>OZ024875.1:18640755-18989267 GCA_964017185.1 Rugalucina vietnamica | reverse complement strand
GGCGTTTTTTACTTCACCCTGACCTTAACAGCTTAATTAAGTGACGTCATTTAAAAATTTCCATTTTCCAGGAAACACGCATTTTCCAAGAAACAATAACACGAGAAAACCTATCGGGATTTTTAACAAAGTGCAACACAAACCAGCCAGTTAAGTCAGAGAAGAAAGATAGAAACTAGAAATTTTGGATTTAAAAAGAAGAGGCGCCTATCTGCTGCATCTGATCTCAGTGTTTCTACATCGGATCCAAAATAACCGAGTTTCTGCATATACAAAACTTTTTTTTATTAGGTTTTGTCACGATGGGGCGCATTATTTGTTTACAAAAATGACAGAAGAAAGTTTCTTGAGCATTAGATACTTTATTTTTCATTGTTACATGACTTATTTTCCATGTATTGTTGGTGCTCAAATGGAGTCTTGTTGCCGTTGAAGGTGAGCATGTTTACCGAATTCGTTTTTAATTTTGGTTCATGTTTGAGCTTGAAAATTTTCAAATGTAGAAATTCTCCCGTTTGTTCAGTTAGCCCTAAGATGGACTAAGGCATTCTTAAACATTCCATTGCCAAATCTTCTAACAAAAAATATTGCAATTTTAGAATGGCAGGTAGTTTTGCTATTTCTGCATTTCTGTGATCTGGGACACCTGCCGTAAATCAACGAGTGCGCGACAATCATTCAAACAATTTTGCTGACAATGCATGAATTTGGTAGATGAAAGAAGATAATAAGTTGTTTTAACGATGAATGTGTGTTTTATTGCCATAAAATGTGACGGACATATGGCTGGAAATTCGACGGCCATTTTTGCACAGCGATAACGTCGATAAAAGTTGGTCAAATTCGTGGCTTATTTGCCGGCTTCATAGAATTTCTCCTGCATAGCCCGAATGCTTGATGGAAGACTAGGGTTTCCTCGCAAGACTAAGCTATAAACCCAACAAATTAGCGTTGGAGTCATTTTTCTTTGCAAATCTGAAAGTAGGAGGTATTTCACTTCCACCAGACTGATCATTTCAGACACTTGTGCAATTTGATCTTAAGAGCTCACACTTTTCAATGTCTTGTTACACTGGTATGCAATTTAAGAAGTAGAATTAAAAGGCTCACTTCTGATAGATTTGCATGAGTGAAAAACATTTTGAAAGGCGTTTTTAAGCCACTTTAAATGTCGCTATATTTGGCGGGAAATTCGGCAGCCATTTTAAAGAATTATTTTGCATGCGGAAGAATGTTCCTTAAGAAAATGAAAATCGGTCAAATCGAACGTTTGCTTATCTACTGATTTTATTTCTTTTTTGTTATCAGTTAACCAAATCAGAGGACCAATGGTCCTGTAAACGCTCACCTGATATCTTGGATATGCTATTCAAGTTGACCTTGTAATATAATAGGTCAAGGTCATCCCAGGGTCATGATATATATAAACTTTGTAATGCTCCATTCCCTAATGCTTCATGCCAAGTTTCAAAATCATAGGCCTTCCGGTTCTAAAGAAGACTTTAAAAGATTATTGCTATTTATAGCCATGGCAGCCATCTTGGTCATGTGACCTGGACCATTTATACAAACTTGCTTCCTCCTTACGGATGCTCCATACCGTCCTCTAGTGAATACAGACATTGATTATTTTCACTCCAAAACACTCACGTTTAGAAACATACTTCTAAGCAATGTTTAAATTATTTGACCCAATTTAAAAATATGTCTTTGATTTAGACTCCTCGTGTAATTTCTCGAAATTGCAGCACAATAGTCTGGCGTTAGTTGCCGGTTTAAAAAGGGCTACTGATGAGGGTTCATTACCCGAAATTGCGCAATATAGTCCATACTATCTCCCTTTGAATGTTTTACTGCTTCCAAAGAATCAAACCTTTAGATTTTATCCACATGAAGTTTGGCTTTTACTGGCCCAGCGTTTTTTGAGGAGAACACGTTTGAATATTGTGAACAACAACGACGGAGCATGGCAATATAATAAGCTCACCTTGTGAGCCTAACGGCTCAGGTCAGCTAATAAAATCAGACAGTCCTCCTTTTAAAATGTTAAAAAAAATGGTTTGTTTGTGATATTTGCAGTGAAAATGTTTGATTTATATCAAAATACAAATATTCTATTCAATTATCTTTAGATATCATTCGTGCTTAATAAGATATCTTATTTGTTAAAATAGATATCTAAATTGACAAATAAGATATCTTAAAAATTATATTAGATATCTTATTTGTAAAAAGTGTGTAACATATCTTAATTAATAATTAGTTATATAGATATCTGATATAGCAATTACGATATCAGATATTAAATTTTTTTCTTAATGAGACATCTTAAGGCCTTTGAGATATCTAAAATAGTTCAATGGATATCTTTGTTAACATATAAGATATCAAATTTGTCGAATAAGGTATCTTCTTGAGTATATTAGATATCTTGATTACATGCATATATTAGATATCTGATATGCTTAAGTAGATATCGTTTTTGACGAATGAGAGATCTTATTTACAAAAATAGATATTTTATTTCCTATATAAGCTATCTTATTGAGCTAAACAAATAAGACACCTCTAGTATTCATGTATAAGATATCTTATTTATCTAACCCAATCACAACCGATTTCTTTTACTTGTTTAAGATATCTACTATGTCAATACAGATATCTAATTTAAAGCCTATATAAGCTATCTTATTGAGCTAAACAAATAAGACACCTCTAGTATATAAGATATCTTATTTATCTAACCCAATCACAACCGATTTCTTTTACTTGTTTAAGATATCTACTATGTCAATACAGATATCTAATTTAAAGCCTTAATTAAGATATCTTGTATAAATCAATATATCTGAATTAGATATCTACTATGTCAATACAGATATCTAATTTAAAGCCTTAATTAAGATATGTTGTATAAATCAATATATCTGAATTATAAATTAAGAAAACGTTTTTCATATTAAGATATCTAATTTACCGAATAAGATATCTTATTGACCACTGTATACGTGGCTTGTCCCAAAAGCCCTGTTACACATACATTATATTTAGAACGCATAGCAGGAACCAACAACAGTTACTCATGCAGTATAATAGGCCATATTGGAACTTATTTTACTGTACAACATGATACTCATGTCAATGACCTCACTGCTACAGTTACCTTGGTAACCATGAGTAGGCATGACCGGAGCAGGTCAAATAATGCAAAATGTTGTCGCATTTTCTATTTTTCGCAATCTGCTAAATCAACATAGGTATAATGTGATCATTTAGGAAAATATACCAGCCTAACAACCATTCTATGACCATCATTTAGTGATAATATTAGGAAATTTGAAAACGATTTGAAAGTTTGGGAGACACATAAAGAAGCTTACCTATAAAAATTCAACATCAAAATTACGACGTCGGCAAAAACATGCGGAGCAAAAATACAGGGTTGTATATTTAAACATCTTAAATATGTTCTTTAATGGAAACCAAGCAAATGTTTAGCTTGATATTAGTTGGTGACTTCAATACTTTTACACACAACCTACTTTTATAAAGATATATCTGCTAACAGTAATATTACTTGACCTAATTAAACACTGGATGTAGTCAACAGTGGATAGCCTTTGGTTAATTATTCTTATTTCGCATGGCTGATCTTTATAGCATTATTTTGATGATTTGCTAAGTATATTACTTAGATTTCTAAATATATGCTGCAGTATCATTTAGCTAAATATAAATCTAATTTTGAAATATTTTTTTTTGCTTTTAGTGTATTTATCCAAACCGCAAAATATTAGGAAAAAATCAAAATTAACGGCAACGTCATTAGACCTGCTCCACTGCAGTAGGGGGACAAGGGTTCAAGCCTCCACTGCATTTTAACAAATGCATGTAGCAGTATGAAAATTTGCCCCCAAAGCCCTTAGATATACAGTTATGCCAAGACGAAAGGTAACACCCTTGTGCACATGGAGTGCACTAGTAAGTGCACTAATCACTATTAATCTTTGGAAGTAAAGTGCACTTCATTGTGCACACCAAGTGCACTTACTGTTACCTTTCGTCTTGGCACTACTGTAGTACTTGGTGATCATAAGTGTTGTAAACTCTGACGTGCTGTTATTGTGGCAAAACAGTGAGTGTAATGGAACTTTTGGGAAAACCCTCGTATAAGATATCTGTATTACCAATTAGGATATCTTATTTGCTAATTAAGATATCTAGTTTAGCAATAAAGATCTCTTATTAACCAAAGTAGATATCTTGATTAATGTTGTAAGGAAGATATCTTGATTAACCCATATTTGACGAATGGCTTTTCCCATCATTATCAACTGGATGAGTCCACTTTAATTTTTAGGGGTGTTAGGAGTGATTTTTAGGTTTTATTCAATTGTTCGATGAAATTTCTGTAAGCAAACAGAATAGTCCCCGATGGGGTGCCGCGTTCTGCGGCGTCACATTAGGGGCTCTGCTGTTTGCCCATGTCCCATAAAAGGGACGCTAGGCTTAAATGAGTTAATCTTGTAAAGAAGATATCTTATTTAGGTATAGCAGATATTTCATTTAGTATAAAGATATCTAAATTATATTCGTTTCATAATCACTCAGTCATCTCAGCGCTGTGTTTGGTGTGGGTTCGAGTCCCGCACTGGCTAATTGAGAAACAAGCCAAGTTCTGCTTGCGGGTGTGACAGGTGGTTTTTCTCGGGGTTATCCCGTTTTCACCCATCTACTGATTGGCCCATCTCATATGAGCTGAAATAATCCCGAAACATAACTAGAAGTTTGACTTCATTTCAGAGCGCGGTGGCGTAGTGGTAGAGGGTCGGACTTCAAATCGAGAGGTCCTGGGTTCAATCCCCACAGTCGTCACCGTGTTTCGTCCTTGAGCAAGACACATCAACTCCCTACAGTACTGGTTAAACCCAGGAAGAATTGGCTCTGTACCAACATGACTGAAAAAATGTTGACTGGGGCGTTAAGCCTCATTACAAATTCACTTCATTTCATTTAAAAAAGGAAGTGCAGTGCTGTAGGGATAGACTACAGGACTCCGGTGCGGGAGGCCCTGGGTTCTAGACATAACTCTACCATGCAGGTTGTGTTTATGAATCTGTTATGTAGTATTGTTTAAAACACAAGAAGTGTTGGCTCTTTGTCCCAACATGACATAATACTTGTTTACTGGGACGTCTAGCCATAACTTAACCAAACCATATCATAAAATTTGAAAATAAATGCTCAAATCTCAGTATGACTGATAAAATAATGACTTGTATACCGAACCATAGGTGTTTTCTTTGTTCAAACCTGCTTTGTAGATAGAGAGGTTGTATAGGCTATGATGTCATAAAGAATCTGTAACATATCATAAAGAATCTGTTACCCATCATTTAGTATCATACGGAATCCGTGACAAAATTTTGTCACAGATTCTTTATGATACTTTTGATGCTTGAAAAAACAAAAGTCTGCAAAACAATTCCTTTAAAGATTTACATGCATGGAAAAGTGTTAGTTCATAGATATTCAGTTAAATTTCTAAACTGTTGATAAAATGTTTTGATGTGTTATGTATTTTGATATTCGTTTTTGACTTTACTTGCTTAATTAACCATTTTAAGGATTTAATCACCCATTAACTGTCAACCTGTATATCACCATTGCTAAAATTGATCGAGAACAATTTTCCAGCTCACATATATACTATACATGTGTGCCAAAAGGTCATTTCTGACATCAAAAACCTTAGAAATGCCGGTTTCTCATCAACTACCAATAGATGAGCTATGAGAATCATAAAGAATTTGTAACGCTATCATAAAGAATCAGTAGCTGATATCATAAAGTGTGACGGACCTAAACCCCTGTAAAAAAACATGCCCATGCAATATACAGTGATTTTTTAAAGTTATAAAAAATGATAATTTTCAGCAGAAAATTTTAGATATTTTTCTTATTTTTGCTCAAAACATAGATAGTGGGTACACGTTAGAACCGCCTCACCGAGGCGGCTCTAACGAGTACCCACAATCTATGTTTTAGATTGTGGGTACACGTAAAAACCGCCTCGGCGTGGCGATTCTAACGAATACCCACAATCTATTTTTGAGCAAAAATAGGTATACTCGTGCATACCCCACTTTTGCTATATAAAAGTGGGGTTCAAGGGGGTATACATTACACGAACATGTTTTCGTATGTTGAAAATAAAAGCAATACAGAGGAAATGAAATGTTTGTACCTATTATTATCTTTTAGCATTATTTTTTGTGTGTGAAATGATCCAAAGTTTAAGACATGTACCTACATCAGCTGGCTAACTTTCATTTCGTTCCATGGGCGGATCCAGAGGGGGGGGACAGGGGGTCCGGACCCCCCCTGGAATTGCCAGATTATTAGTTTTTGCCATGTTGAAATTTTCCGTCAGACCCCTTCTGGGAATTTGGACCCCCCCCCCCCCTCTCTCCCACCCTCGCTGAGAAGATTTTCTGAGTCCGCGCATGCGTTCCACTTCGATCCACATCCATTACATATCTTGGATTAATACGCTTCGATGGATTAGAAACTCCAATACAAATGCTATCTACAATTTTACCTATACGTTGTCAAATGGTCAGAAATTAATCAATATTAGCAGAAATTAGTGGAAATTAGCCCTGAAAATACTCGAAATGTTGTGTTTGAAATACAGAAATAAAGATTTCTATTAATATCTTTACCCTGAAAATTTGTGCAGAATGAGCACAATTTAATTAGCTTTCCAACAGTATAAATTTTAGACAAAATAATTTAACTTTAACAGAAGTATTGCGCACAAAAATTGTACTGTTTGATGTTTTTTTCCCTCCAATTTTCGTGCATTTTATGTCATTATTTAGACGATTAAACTATATCAAATTAAGATAATTTTATGATCATTATGATATTCTACTGTACAGTCTTTTCTTTTTTATAACATCTAAAATTTATTGTACTTGAATGTACCATTAATTCGCTTTATTGTGCACCTTCACAAATAATCATGGTTTACCTGGTAGACAACGCATTATGTACATACGCTAGCCCAAATAAAGGTATCACACAACACCATCTACTCGAACATCCCATCTACTTTATACTGTTTTTTTTTTTTTTTTGTGTGTGTGTGTGTGTGTGTGTGTGTGTGTGTGCGTGTGTTTGTATCAAACTATAGGGGCACGAAATAAAATTCGCGCTCACACAACTGTTCCCACAATTTTTCTAACACGTTTATCACAATTTTGAAATTTTCAAGCGCATTATAAAAAATAAAAATACCTTAAACATGCAATTTTTACTCATGGCTGAACAACTTACCTGCTAAGTTAGCATCCGGCAAAGCAACGGTCGTCGAAGATGCAGTTTGAAATTTGTTTGTGGTGTCCATATACTAACTTTCATAGAAAGACTTTCAAGAATCAGCGTCCATTCAAACCGAAAGTTTACTGACTACCTATCCATGCTATCGCTGATTGCACATTTAATCAATGATGTCCATTAAATACAGGGAATTAAGAATTAATAATGGCTAACGAGCTTAGCGTCTCCTTCTGGGGCAAATACATGTAGCTTTGGGTCTGCAGCATTGTTCAATTATTCATGTAAATTTATTGAATATACTATAATGGACACTCATGTGAGTTCAACTGATATAAAGTATGTGAACCATTTAAAATATCTATACTATTAATTTGAGCTTCCTCGTGGGAAAACCAACAAGTAGCCCAAGGGCAACGATCGCTCACCTGAGAGTCAACAAGTACAGTCACTGGACAAAGTGTTATTATTATTATTATTATTTTTTTCTTTACGTTCTGATCAAAATTGAAGATGCTGGAGTGGCCACAACAGTAAAAATTGATTTTTCAAACATTCAAGGGCAGCTAACTCCGCAGTCCAGGGTCAAATCTGGCTCAAATTCAAATTCATCCAAGATGTTATGGTTATCCTTGTTTCTTCTAAGAATGAAGAAGATCCGATCAAAATTGAAGGCGCTGAGTGGCCACAATACAAAATATTGATGTTTCAAACACTCAAGGGCAGCTAACTCTGCAGTCAAAGGTCGGATCTGGCCGAAATTCGAACTCATCCGAGATATTGTAGTTATTCTTGTTACCTGCAAGAATGAAGTAGATCCACTGAAAAACAAAGATGCTAGAGTGGCCACAACACAAAATATTGATTTTTCAAACACTCAAGGGCAGATAACTCCACAGTCAGAGGTTCGATCTGGTGGAAAGTCAAACTCATCCGAGATATTGTAGTTATCCTTGTTACCTGCAAGAATGAAGAAGATCCACTGAAAAACGAAGATGCTAGAGTGGCCACAACACAAACTATTGATTTTTCAAACACTCAAGGGCAGATAACTCCCCAGTCAGAGGTCGGATCTAGTCGAAATTCGAACTCATCCGAGATGTTATGGATGTCCTTGTTACTTCCAAGAATAAAGAAGATCCGAATAAAACTGAAGGCGCTAGAGTGGCCACAACACAAAATATTAATTTTTCACACACTCAAGGGCAGATAACTCCGCAGTCAGAGGTCGGATCTGGTCCAGTCAGAGGTCGGATCTGGTCGAAATTCAAACTCATCTTAGAAGTTATGGTTATCCTTGTTATTTCTAAGTATGAAGAAGATCCGATCAAAATTGAAGGCGCTAGAGTGGCCACAACACAAAATATTGATTTTTTCAAACACTCAAGGGCTGATAACTCCGCAGTCGGGGGTCGAATCTGGCCGAAATTCGAACTCATCCGAGATGTTATGGATGTCCTTGTTCAAGAATAAAGAAGATCAGAATAAAAATAAAGGCGCTAGTGTGGCCACAACACTAAATATTGATTTTTCACACAGTCAATGGCAGATAACTCTGCAGTGAAGGGTCGGATCTTGCTGAAATTCGAACTCATCCGAGATGTTATAGCTATCCTTGTTACTTCCAAGTATGAAGAAGATCCGATCAAAATTGAAGGCGCTAGAGTGGCCACAACACCAAATATTGATTTTTTCAAACACTCAAGGGCAGATAACTCCGCAGTCGGGGGTCGAATCTGGTCGAAATTCGAACTCATCCGAGATGTTATGGATGTCCTTGTTCAAGAATAAAGAAGATCAGAATAAAAATAAAGGCGCTAGAGTGGCCACAACACTAAATATTGATTTTTCACACAGTCAAGGGCAGATAACTCTGCAGTGAATGGTCGGATCTTGCTGAAATTCGAACTCATCCGAGATGTTATAGCTATCCTTGTTACTTCCAAGTATGAAGAAGATCCGATCAAAATTGAAGGCGCTAGAGTGGCCACAACACAACATATTGATTTTTTCAAACACTCAAGGGCAGATAACTCCGCAGTCAGTGGTCGAATCTGGTCGAAATTCGAACTCATCCGAGATGTTATGGATGTCCTTGATCAAGAATAAAGAAGATCAGAATAAAAATAAAGGCGCTAGAGTGGCCACAACACTAAATATTGATTTTTCACACAGTCAAGGGCAGATAACTCTGCAGTCAAGGATCGGATCTTGCTGAAATTCGAACTCATCCGAGATGTCATAGCTATCCTTGTTAATTCCAAGTATGAAGAAGATCCGATCAAAATTGAGGGCGCTAGAGTGGCCGCAACACAAAATAATGATTTTTCAAACACTCAAGGGCAGCTAACTAAACAGCTAGAGGTCGGATCTGGGTGAAATTCCAATCCATCCGAGATATTATAGTTGTCCTTGTTATCTGCAAGAATGAAGAAGATCAAAAGAAAAATAAAGGCACTAGAGTGGCCACAACATTTTTCCCATTATAAGTCTATGGGGATTTTTCCAGACGCTCAAGGGCAGCTTACTCCGCAATCTGAGGTCGAACCTGGCCGAAATTCGAAATCATCCGAGATGTTATAGTTGTCCTTGTTATTCCCAAGAATGAAGAAGATCCAATCAAAAATGAAGTTGCTAGAGTGGCCACAACATTTTCCCCATTTTAACTCATGGGAGCTATCTGTTGCCATGGAAACCAGAGTTCTGATCCGACCTGGCCCAAAACTTCATGCAACCTTTCCCCCTCCTCAATGATGCTTTAGATAAAATTTGATCATGATTGGCTGTGTTGTCTTAGAGATATTCAAGATTAAAAGTGTTTACGGACGGACGGATTTCAAGCGAAATGGCAGAAATTGCAATTTTCCGCTTTTCGTCTTATAAGTCAATGGTTTTCGCATGTAAAGTTACAGCTTCATCCTTCTTACAGCCTTTGAGAAGATTTTTAAATATTTTTTTCATAAATTCACCCTTACGTTGCTATAGCAACCAAAATAATTATGCAATTATGACAAAAATTGCAAAAATTGTGGAGGACTAGTTAACAAACATCTACGTAAAAACAAAACTCAAATATTTCAAGCGAAATGGCAGAAATTGCAATTTTCCGCTTTTCGTCTTATAAGTCAATGGAAACTTTAAGTTGCCATAGCAACCAAAGAAGTGGGACAAGGACAATAAAAACACACAAACTTTGTAGAGGCTAATATCATAAGCATGTATGCAAAGTTTCAGCTTCATCCGCCTTACAGCTTCTGAGAAGAAAATTTTTGAATATTTTTTCGAAAATTTACCCTTTACGTTGCTATAGCAACCGAACGAACAAAGCGATTTTGACAAAAGATGCCTAAAACGGGGAGGACTACTCAATAAACATTTATGTAAAAACATAATTTCAATATCCTCAACAAAACGGCAGAAATAGCAAATTTTTGCCTTATAAGTCAATGGAAACTTCAAGTTATCATAGCAACCAAAGTGGTTGGACAAAGACAATAACAACACAAACTTTGTACAGGCTAATGTCAAAAGCATGTATGCTAAATTTCAGCTTCATCCCCCATACGGCTTCTGAGAAGAAGATTTTTGAATATTTTTTTCGAAAATTTACCCTTTATGTTGCTATAGCAACCAAACGAATAAAGTGATTTTTACAAAAGATGCCTTAAACGTGGAGGACTACTCAATAAACATTTATGTAAAAACAAAATTCAAATATCCCCAGCCTGACAACGGAAAATGCCAGTTTCCACTTTTCTCCATACAAGTCAATGGAAACTTCAAGTTGCCATAGCAACCAGAGTTCTTATCCGATCGAAATTAAAACACAAATATTCGTTCCCCCCACCTGTATATGCTATATAGGAAATATGAAAAGATTCGGCCTTGCAGCTTCAGAGGAGAAGTCGTTTGAAAATGTTGACGACGACGGACGACAACGACGGACGACGCACGGATGCCGGTTCGACTACTATACTATAAGCTCACCTTGTGAGCCTTCGGCTCAGGTGAGCTAACAATGCGGTTTCGGACCAGGTCCGACACACACCAGGTTGTTCAGCCACAAAAATTGGCTAGAGGCTGCAAATTTTGGATTTAGAAAGTAGAGGAATTGTACTAACCGTGTAGCGAATACAAAGGCGCTGATCAGCTTCGCAGTTACTGCGAAGCTGATCTGTGCCTTTGGTTTCGCATATGTAGATTGTTGGTTTTCTCATGTGATGGCTCATTTGTTGTTGTTTTTCTTAATTTAAAATAATGCCAATGTGTCAGTTTTTTAAACAAGGCAAGTAACTTCGACAAGGCCTGTTCTCGGGGTTTTCCGCGCCGTTTTTTGTTATACCTCAGCCTGTATTATATGATTATTTCACTGTATACATGCAACCACCAACTTGTGACAGCACATATTTGATTAATATAAATCTAATGAAAGTGCTTTGCTTCTTATGTATTTATTTTATCTTATTGATCTACTTATTTATTTATTTATTTATTTATTATTACTATTATTATTATTATTATTATTATTATTATTCAGTTTAACGTCCATTATTATTATTTTTATTATTATTATTATTATTATTATTATTATTATCATTATTATTATTATTATTATTATTATTATTCAGTTTAACATTCCTTTCAAGATTTTTTTCAGCTAATATGAGACGGGCCAATCAGAATGTGGGACGAACTTGAACGGGAGAACCCCGAGAAAATCACCTGGCACACCCGAAACAGAACTTGGTTTGTCTTACATATGCCCCGTGTGGGGCTCGAACCCACTTCAGACACAGCGGTGAGATGATTGTGGAAATGAAATATCAGCGCTCTTAACCACTCAGCCACGGGGGCGCGTAAATGCTTTATAGATGCATGAGTTGGATCTCTACAATACGGATCATTTGCTAGTGTGACATTCAAACAGCTCTTGCTTGCCACCAGATCCTGTATCATTAGTCTATATAATTGACTGTTGTAATAATAAATGAATAAAGCGTTGTTTAAACAATTGTCTCTGTTTAGTTTTAGTTTTTTCATCATCATCATCATCATCATCATCATCATCATCATCATCATCATCATCATCATCTTCTTCTTCTTCTTCTTCTTCTTCTTTTCTTCTTCTTCTTCTTCTTCTTCTTCTTCTTCTTCTTCTTGACATTTATCATTATTGACATCATATTTATTGCTCATCTCAAATAGACATGGGTTAAGCAGGGTCACGGGAGTAGTCCCTGGCGTACATAATAATCGATAGCGGGGATCCTGGAATCCCTACATCTATAATAATCGATTCCTGGTATAGCCAAGTCCTTGTTACTATCTCCAAATTATTGTCTTCTGCCACCAAAACTTCTGGAAATACATAACTTGTATTGAAATTACCAATGAATGACATCTTATGTAATTGTTAGACGAGTTCTTTGTTGGCTCTCCACAGCTTGCTACAGAACTTTGCGCAGCGGATGAATATACACAGACATGGGTGTGCATACCATTAACGCATCCATTGCGTACAGTGTGTTTTCCAAATTCATGCCCTCGAATCCGGTGCTACAGCATAGATCGCCTTGACAAACATGGGTGTCCCCGTATGAAGAATGGATCGGAATCATTGTGAAGACTTAGATATCATGATTAACTTCTGCTTTAAATGTCCCACAATTTTCGTCTTCCGCCATTATCATCATTGTTGTCTGTGTTCATGACGACGATTGGTGGCACTATTGACTTGTTTCATTTTGGTTCCTGTCTTGGTTTGCGTTTCATTTCGGTTCCTGTCTTGGTTTGCGTTTCATTTCGGTTCCTGTCTTGGTTTGCGTTTCATTTCGGTTCCTGTCTTGGTTTGCGTTTCATTTTGGTTCCTGTCTTGGTTTGCATGGGTGTTTCTACTTCATGAACAAGTAATTTGCCGGTGCTATTAACCATCTCGTTGTAATAATAGACACCGTCGTTCGAAGTTCCCACTGGCTAATACATTCCGCTGCCATGGTAACCATATTCAGGAATATGCAAATTAGCAACAGGAAAATTAACCCCCAGCTGAATGGAACTCAATTGCTGCTAAAAGAGGGAGCTCATCTTTCCATGCTGTAGGTGATACAATATTCTTTATTTTCTCTTTCCGTATCAAAGTGATAGCAGGTTCTTGAAACATGGCGAAATTATTCCATACTGCCCGAAATATGTATAGACTACTGTATAATCAACGTTTTTAGATTTATCGAAGTAGGCATTTTCATGCTTTGAAGTATCGAGCAGTGAAACATCTATTCGAATTATACACAACAATATCACTGTATTGATAATGTCCGTCATCAGGGCAATTTGGATCAGAGCTCCCAAACGGCTGTGCGGCACCAATATTGGCTACAACATAGATATTAAATCTTTGAGCTATACAAATGAGCCGCCTCGTGGGAAAACCAACAATGTGGTTTCCGAACAGGTCTGACACAAATCAGGCTGTACAGGCACAGAAGCAGGCTAGAAGCTTATAATTTCGGATTTAAGAAGAAGAGGAAGTGTACTATCCGTGTAGCGAAAACAAAGGCGCTGATCAGCTTCGCGGTTACCGCGAAGCTGATCTGCGTCTTTGTTTTCGCCTTTGCAGATTGTTGGTTTTCCCATGAGGCGGCTCAAATGATAGATCAGCTGGCTAACTGTCACTCTGCTCCACTTCGGTACCTCGTTCCACTTCCCTGACATATGTATGGAGAGGTTTAACGGAATACCGATGGAAATATTTCGTCTATACAAATGAGAGCGTATTGAACATCGGTGGTGTAATGGAGTCCAGGTTCTAAGCAAGGGTTTCAAAGTACACTGTAAACTGCTGTTACATGAATAAGCATTTTAATATCTATGCTGGTGGTACACTGTATTTTACGATGAATTAAAAGGCGCCGAAAAGTTAGCAGCATGGCAGAATGAATTTTGTAAAGTTAGCAGCATGGCAGCATGGCAGAATGAATTCGGTAAAGTTAGCAGCTTGGCAGCATGACAGGACGAAATTAGTAAGTTAGCAGCATGGCAGTATGGCCGAATGAAATATTATTTAACCAGTGTGGTTGTACAAAAGACAAAAACGTAACATTAAAATAACTAAAATGCTCAAAACTCCTGCTTCTCTTGTGATTGGTCATGCAAAAGTGGCTCTGACAAAAAGGGCAAATATTCTTGGAATTATCTGGATTAAAATATTAAAACTTATATCAATACGGAGCTTTTAGTTTAAGCTCTCACTTTCTGGAATTTATATATAAGAAAATGAATTTGAAAAGTGTTTAAAATGGAAAATTAAATTCTCTTTGTTCTATAGGATAGGAACCCCTGCTGTTAAATTCTGGATTAATTCTGACCAATTTGTGTAGTAAACTCTTGATGTTAGATAAGAGATAAATCAAAGATGGCTGTTATTCAGTTTTATGGAAATTAGTATGCCACATACTGTTAAGGAGGCTTTGTGGTACTAGATCTCATTTGGTGTCAATTATACCTATTTATAAAGTGTTAATTACATCTATTACTGAAGAAAACAACTGGTAACAATGAGTCAACAAACTAATGTACAAGCCCCTCATGGCTGGCAAGTCACTGACATGACTTTCTATGAAAATGAAAATGATGCTAGTAGCTCCCAACAATCAGTTTCTCTCCTACCTCAAAATGCCAGCCAACAGGATCAAATAAATTCTGATCAATCATTATCTGAAGTGTCCAGGATCTCAGAAGAAATGACACCTGAACAGGACATAATATCAAATAATGTCTCAAATAAGGACAGATTTGAGAACATTTTCTACACGGTATCTGACGACAAGGAAAAGAACAAACTGTGTATTTTGTTTGCAACAAAAGATCTGTATGCAAACTTCCTGATAAACTTTCAAAAGGGGTTTCAAGAACAGGAGTCAGATGAGGAAAGAAGGACTTTTCGATTCCATGTTCAGAAGCAGACATGTACTGTAACACCTCATGATGAAGATTGTGGCATCATTGTGAAAGGGCAGGCTTACAAACTTTGGAGACAAACTGGCTTCATGAAGCTGGCTACCAAGTTGTATCGCCAGTATGTAATAGAGACAAATGAATCATTAGGTATAAATGAAGAAACTACATTGCTACCTCCACCTTCATATGCCAGTACACCCTGTATAAACAGACACACGAATGACCCACCGATAACACCAATGCAGAACATGCGACAAACACAAGATCCCCTTGAGCAGATTATTAAGTCTCAAGCTGAAATGAAAGATCAGACAGCCTCATTAATGGAAATGGTCATAAACCTACAAGAGCAAGTCCAGAAAATTAACTCGTCTAACATGGAGCAGATTAACTCGTCAAACAGGGAACAGTCACAAGTCCAACAGCATGATGCTGGGGACCCTTCAGATTCCACTACAGAGGAAGTGGTCCACATTGATGTAACGGGAGAAAATATGCCTCCGACCAAAGTAACAGTGCCTGGAGATTTGCAGTATAGTGAAGCAGTAGAACGGATGATCTCTGATGCAGAAAATATGGCTCTTCAGCAGTGCAGGACAGATGCCAGTCGTACACAAACACAAAGAAACCCAGCGATTTCGAATGAAAATAAGACTCTATTGATAGGAGACTCACTCCTCTCCGCTGTGAACAGAAAAGGCCTGAAGAATAATGTACACTGTGCTCCCTTCCCAGGTGCTACAATAGATGTTATCAGTAGAAGCATAATAATGTATGACCTGACTCAATTCAAGAATATAATCATCTACTGTGGGGGTAATGACTCTGCCAAATCAAACAATATGGAACATTTCAAAAAGGGGTATGAAACTCTACTGAACCATATCAAGAAAATAAACCCAGGCTGTAATGTGTATGTTTGCAGTTCCTGTCCAAGAGGGGACACTGACACAACTGACATAAACAAATTAATAAAAAGTGTAGCTGCGGAACATGGAGCAACCTTTGTGGATACAAACTCAGCTTTCTATGACTACAACAATGAACTGAGAACAAAATTCTACAAGCCCAGGGATTGGATCCACCTGTCTAATTCAGGAACAAAAAGATTACTAGGGACAATCAACTCAGTTCTACCAATTGTGGAGAATTTCAAATACTGCGTACACCCACAGCACTCAGAAAATGTTACTGAACTCTCAAACACACATAGAGACAGAAAGACAAGTTACCACGGCACACGACCAAGAGGGCAACATGGTAGGAGAGCTCCTAATAGCACTTCTCAAAGTGGCGGAGCTCAACAGGCGATGCGAAACAACCAGGACACAGGCTCATCATATGCTGGACGACACAGATCTGCTGACCACCATCATGATAAAGATGATCATCGTTATCACCACAGGGATACTCCTCAGTATACATACCAAAATGAACACTATGACCAAAATCGAAATTATGGAACTTTCTATGACAGAGATGAATATTATGGGCATCACTTTGACACAAATTCCTACAAAAATGTGGAAAGGTGTATGAAGTGTGGTTTAACCAACCATACTACCGGTGACTGCCGTCATAAAAGACAACTTCTGTGCTATTCCTGCAATTACTATGGACATAAAGATTCCATATGCTGGAATAAATAGGAACTAGGCAAAGATGCCAGCACACAAGGACAAGACATTCTTCAAAGTGATCGGTATATAACCATAAGAAATTCATTTGAAATTCTCTCAACTAGCTGTGAGAACTGCCTTGAAAATATATGCCAGTGTAGACCTAAATCAGATTTTTCAATTTCAGAGCATGCAGCTGAAAATCTTTCTGAGGAATTGGTTATTAATGAAGCAATTTTAACTCCAAAAAGAAATTCAACAAACAGTGGTTACAATGCTGACAAATCGTTTATCTCTTCTGTCAAACGAGACCTTGAACAGTTTAAAAATGCTGCTGTATTAAATATGATACTTGCAGAAGAGCAGAATGTAGATTGTTTGTATGATAATTCACTTGATTCTACTTCCATGAGGCCCCATGGTGATGAAAGTAACACAAGTGTATCTTCTAGTAGTAATTTATCTCATGATGTGTATATTAATTATTCAAGAAGTTCAAATGCAAATAGTTATAGGAGTGATCAGGCACTTGCTGAGCAAGAGGGCTTAAATAATGATAGCTTATTATCTCAAGATAATGACCAAAGCTCTGTGTACTCTTCACTGGTGTCTAATTACTCTGCTATAATGCATGATTTTTCAACTGATACAGATTCCAGCCAGGCTAATGTTCAATGTTTACTAGATTTAGGTTTAAAGAATAAAGGTTTTCGAATGGGTCATCTAAATATTCAAGGCATAAGTAATAAAATTGATCAGGTTAGTCTGTTACTATGTTCAGAAAAAAATCAAATTCATGTCCTGGGCTTAAGTGAGTCTAAATTGAATACCAACCACCCTGATTCAGCTTTTGAAATTAATGGTTACCAAAAGCCTTTCAGAAGGGATAGAGAATTGAACTCAGGAGGTGGTCTATTAGTATATGTTATGGATGGAGTATGTTGTAATAGAAGAACTGATCTTGAACAATGGAATCTAGAATGTATTTGGTTAGAAATTAAACCTGTCAACAGCAAATCATTTTTATTGGGCAATATTTATAGACCTCCAAATTCTACTGTTGAGTGGAATGCCATATTTGAAGAAAATATAGAAAATGTACTTAGGGAAGATAAGGAAATATATTTGATGGGGGACATTAATAGAGATCTTCTCAATAGCCAAATAAGGAATGTCTGGTCTGAATATATGGAATCTTTTGGTTTATATCAGCTAGTCTCTGGAGCTACCAGAGTAACAAATGACTCTCAGACTTTAATAGACCATATTTACACAAATTGTCCTGAAAATGTTAACTCTTTGGATATACCCAAAATTGGACTAAGTGATCATTTCCCAGTATTTTTTACACGCAAGATGCATGTTCAGCCCCCTAAGAGAAAACATTATACAATATCTTACCGAAGTTTTAAAACCTTTGATGAAGCAAAATTTGTTGATGACCTGAAATTAGTTCCATGGGATACCATAAAATTATTTGATGATACTGACGATATAATGGAGGCATGGCTAGATTTATTTTTGCAAGTAGTAGACAAACATGTACCATTAAAACAACATAGGGTTAAGCATAAAAATCAACCTCAGTGGATGTCACCTGAAATACTTGAAGCAATAAAATGTAGGGACAGACAGAAATCACTGGGAAATGAAAACGAATATAAGATCTTGAGAAATAAGGTTATTAAACTCATTCATAATTCCAAGAAGACTCAATACCAGTCTTTCATTGACGACAATAAAGGCAATCCAGGTAGCATCTACAAAATTTTTCAGGAAGTAGGAGCTGGGAAAGGCAAGCAAAGGCAATCTACTATTACATCAATTAATGTTGGAGACACTCAAATAGATGACTCAACAGAAATGGCAAATGAATTTAATGACTTTTTTGTCAATATTGCATCTAAGTTAAAAGAACCATTGACTAAATCAAATCATGATAAATTACGAGAATTCTGTAATGAAAGAATCTCACAGGACACAAAATTTATAATCCCACCAATCCAAAAGGAAAAAGTTTTCAAGTTTCTCTCCAATATTGATATAAATAAAGCAACAGGTCTCGACATGATCGGGCCACGTTTACTTAAGTTGGCAGCACCATTAATTTCTGATGAAATAACTTTTATATGCAACCATAGCATCACTAACTCTATTTTTCCATCTAAGTGGAAAGAAGCAAAAGTTACCCCACTACATAAAAGTGGACCCCATGAGGATGTCAATAACTATCGCCCAATTTCAATCTTGCCTGTCTTAAGTAAAGTTCTTGAAAAGCATGTTCATGAGAGTCTGTCTGAATTCTTGCAACAACATAAACTACTACACAAAACACAATCAGGTTTCAGAACACAACATTCTTGTGAAACTGCCCTTATAAACATAATAGATCTTTGGCTGAATGCTATAGATAGTGGTAAAATAGTCGGTGTTGTATTAGTTGATTTCAAAAAAGCCTTTGACCTTGTTGATCATGAAATTCTTAAAGACAAAATGAAAATATATGGGATAAAAGATGAAGCCCTACTATGGTTAAACTCATACCTTACTGATAGAAAACAGCAGGTGACAATTGATAACACCAAATCAGATTTTAAACCAATTTCATGTGGGGTTCCTCAAGGGTCTATTCTTGGGCCTCTCCTATTTCTACTTTTCATTAATGATTTACCTCTGTACACTAATAATGTTTTTACTGATCTCTATGCTGATGATACAACATTGTACGATATTCAAGATTCCTTAGAACAGCTAGAAAACAACCTTCAAAGTGCTTTGAATAGCCTTCATATCTGGTGTAAACAAAATGGTATGAAACTTAACTCATCTAAAACCAAAGTTATGTTAGTAACATCAAACCAAAAAAGACAAAGACTAACTAATGAAAATCTAGATCTTATATTCAATAATGAGTCACTTAATATGATATCAAATGAAAAAATTCTAGGTGTTTTTGTTGACAATAATTTGACTTGGTCTGAACACATCAAATTCTTAACAAAGAAAATCTCGTCAAATACTTGGTTACTGTCAAAAATTAAAAGATTCTTATCTACAGACCACAGAGTTCAATTCTACAAGTCATATATTCAACCACACCTTGACTTTTGCAATATTGTATGGGGAAGTTCATCAGATGCAAATAAACAGAAGATATTCAAGTTACAGAAGCGAGCATGTAAGATTATCCTTGATTTCAATGTTGATAATGGGGATGAAGCTATGAATACATTGAGAATCATGTCAGTATATGACCGAGTCCATTTAAGGAAAGCCAAATTTATGTTCAAAGTCTACAATGATTTAGTACCTACATATATATCAGAAAACTTTACTTTACGAAACAGTGCCAATACAAGTATAAATCTAAGATCAACTGCTGCCGGTTGCTTTATCCCACCTAAGCCTAGGACTGAATACTTTAAACAAAGCATGAGATACTCTGGCTGCCTTGTATGGAATAATCTTCCAGAGGAGATCAAAACAGCCCAAACCATTGATACATTTCATACAAGATACCTGAAATGGTCAGGAAACAGAAATGAACATGTGTAATTTGTATAACTTATTTAACTTGTATTATAAATAATCCTCACATTCTTAATTTTTATTGATTTCTACATGATAACTTAGTGAATGTACTTAGTAATCATGTTGTATTGTTTGTGTATTTTGTTGTTTTATAAATTGTCACTGCAGTACAAGTAACTATCTGTCTACTTGCAGTTTGATTGGTCATATTGGTCTTGTATAGTACATACAAACACTGCTATTAGATATGCATGTATTAAAATCATGCTGCCCAGTAATTTCACCAGGTTTCTTGCATTTCGTTTCGGTAAGATATCTTGAACTTGTTATTACTTTATCCGGCAATATACCAAACTCAAGCTGCAAACAGATATATAGTTATGTACTCTGTCATTGTTTGCTCACTTGTATATTTGTAAATATATATTTATGAGGGCCTCATGGAAGATTAGCTATTACATGTCTTTGTATCTATATGTATGTGCTAAATGTTGTTACCCTCTATAAATAAAGGCTTTACTTACTTACTTACTTACTTACTCACAAATTAAAAAAAATATATCTAATTTGCAAAATTCGTCCTCTTCGCAGGATGAATATCCGGAAAGATGGGTCTGGAGAATCTTTCAATGTAGGAAAACGGTTTATATCTCTAAATACATGCGCTGGTAGGGCTAACTGTCAAGTATAAAGCAGTATGGGTATTCAAAGTCTTGGCGGAACGGTATCGGCATAAAGCAAATTTCGTCCTGCTAGCAGCATGAAAATGACCGCTTTCCTCTATTTCTGGAGAACCGTCCAATGTAGGAAAACGGTTTATATCTCTAAATACATGCGCTGGTGGAGTTAACTGTCGAGTAGTATAGCAGTATGGATTTTCAAAGTCTTGGCGGAACGGTGTCGGCAAAAGGCAAATTTCATCCTGCTAGCAGCACGAAAATGACCAGCAGCATGGGATTTCTGGAGAACCGTTCAATGTAGGAAAACGCTTTATATCTCTAAATGCATGCGCTGGTAGGGCTAACTGTCGAGTAGTATAGCAGTATGGATTTTCATCGTCTCGGCGGAACGGTATCGGCAAAAGGCAAATTTCGTCCTGCTAGCAGCATGAAAATGACCAGCAGCATGGGATTTCTGGAGAACCGTCCAATGTAGGAAAACGGTTTATATCTCTAAATACATGCGCTGGTAGGGCTAACTGTCGAGTAGTATAGCAGTATGGATTCTCAAAGTCTTGGCGGAACGGTATCGGCAAAAGGCAAATTTCGTTCTGCTAGCAGCATGAAAATGACCAGCAGCATGGGATTTCTGGAGAACCGTCCAATGTAGGAAAACGGTTTATATCTCTAAATACATGCGCTGGTAGGGCTAACTGTCGAGTAGTATAGCAGTATGGATTTTCAAAGTCTTGGCGGAACGGTGTCGGCAAAAGGCAAATTTCATCCTGCTAGCAGCACGAAAATGACCAGCAGCATGGAATTTCTGGAGAACCGTCCAATGCAGAAAAACGGTTTATATCTCTAAATACATGCGCTGGTAGGGCTAACTGTCGAGTAGTATAGCAGTATGGATTTTCATCGTCTTGGCGGAACGGTATCGGCAAAAGGCAAATTTCGTCCTGCTAGCAGCATGAAAATGACCAACAGCATGGGATTTCTGGAGAACCGTCCAATGTAGGAAAACGGTTTATATCTCTAAATACATGCGCTGGTAGGGCTAACTGTCGAGTAGTATAGCAGTATGGATTTTCATCGTCTCGGCGGAACGGTATCGGCAAAAGGCAAATTTCGTCCTGCTAGAAGCATGAAAATGACCAGCAGCATGGGATTTCTGGAGAACCGTTCAATGTAGGAAAACGCTTTATATCTCTAAATGCATGCGCTGGTAGGGCTAACTGTTTAGTAGTATAGCAGGATGGAATTTCATCGTCTTGGCGGAACGGTATCGGCAAAAGGCAAATTTCGTCCTGCTAGCAGCATGAAAATGACCAGCAGCATGGGATTGCTGGAGAACCGTCCAATGTAGGAAAACGGTTTATATCTCTAAATACATGCGCTGGTAGGGCTAACTGTCGAGTAGTATAGCAGTATGGATTTTCAAAGTCTTGGCGGAACGGTGTCGGCAAAAGGCAAATTTCATCCTGCTAGCAGCACGAAAATGACCAGCAGCATGGGATTTCTGGAGAACCGTTCAATGTAGGAAAACGCTTTATATCTCTAAATGCATGCGCTGGTAGGGCTAACTGTCGAGTAGTATAGCAGTATGGATTTTCAAAGTCTTGGCGGAACGGTGTCGGCAAAAGGCAAATTTCATCCTGCTAGCAGCACGAAAATGACCAGCAGCATGGGATTTCTGGAGAACCGTCCAATGTAGGAAAACGGTTTATATCTCTAAATACATGCGCTGGTAGGGCTAACTGTCGAGTAGTATAGCAGTATGGATTTTCAAAGTTTTGGCGGAATGGTGTCGGCAAAAGGCAAATTTCATCCTGCTAGCAGCACGAAAATGACCAGCAGCATGGGATTTCTGGAGAACCGTTCAATGTAGGAAAACGCTTTATATCTCTAAATGCATGCGCTGGTAGGGCCAACTGTCGAGTAGTATAGCAGTATGGATTTTCATCGTCTTGGCGGAACGGTATCGGCAAAAGGCAAATTTCGTCCTACTAGCAGCATGAAAATGACCAGCAGCATGGGATTTCTGGAGAACCGTCCAATGTAGGAAAACGGTTTATATCTCTAAATACATGCGCTGGTAGGGCTAACTGTCGAGTAGTATAGCAGTATGGATTTTCAAAGTCTTGGCGAAACGGTGTCGGCAAAAGGCAAATTTCATCCTGCTAGCAGCACGAAAATGACCAGCAGCATGGGATTTCTGGAGAACCGTTCAATGTAGGAAAACGCTTTATATCTCTAAATGCATGCGCTGGTAGGGCTAACTGTCGAGTAGTATAGCAGTATGGATTTTCATCGTCTCGGCGGAACGGTATCGGCAAAAGTCAAATTTCGTCCTCCTAGCAGAATGAAAATGACCAGCAGCATGGGATTTCTGGAGAACCGTCCAATGTAGAAAACGGTTTTATATCTCTAAATACATGCGCTGGTAGGGCTAACTGTCGAGTAGTATAGCAGTATGGATTTTCAAAGTCTTGGCGGAACGGTGTCGGCAAAAGGCAAATTTCATCCT
Source organism: Rugalucina vietnamica (assembly GCA_964017185.1). NCBI lineage: Eukaryota > Metazoa > Mollusca > Bivalvia > Lucinida > Lucinidae > Rugalucina > Rugalucina vietnamica. The sequence goes on along the minus strand of OZ024875.1, from coordinate 18,965,634 downwards.
GCTAGCAGCACGAAAATGACCAGCAGCATGGGATTTCTGGAGAACCGTTCAATGTAGGAAAACGCTTTATATCTCTAAATGCATGCGCTGGTAGGGCTAAATGTCTAGTAGTATAGCAGTATGGATTTTCATCGTCTTGGCGGAACGGTATTGGCAAAACGCAAATTTCGTCCTGCTAGCAGCATGAAAATGACCAGCAGCATGGGATTTCTGGAGAACCGTCCAATGTAGGAAAACGGTTTATATCTCTAAATACATGCGCTGGTAGGGCTAACTGTCGAGTAGTATAGCAGTATGGATTTTCAAAGTCTTGGCGGAACGGTGTCGGCAAAAGGCAAATTTCATCCTGCTAGCAGCACGAAAATGACCAGCAGCATGGGATTTCTGGAGAACCGTTCAATGTAGGAAAACGCTTTATATCTCTAAATGCATGCGCTGGTAGGGCTAACTGTCGAGTAGTATAGCAGTATGGATTTTCAAAGTCTTGGCGGAACAGTGTCGGCAAAAGGCAAATTTCATCCTGCTAGCAGCACGAAAATGACCAGCAGCATGGGATTTCTGGAGAACCGTCCAATGTAGGAAAACGGTTTATATCTCTAAATACATGCGCTGGTAGGGCTAACTGTCGAGTAGTATAGCAGTATGGATTTTCAAAGTCTTGGCGGAACGGTGTCGGCAAAAGGCAAATTTCATCCTGCTAGCAGCACGAAAATGACCAGCAGCATGGGATTTCTGGAGAACCGTTCAATGTAAGAAAACGCTTTATATCTCTAAATGCATGCGCTGGTAGGGCTAACTGTCGAGTAGTATAGCAGTATGGATTTTCATCGTCTTGGCGGAACGGTATCGGCAAAAGGCAAATTTCGTCCTACTAGCAGCATGAAAATGACCAGCAGCATGGGATTTCTGGAGAACCGTCCAATGTAGGAAAACGGTTTATATCTCTAAATACATGCGCTGGTAGGGCTAACTGTCGAGTAGTATAGCAGTATGGATTTTCAAAGTCTTGGCGGAACGGTGTCGGCAAAAGGCAAATTTCATCCTGCTAGCAGCACGAAAATGACCAGCAGCATGGGATTTCTGGAGAACCGTTCAATGTAGGAAAACGCTTTATATCTCTAAATGCATGCGCTGGTAGGGCTAACTGTCGAGTAGTATAGCAGTATGGATTTTCAAAGTCTTGGCGGAACGGTATTGGCAAAAGGCAAATTTCGTCCTGCTAGCAGCATGAAAATGACCAGCAGCATGGGATTTCTGGAGAACCGTCCAATGTAGGAAAACGCTTTATATCTCTAAATACATGCGCTGGTAGGGCTAACTGTCGAGTAGTATAGCAGTATGGATTTTCAAAGTCTTGGCGGAAAGGTATCGGCAAAAGGCAAATTTCATCCTGCTGGCAGCACGAAAATGACCAGCAGCATGGGATTTCTGGAGAACCGTACAATGTAGAAAAACGCTTTATATCTCTAAATGCATGCGCTGGTATGGCTAACTGTCGAGTAGTATAGCAGTATGGATTTTCAAAGTCTTGGCGGAACGGTGTCGGCAAAAGGCAAATTTCATCCTGCTAGCAGCACGAAAATGACCAGCAGCATGGGATTTCTGGAGAACCGTTCAATGTAGGAAAACGCTTTATATCTCTAAATGCATGCGCTGGTAGGGCTAACTGTCGAGTAGTATAGCAGTATGGATTTTCATCGTCTTGGCGGAACGGTGTCGGCAAAAGGCAAATTTCGTCCTGCTAGCAGCATGAAAATGACCAGCAGCATGGGATTTCTGGAGAACCGTCCAATGTAGGAAAACGGTTTATATCTCTAAATACATGCGCTGGTAGGGCTAACTGTCGAGTAGTATAGTAGTATGGATTTTCAAAGTCTTGGCGGAACGGTGTCGGCAAAAGGCAAATTTCATCCTGCTAGCAGCACGAAAATGACCAGCAGCATGGGATTTCTGGAGAACCGTTCAATGTAGGAAAACGCTTTATATCTCTAAATGCATGCGCTGGTAGGGCTAACTGTCGAGTAGTATAGCAGTATGGATTTTCATCGTCTTGGCGGAACGGTATCGGCAAAAGGCAAATTTCGTCCTGCTAGCAGCATGAAAATGACCAGCAGCATGGGATTTCTGGAGAACCGTCCAATGTAGGAAAACGGTTTATATCTCTAAATACATGCGCTGGTAGGGCTAACTGTCGAGTAGTATAGCAGTATGGATTTTCAAAGTTTTGGCGGAATGGTATCGGCAAAAGTCAAATTTCGTCCTGCTAGCAGCATGAAAATGACCAGCAGCATGGGATTTCTGGAGAACCGTCCAATGTAGCAAAACGGTTTATATCTCTAAATACATGCGCTGGTAGGGCTAACTGTCGAGTAGTATAGCAGTATGGATTTTCAAAGTCTTGGCGGAACGGTGTCGGCAAAAGGCAAATTTCATCCTGCTAGCAGCACGAAAATGACCAGAGCATGGGATTTCTGGAGAACCGTTCAATGTAGGAGAACGCTTTATATCTCTAAATGCGTGCGCTGGTAGGGCTAACTGTCGAGTAGTATAGCAGTATGGATTTTCATCGTCTTGGCGGAACGGTGTCGGCAAAAGGCAAATTTCGTCCTGCTAGCAGCATGAAAATGACCAGCAGCATGGGATTTCTGGAGAACCGTCCAATGTAGGAAAACGGTTTATATCTCTAAATGCATGCGCTGGTAGGGCTAACTGTCGAGTAGTATAGCAGTATGGATTTTCATCGTCTTGGCGGAACGGTATCGGCAAAAGGCAAATTTCGTCCTGCTAGCAGCATGAAAATGACCAGCAGCATGGGATTTCTGGAGAACCGTCCAATGTAGGAAAACGCTTTATATCTCTAAATACATGCGCCGGTTGGGCTAACTGTCGAGTAGTATAGCAGTATGGATTTTCAAAGTCTTGGATGAACGGCGTCGGCAAAAGGCAAATTTCATCCTGCTAGCAGCACGAAAATGACCAGCAGCATGGGATTTCTGGAGAACCGTTCAATGTAGGAAAACGCTTTATTTCTCTAAATGCATGCGCTGGTAGGGCTAACTGTCGAGTAGTATAGCAGTATGGATTTTCATCGTCTTGGCGGAACGGTGTCGGCAAAAGACAAATTTCGTCCTGCTAGCAGCATGAAAATGACCAGCAGCATGGGATTTCTGGAGAACCGTCCAATGTAGGAAAACGGTTTATATCTCTAAATACATGCGCTGGTAGGGCTAACTGTCGAGTAGTATAGCAGTATGGATTTTCAAAGTCTTGGCGGAACGGTGTCGGCAAAAGGCAAATTTCATCCTGCTAGCAGCACGAAAATGACCAGCAGCATGGGATTTCTGGAGAACCGTTCAATGTAGGAAAACGCTTTATATCTCTAAATGCATGCGCTGGTAGGGCTAACTGTCGAGTAGTATAGCAGTATGGATTTTCATCGTCTTGGTGGAACGGTATCGGCAAAAGGCAAATTTCGTCCTGCTAGCAGCATGAAAATGACCAGCAGCATGGGATTTCTGGAGAACCGTCCAATGTAGGAAAACGGTTTATATCTCTAAATACATGCGCTGGTAGGGCTAACTGTCGAGTAGTATAGCAGTATGGATTTTCGAAGTTTTGGCGGAATGGTATCGGCAAAAGTCAAATTTCGTCCTGCTAGCAGCATGAAAATGACCAGCAGCATGGGATTTCTGGAGAACCGTCCAATGTAGCAAAACGGTTTATATCTCTAAATACATGCGCTGGTAGGGCTAACTGTCGAGTAGTATAGCAGTATGGATTTTCATCGTCTTGGCGGAACGGTATCGGCAAAAGGCAAATTTGGTCCTGCTAGCAGCATGAAAATGACCAGCAGCATGGGATTTCTGGAGAACCGTCCAATGTAGGAAAACGCTTTATATCTCTAAATACATGCGCTGGTAGGCCTAACTGTCGAGTAGTATAGCAGTATGGATTTTCAAAGTCTTGGCGGAACGGTGTCGGCAAAAGGCAAATTTCATCCTGCTAGCAGCACGAAAATGACCTGCAGCATGGGATTTCTGGAGAACCGTTCAATGTAGGAAAACGCTTTATATCTCTAAATGCATGCGCTGGTAGGGCTAACTGTCGAGTAGTATAGCAGTATGGATTTTCATCGTCTTGGCGGAACGGTGTCGGCAAAAGGCAAATTTCGTCCTGCTAGCAGCATGAAAATGACCAGCAGCATGGGATTTCTGGAGAACCGTCTAATGTAGGAAAACGGTTTATATCTCTAAATACATGCGCTGGTAGGGCTAACTGTCGAGTAGTATAGCAGTATGGATTTTCATCGTCTTGGCGGAACGGTATCGGCAAATGGCAAATTTCGTCCTGCTAGCAGCATGAAAATGACCAGCAGCATGGGATTTCTGGAGAACCGTCCAATGTAGGAAAACGGTTTATATCTCTAAATACATGCGCTGGTAGGGCTTACTGTCGAGTAGTATAGCAGTATGGATTTTCAAAGTCTTGGCGGAACGGTGTCAGCAAAAGGCAAATTTCATCCTGCTAGCAGCACGAAAATGACCAGCAGCATGGGATTTCTGGAGAACCGTTCAATGTAGGAAAACGCTTTATATCTCTAAATGCATGCGCTGGTAGGGCTAACTGTCGAGTAGTATAGCAGTATGGATTTTCATCGTCATGGCGGAACGGTATCGGCAAAAGGCAAATTTCGTCCTGCTAGCAGCATGAAAATGACCAGCAGCATGGGATTTCTGGAGAACCGTCCAATGTAGGAAAACGGTTTATATCTCTAAATACATGCGCTGGTAGGGCTAACTGTCGAGTAGTATAGCAGTATGGATTTTCAAAGTTTTGGCGGAATGGTATCGGCAAAAGTCAAATTCCGTCCTGCTAGCAGCATGAAAATGACCAGCAGCATGGGATTTCTGGAGAACCGTCCAATGTAGCAAAACGGTTTATATCTCTAAATACATGCGCTGGTAGGGCTAACTGTCGAGTAGTATAGCAGTATGGATTTTCAAAGTCTTGGCGGAACGGTGTCGGCAAAAGGCAAATTCCATCCTGCTAGCAGCACGAAAATGACCAGCAGCATGGGATTCCTGGAGAACCGTTCAATGTAGGAAAACGCTTTATATCTCTAAATGCATGCGCTGGTAGGGCTAACTGTCGAGTAGTATAGCAGTATGGATTTTCATCATCTTAGCGGAACGGTATCGGCAAAAGGCAAATTTCGTCCATTCTATATCTGCAGCTCATCTGTTGTGTATCTTATTTTGAAAACATCTTTATTTCATGGACTCCATATGTTTTCATTTTGTTTGCAATCATGTTTTAAGATTATTGCGTGTACATTAAACTGTCAAATGGCTTCATTATTTTTCATGTTTGGCCAGGGTTACACATGTACGCATGTAAGTAATGCGGGATTTACCAGAAGCTCCAAGTACGGCTTTTAAATCAAACTCTAACTGGATTGCCTTTCTGTTTCAGTCATTTTGCATTTTGAACACATAATGTACATGCTAAACCAGCCAACGCTATTTCAAAGTCAGCGTCTTCCAGGACCATGACTTTGGAAATAATGAGAACGTGTTATAAAGAGGTATATTAGATGTGAATGGAAAGCAACAATTACTCCTAATACGCCATGCATACGCCACAGCAGTGAAATACAAAATGGTTCAAATGTACTTAACCCCTCTCTCACCCCCCCCCCCCCCTAAAAAGAGGAAAAAGAAAAGAAAAGAAAAAAAAAAAAAAGATACTTGAGTGGCGGGGAACACGTTCGCATATGACACAGCCAAATATTAACTGAAACTAAACCGTGACCAGCAAGGTTTTCCGTAGAAGCGCAAACATAACGTTTGTTCTGTATATATAATAAAAGTCAGGTAAGAGAAATAAACAGAAAGTCTTTTGTAGTATTTTCCCTTTTTTCTGTAAGCGCTTTCGCAGCTTCATGACTGATCTTCAGACATTCCGTACTCCGTATAAAAGCCATAAGGCCAAATATCCACACAGGTATTTTGTTTGATTCTAGGTAGTGACGTAACTACATTCACGTATCAGCGGCGTATCGCTCACGTATCTATGAAAATGTCGATACGCCGAGGTCTGAGCCGTATTTTGTTCGAGAGACCTATGTACCACGTATGTGTGACGTTCCTGCTACGTTCCCGTGGCGTATCCGTGACGTATCTGTATTCGTATGGAATTTCACTTTCGTATGTACGGCGTATCAATGCGTATGTGCTACGTACGTGTGACGTATGTATGGCGTATGAAGTGTACGCGTGGCGTATCTACGGCGTATGTACTGCGTTCCATTCTTATCTGCGGCGTATCTGTTCTGTACCAATTGCTTTTTAATACCTATGAGAACAAACGGTTGTGTTCACTTTGCTCATGCAATTCGCACATTATAGTTATCAAATATGAGCCGCCGCATAAAAAAAAAACAACAATCTGCATAGGCAAAAACAAAGGCGCCGGTCAGCTTCGCATTAACTGCGGAGCTGATCAGTGCCTTTGTTTTTTCTACATGGATAGTACAATTCCTCTACTTTCTAAATCCAAAATTTCCAGCCTCTTACCATCTTCTGAGACTGTACAGGCCGGTTTGTGTCAGACCTGGTCGGAACCCAAATTGTTGGTTTTCTCACGCACAGGCTCATAAAAGAGGTCGAAGATGCCACCGGAGAAATCTAGATAATCTAGATTAACACCGAAAAGAAAACGAGGTGGTGGTGGTGGTGGTGGTGGTGGTGAGGGAACATCTTCAAGCTCTCCATCCTGGTCGTAAGACCACATGAACAAAGACGGAGGCTACACCAAGCGTAGTCATGAAAGAACCCTGCACGACACCCCGAACCGTGAGAAACAAAGATCCATGACTTCGGAAAAACGAAAACATACATATACATATACATACAAGCATTAAGATTCTCTTGGAACGCCACAAAATATTCCTAATACTCCTAATACGTCACACATACTCCACAGTAGCGAAACGAACGTAGCACATACGTAGCACATACGCCATTTATACGCGAGATACGCCACACGTACGTCGCTGATACGCCGTAGATACGAAAAGACATTCGAGGATACGCCACACATACGTAGCAGATACGAAAGGTACGCTGTACATACGTCACGGTTACGTGGCATTTTAACCGCTACGTACGTGTGGCGTATCAGGAGTATAAGCTACGTATCTACGACGCACCTGCCACGTTGCTTTCGTATGTACCACGTATGTGTGACGTATGTACGGCGTATCGGACCTGCTACGCACGTGCTACGAATTTTTAAGTGCACACATAAAAAAACGTAGCACCTCGGCGTATGAGCTACGTATCGAAGAGTATGAGCTACGTATGCCCACGTATCTACGACGTACGTGTGACGTACCTTTCGTATCTCGATACGCCGTAGATACGTGAGTCGATACGCGAATGTGTGACAGCCCTATTAATAACTCACGTATGCTCACAAACAATAGTAATAGGGCTGTCACACATTCGCGTATCGACTCACGTATCTACGGCGTATCGAGATACGAAAGGTACGTCACACGTACGTCGTAGATACGTGGGCATACGTAGCTCATACTCTTCGATACGTAGCTCATACTCCTCATACGCCGAGGTGCTACGTTTTTTATGTGTGCACTTAAAAATTCGTAGCACGTACGTAGCAGGTCCGATACGCCGTACATACGTCACACATACGTGGTACATACGAAAGCAACGTGGCAGGTACGTCGTGGATACGTAGCTCATACTCCTGATACGCCACACGTACGTAGCGGTTAAAATGCCACGTAACCGTGACGTATGTACAGCGTACCTTTCGTATCTGTTACGTATGTGTGACGTATGTGTGGCGTATCCTCGAATGTCTTTTCGTATCTACGGCGTATCAGCGACGTACGTGTGGCGTGTCTCGCGTATCAATGGCGTATGTGCTACGTATGTGCTACGTTCGTTTCGCTACTGTGGAGTATGTGTGACGTATCAGGAGTATTAGGAATATTTTGTGGCGTTCCAAGAGAATCTTAATGCTTCTATATGTATGTTTTCGTTTTTCCGAAGTCATGGATCAAATGTTTCTCACGTTTCGGGGTGTCGTGCAGGGTTCTTTCATGGCTACGCTTGGTGTAGCCTCCGTCTTTGTTCATAAAGTCTTACGACCAGGATGGAGAGCTTGAAGATGTTCCCCCACCACCACCACCACCTCGGTTTTTTTTTTTCGGTGTTAATCTAGATTATCTAGATTTCTCCGGTGGCATCTTTGACCTCTTTTATGAGCCTGTGCGTGAGAAAACCAACAATTTGGGTTCCGACCAGGTCTGACACAAACCGGCCTTTACAGTCTCAGAAGATGGTAAGAGGCTGGAAATTTTGGATTTAGAAAGTAGAGGAATTGTACTATCCATGTAGAAAAAACAAAGGCACTGATCAGCTCCGCAGTTAATGCGAAGCTGATCGGCGCCTTTGTTTTTGCCTATGCAGATTGTTGGTTTTTTCCATGCGGCGGCTCATATTTGATAACTATAATGTGCGAATTGCATGAGCAAAGTGAACACAACCGTTTGTTCTCATAGGTATTAAAAAGCAATTGGTACAGAACAGATACGCCGCAGATAAGAATGGAACGCAGTACATACGCCGTAGATACGTCACGCGTACACTTCATACGCCATACATACGTCACACGTACGTAGCACATACGCATTGATACGCCGTACATACGAAAGTGAAATTCCATACGAATACAGATACGTCACGGATACGCCACGGGAACGTAGCAGGAACGTCACACGTACGTGGTACATACGTCTCTCGAGCAAAATACGGCTCAGACCTCGGCGTATCGACATTTTCATAGATTCGTGAGCGATACGCCGCTGACACGTGAATGTGTGACAGAGCTATAATGTTTACCCTTAAACGTCACCATTTCTTGTTATAGTAACATTGAAACCACGGTTGTAGATGCCAAAATTGGATTCTGCCGCTATAACTATACAGATACTGATACAGAACAAACGTTATGTTTACGTCTTACGCTAAATACTAGATGCCGTATTAGCACAATACGTAAAGGCGTTTCCCGCCGTTGTTATTACGTTAACTTGAGTGCGTTAATTTAGAACTGAATTCTTGCGAGTTGTGCAGGTATATACTACTCAAAAGAATCCAGCAATTATCGCTTCCCAAACTAAGATCTATCACATAGAATGAACATGTATTCTTTAAACAAAATACCTTTCCAATACTTATATTGCGGTATCAAACGAACGTTCCGGGATTTATGAACAAAAAAGACTATTTCAAGGGGAACTACTGCCGTAGAAATTAAAAAAATACATCTTTTTCACATACATTTAAATAACCTGAGATGGATGGTACGTTTAAGAAAGAAATATACCAAATAAAATGATATAGCTTGAAAAAAAATCTACATCTTACGCCATAACCACAAAACTTTTGAGATATTACGTAAAATAAATTGAGCCGCATCGTGAGAAAACCGGATTTTTGCCTATGCGAAAACAAAGGCGCAGATCAGCTTCGCGGTAACCGCGAAGCTGATCAGCGCCTTTGTTTTCGCTACACGGATAGTATATTTCCTCTTCTTCTTATATCCGAAATTTCAAGCTTCTAGCCTGCTTCTGTAAACTGTACAGGTCAGTTTGTGTCAGACCTTGTCGGAAACCCCGAATACCGGTTTTCTCGCGTCGCGGCTCAATTAATATGGAATCTGATTCGCACCCGCAATATTCCATAAATTCTTTATACATATACTTGAAAATTACGCCCATCTCAACCATTGTTTATTGTCGCCCGTCACAACGGGTGACATATATGGTAGGATTTTCCCAAAGAAACAGCGAAGAAAACCGACAGAATCCAAATAAGAAAATATGTATGGTTCTCGAGATCTTTTACATGCCATTTGACTAGGCGGGAAACCAGCAACGTTTTACCGACAGGAACTGACTATTGAAAGGCAGAAAGTGATTGGTTAGATCTATTCCGACCAATCATACATTTAGTCTTAAAACTGGTTCGGTATTCTTTCGTGTGGATGGACTTGATTTAGCGATTATGAGTGTACACAGTCGTTTCGCAAGTCGTTTCGTCTCCTGGGCACAAAATTTCGGTTCTGTATTTTGATTTGGCAGGATGTTCAATAGAACATGACACCCCACCACACAAATGGATAGACCGAGGTATAAAAGTGTAACGCGATGTAGGTTAGACAGTTGATCTACATATACAATGTATATCCTGACAGATAACCATTCTTACGCAATCCAGGACTAAATGGATGGTGGTGTAGATCTAAATATCAGATAAACGGGCGATACTAGCTTTTTAAAAGCTATCCTTGTGTATAACATTAAGGTAAAAGCACATGAATTCGTAGCAATGAGAAGTTAGTTCGATTTTCGTTTTTCGTTTTTCGATATTCAAAAAAAGAAGTAAGTTCGATATTCGTTTTTCGTTTTTCGATATTCAAAAAATAAGTTAGTTTGATATTCGTTTTTCGTTTTTCGATATTCAAAAAAAAAAGTTAGCCTTTGATATTCGTTTTTCGATATTCAAAAAATAAGTTAGTTCGATTTTCGTTTTTCGATATTCGCCCACTTGGCGTTTTTGTGCTCAAATTTGTACTATAGCGAACGTGCTCATTACGAATATCATGTTCGCAGTGGAGGTTCTCACTTTCACCCATCTACGAAAGAAAAACTTGGAAAAATTTGAATATCGAAATACAGAATTTTAATTCTATTTTCGTTTTTCGATATTCGCCCACTTGGAGTTTTTGTGCTCAAATTTGTACTATAGCGAACGTGCTCATTGCGAATATCATGTTCGCAGTGGAGGTTCTCACTTTCACCCGTCTACGAAAGAAAAACTTGGAAAAATTTGAATATCGAAATACAGAATTTTATTTCGATTTTCGTTTTTCGATATTCGCCCCCTTGGCGTTTTTGTGCTCAAATTTGTCCTATAGCGAACCTGCTCATTGCGAATATCATGTTCGCAGTGAAGGTTCTCACTTTCACCCATCTACGAAAGAAAAACTTGGAAAAATTTGAATATCGAAATACAGAATTTTATTTCGATTTTCGTTTTTGCGATATTCGCCCCCTTTGAGTTTTTGTGCTCAAATTTGTACTATAGCGAACGTGCTCATTGCGAATATCATGTTCGCAGTGGAGGTTCTCACTTTCACCCATCTACGAAAGAAAAACTTGGAAAAATTTGAATATCGAAATACAGAATTTTATTTCGATTTTCGTTTTTCGATATTCGCCCCCTTGGCGTTTTTGTGCTCAAATTTGTACTATAGCGAACGTGCTGATTGCGAATATCATGTTCGCAGTGGAGGTTCTCACTTTCACACATCTACGAAAGAAAAACATGGAAAAATTTGAATATCGAAATACAGAATTTTATTTCGATTTTCGTTTTTCGATATTCGCCCCCTTGGCGTTTTTGTGCTCAAATTTGTCCTATAGCGAACGTGCTCATTGCGAGTATCATGTTCGCAGTGAAGGTTCTCACTTTCACCTATCTACGAAAGAAAAACTTGGAAAAATTTGAATATCGAAATACAGAATTTTATTTCGATTTTCGTTTTTCGATATTCGCCCCCTTGGCGTTTTTGTGCTCAAATTTGTACTATAGCGAACGTGCTCATTGGGAATATCATGTTCGCAGTGAAGGTTCTCACTTTCACCCATCTACGACAGAAAAACTTGGAAAAATTTGAATATCGAAATACAGAATTTTATTTCGATTTTCGTTTTTCGATATTCGCCCCTTTGGCGTTTTTGTGCTCAAATTTGTACTATAGCGAACGTGCTCATTGCGAATAACATGTTCGCAGTGGAGGTTCTCACTTTCACCCATCTACGAAAGAAAAACTTGGAAAAATTTGAATATCGAAATACAGAATTTTATTTCGATTTTCGTTTTTCGATATTCGCCCCCTTGGCGTTTTTGTGCTCAAATTTGTCATATAGCGAACGTGCTCATTGCGAATATCATGTTCGCAGTGGAGGTTCTCACTTTCACCCATCTACGAAAGAAAAACTTGGAAAAATTTGAACATCGAAATACAGAATTTTATTTCGATTTTCGTTTTTCGATATTCGCCCACTTGGCGTTTTTGTGCTTAAATTTGTACTATAGCGAACGTGCTCATTGCGAATATCATGTTCGCAGTGAAGGTTCTCACTTTCACCCATCTACGAAAGAAAAACAGCAAAATTTGAATATCGAAATACAGGATTTTATTTCGATTTTCTTTTTTCGATATACGGCCACTTGGCGTTTTTGTGCTCAATTTTGTACTACAGCATGCGTGCTAATTGCGAATATCATTTTCGCAGTGAAGATGCTCAATTTGAATATCGTAGCAGAAGCGACATGCCTTTCTCGAAGTCCGAGGAACTTCAAGACCTTCGATGCTCTGCGCTCAATTTGTTTCGAAGTTCATTGGTAAATCTTCGTTGTAGAAGCTACTTGCCGTATTCGAAGTCCGAGGAACTCCTATTTCTTCTGATCTCAGGACATTTTATGTTTCGAAGGTCATAGGAACATGTTTTAGGTAGAAACTTTTTTTCGTTTGTATTGAGGTTAAAGTCCCAGTCAAAAGTTTTTAGTCATGTCGGGCATGAGCCATCGCTTCTTGGGTATTAACCAGTACTCTGTAGAGCTCATTCACATGTCTTACTCAGGGACAAAACGGTGCCGTCAGTGGGGATCAAACCAAGGACCTATCGATTGGACGCTCTGCCACTACACCACCCCCCCCCCCCCCCAAAGTAGAAGCGACCGTCCGAAACACTTTCGGCAACTAATTTCAGTAGACATCCAGGCAGCCCAAGTCGCCCGATTCAGGCTGGAGACAGCCGGAACACGTTTGACGACCAAACCTTATGTTCGCCAACGGCAAGCCCCAAAGTAGACCAAGAGCTCCAATGTTTCAATACGGCATGTTTACAAAATGGGATTTTCACCCAACTCGTAATAGAAGGAGAGTGTGATTCTCAAGTCCAGGGAACTTTCTTACCTTCGATGCTCAAAAGTTGCTGCCTACCCAAGTTGATTGAGGTATCTCCGTTATAGAAGCGACTTGCTATTCTCGAAGCTCGGGGAACGCCCGGGGAACCTCAGGACAGCAGGGAAACCTTCGATGATCAGTGTTTATGTTTCGAAGTTCAACGGCCGTATTATTCTCGAAGTCCGGACTCCCTAGCATTCGATGCTCAAAGATTCCTGTGTCACGAAGTTGATCGGGGGCGCTACCAAGCCCCACAAAATACGAGAGTTCATATGGTTTGATGTTCATCGAGGCATTTTCGAAATGCGAGCTAAGTGCCTTCCTCGAAGTCCGAGGAATTCCCTGACCTTCAGAACCCAGGACTCATTATGTTCTGAAGTCAATCAGGACATCGTTGTAGAAGCGATGTTACGAAGTTCATCGGGACATTTTCATAGCAGTAGAAAATACTGCAAAATTTTCATTTTTTACAACTTTACGAATCTCTGTGTGTTGCATGGGCAAGTTTTCGTAATGATCTTGCGTTTCTATATAACGTTTGATTTTGTGGGACTGGGCCTTAAACTGGTCTTAAGAGCAGTTGGACAAGGGCTTAAGCTCGACAGAACAATAGAGTAAATAGTCGCCCAAAGATAAATACATGTCTTTTCTGCTTTCCTATATTCCATCAGTCTATGATTTCCTTCGTTTAATGGTGAATATTGTTTTTTCTTCCCTCTCATCTTTTCTGCTGAGTTTATCTTCAAACACGAGATAGTTTATTTAGCATAAAATTGATATTTTAAACAAAACAATTCGCTAATGCAACTCTGGTAGGGTGTGTTATGGTAACCATCTTTGACGCCATCTTGATTTTTCGAGGGTACTCATTCGCTCATTGATGCCAGGGTGACATCATACAGTTTCTGGCCTAGCATGGTCTGTTGAACCGAAAACAGCGATAAACTTTTATTCGGCAACTGGACTTGACAATGTGATATGAAATATGATCGACCCATGTTACCAATTCGCAACGAAAACACAAAACATCACGAAGTGTTATCATAACTTTGCAGAACCCCCCCCCCCCCCCAACCCACACGCCTCATTACCTTTGGAATTTTAAAAATATATACCATTACATCCTCAACCAGTTTGCAATATATAGCATGCAATTTTGAAATGTCATTTGTATCCCCGGCTCCCCTAGGGCCGGGGAATAGCGGGGCTTTAACTTTTCAATTTTTAAAGCCCCGGTTAAAGCCCGGCCCTGCGGGGGGATGAGATTTGTGGTAAAATCTCTGCTAAAAGCCCCGGCTCCCCAGAGGGTGACAGTAATGTGGAACAACAGCTGGGAGTTGTTCTGATGAAAATGAAATATGGGTTTGAATTTCTGCATGTATTCATAAAATGTACAGAAGCATTTGCAAATTAGATAAGGACCATGAAAGTAATTAAATAGTTAACCCATTTTTTGACGAATGGATTCGCCCACCATTATCATTTGGATGAATCCACTTTCACTTTTAGGGGCATCAGAAGTGAGTTTTAGATTTTATTCAATTTTTCTATGAAAATTCTCTAAGCAAACAGGGGCTATTCTGTTTGCCTGTGTCCCATAAAAGGGACGCCAGGCTTTTAGTAATGAGTTAAAATGCAACCAATATCTATTTTGAATGAATTTGACTGTGTATTGGCGGGAAATTAAAACCCCGGCACATCCCATAAAAAGTCGAAAATTGATACAACAACTTTAGCAGAAAACTTAGAAAGAGGATAAAGGTATCAAACGGGGGCTTTAGCCATTTTCCGGTCTGGAGAGAAGATCCCGCACTTGTGGCGAGCTTCGATCCCAATGGTTAGTTATTTAAAGCCCTGCTTAGACAAAGCTTGCAACTGACTCGTGATCGCTTTGCGACTACAAATCTCTGAGGTCGCAGAGAGGTTGCAAAGGTCGCGACAAGGTTTTTTTTTTTAAAGTCGTTGACTAAAATTAATCGCGGACAGTCTTTTGAACTTGCTCAAAAGACTGGCCGCAACTGATTTCAGTCGCGCGGTTTCAGAGGTCGCGAACTGGTCGTCGACTACAACTTCGGCGATAGGTCGCCGACTAATTGGCGACTGATTGCCGGTTAGTCGGCAAAGGGTCGCCGAACAATCGGCGACTAGTCACGTTATTTTTAAAACTGAGAATGTAAAAGTAGGCAATGGTCAGGAAACGGCGCAATCAGAAAGAAATTCCCACTCCTAAGTGAAAAAAAAAAAAAACTAAATTGTAATTAGGTACTTATACAAAGAAATCGTAAGTCGAGTGAGCAGCTGTTTACCTATAGGCGGCCGCTCAATTACCCGAACTTAACTAAAATTACAAAACGCACATAGTGCAAACAGCACAAAAATCAACACCAAATCATAAAACAATTAGAACCAAGACAGAAGTATCGCCTTGGAATGAATGTATGGTACGTGGACAATTCGGACTTTGGCTAATTCGGACCTTGGCCAATTCGGACCTGATTCGGACCTTAGCTGTGGACAATTCGGACCCTGGCTAACTCGGACCTTGGCTAATTCGGACCTCGACCACTGGTCAATTCGGACCCCGCAAAATCGAGGTTTGAATTAGCCAACGATTTTTATTTTGAAATAGTTTCCGAATTAGCCAAGGTCCGAATCAGATTAAGGTTATTTTTCTTATTTTTTTTTTTTTTTTTTTTTTTTTTTTTTTTTTTTTTTTTTGTGGGGGGGGGGGGGGGGGGGTTGGGGGAATAGGGTCCGAATTAGCCAATGTCAGAATAGGGTCCGAACTGACCACATGTGAAACAAAAATAAGCCAAAGCTTGTATCGATTCAAGATGAAAGGATTGACTGTGTTTTCAAATCATGAAAATAAAAATACATTGTAGTACTCATGCCATTATTTCATGCAATATACGCGAATGAAACACTTTTATTTGTTTTGTAGATCGACTGACTGATTGATTGATTGATATGTGTCTTAGCGTACCAGTCAACAGCTATGGTCATATCAGGATGTTGCCTCCATGTTTTGTAGGAGTTTTTCCCAACATTACGATGTCATGACACCCAAAATGCGTTTGACAATATAACCACGCAAGTAAACACCAGGGCTTTTATGTAAGGATGGTTTGACTTTGACGACTTTTCCTGGGCACGCTCTGACCTTCTGAGCGAAGGTCGGGACAAGGGCTAACATAACTCGTACTGATCTCGTAGCTTGTCGTACACAACTCGTATGTCGTGGGATATCGTGCGTTCTCGGCGTCTTGTCAAATATGGCGAGTTAAAAGCCCCTGTCAGACACACACGAGTTGGACCTACGAGTTCAGCTCCGCCCACTTTTTGGTGAACTCGTAGCAACTCGTAGAGAGCTCGCCCTAAGCCGGCGGTTGTCGTACAGAAGTCTTCCCAACTCGTAGCATGTCGTGGAAAGGCTACGAGAATTTTAAACGGGTTAAAGTTCTCGTAGCAAGTCGTAGCATCTCGGCGTCTTAAAGTGGGCGGGGCATGGGCTGTGCATAACTCGTACTGATCTCGTAGATTTAGAGATATAAAGCGTTTTCCTACATTGAACGGTTCTCCAGAAATCCCATGCTGCTGGTCATTTTCGTGCTGCTAGCAGGATGAAATTTGCCTTTTGCCTACACCGTTCCGCCAAGACTTTGAAAATCCATACTGCTATACTACTCGACAGTTAGCCCTACCAGCGCATGCATTTAGAGATATAAAGCGTTTTCCTACAATGAACGGTTCTCCAGAAATCCCATGCTGCTGGTCATTTTCGTGCTGCTAGCAGGATGAAATTTGCCTTTTGCCGACACCGTTCCGCCAACACGATGAAAATCCATACTGCTATACTACTCGACAGTTAGCCCTACCAGCGCATGCATTTAGAGATATAAAGCGTTTTCCTACATTGAACGGTTCTCCAGAAATCCCATGCTGCTGGTCATTTTCGTGCTGCTAGCAGGATGAAATTTGCCTTTTGCCGACACCATTCCGCCAAGACTTTGAAAATCCATACTGCTATACTACTCGACAGTTAGCCCTACCAGCGCATGTATTTAGAGATATAAAGCGTTTTCCTACATTGGACGGTTCTCCAGAAATCCCATGCTGCTGGTCATTTTCATGCTGCTAGCAGGACGAAATTTGCCTTTTGCCGATACCGTTCCGCCAAGACGATGAAAATCCATACTGCTATACTACTAGACAGTTAGCCCTACCAGCGCATGCATTTAGAGATATAAAGCGTTTTCCTACATTGGACGGTTCTCCAGAAATCCCATGCTGCTGGTCATTTTCATGCTGCTAGCAGGACGAAATTTGCCTTTTGCCGATACCGTTCCGCCAAGACGATGAAAATCCATACTGCTATACTACTCGACAGTTAGCCCTACCAGCGCATGCATTTAGAGATATAAAGCGTTTTCCTACATTGGACGGTTCTCCAGAAATCCCATGCTGCTGGTCATTTTCGTGCTGCTAGCAGGATGAAATTTGCCTTTTGCCGACACCGTTCCGCCAAGACTTTGAAAATCCATACTGCTATACTACTCGACAGTTAGCCCTACCAGCGCATGTATTTAGAGATATAAAGCGTTTTCCTACATTGGACGGTTCTCCAGAAATCCCATGCTGCTGGTCATTTTCATGCTGCTAGCAGGACGAAATTTGCCTTTTGCCGATACCGTTCCGCCAAGACGATGAAAATCCATACTGCTATACTACTCGACAGTTAGCCCTACCAGCGCATGCATTTAGAGATATAAAGCGTTTTCCTACATTGAACGGTTCTCCAGAAATCCCATGCTGCTGGTCATTTTCGTGCTGCTAGCAGGATGAAATTTGCCTTTTGCCGACACCGTTCCGCCAAGACTTTGAAAGTCCATACTGCTATACTACTCGACAGTTAGCCCTACCAGCGCATGTATTTAGAGATATAAACCGTTTTCCTACATTGGACGGTTCTCCAGAAATCCCATGCTGCTGGTCACTTTCATGCTGCTAGCAGGACGAAATTTGCCTTTTGCCGATACCGTTCCGCCAAGACGATGAAAATCGATACTGCTATACTACTCGACAGTTAGCCCTACCAGCGCATGCATTTAGAGAATATAAAGCGTTTTCCTACATTGAACGGTTCTCCAGAAATCCCATGCTGCTGGTCATTTTCGTGCTGCTAGCAGGATGAAATTTGCCTTTTGCCGACACCGTTCCGCCAAGACTTTGAAAATCCATACTGCTATACTACTCGACAGTTAGCCCTACCAGCGCATGTATTTAGAGATATAAACCGTTTTCCTACATTGGACGGTTCTCCAGAAATCCCATGCTGCTGGTCATTTTCATGCTGCTAGCAGGACGAAATTTGCCTTTTGCCGATACCGTTCCGCCAAGACGATGATAATCCATACTGCTATACTACTCGACAGTTAGCCCTACCAGCGCATGCATTTAGAGATATAAAGCGTTTTCCTACATTGAACGGTTCTCCAGAAATCCCATGCTGCTGGTCATTTTCATGCTGCTAGCAGGACGATATTTGCCTTTTGCCGATACCGTTCCGCCAAGACGATGAAAATCCATACTGCTATATACTCGACAGTTAGCCCTACCAGCGCATGCATTTAGAGATATAAAGCGTTTTCCTACATTGAACGGTTCTCCGGAAATCCCATGCTGCTGGTCATTTTCGTGCTGCTAGCAGGATGAAATTTGCCTTTTGCCTACACCGTTCCGCCAAGACTTTGAAAATCCATACTGCTATACTACTCGACAGTTAGCCCTACCAGCGCATGCATTTAGAGATATAAAGCGTTTTCCTACATTGAACGGTTCTCCAGAAATCCCATGCTGCTGGTCATTTTCGTGCTGCTAGCAGGATGAAATTTGCCTTTTGCCGACACAGTTCCACCAAGACGATGAAAATCCATACTGCTATACTACTCGACAGTTAGCCCTACCAGCGCATGCATTTAGAGATATAAAGCGTTTTCCTACATTGAACGGTTCTCCAGAAATCCCATGCTGCTGGTCATTTTCGTGCTGCTAGCAGGATGAAATTTGCCTTTTGCCGACACCATTCCGCCAAGACTTTGAAAATCCATACTGCTATACTACTCGACAGTTAGCCCTACCAGCGCATGTATTTAGAGATATAAAGCGTTTTCCTACATTGGACGGTTCTCCAGAAATCCCATGCTGCTGGTCATTTTCATGCTGCTAGCAGGACGAAATTTGCCTTTTGCCGATACCGTTCCGCCAAGACGATGAAAATCCATACTGCTATACTACTCGACAGTTAGCCCTACCAGCGCATGCATTTAGAGATATAAAGCGTTTTCCTACATTGAACGGTTCTCCAGAAATCCCATGCTGCTGGTCATTTTCGTGCTGCTAGCAGGATGAAATTTGCCTTTTGCCGACACCGTTCCGCCATGACTTTGAAAATCCATACTGCTATACTACTCGACAGTTAGCCCTACCAGCGCATGCATTTAGAGATATAAAGCGTTTTCCTACATTGGACGGTTCTCCAGAAATCCCATGCTGCTGGTCATTTTTATGCTGCTAGCAGGACGAAATTTGCCTTTTGCCGATACCGTTCCGCCAAGACGATGAAAATCCATACTGCTATACTACTCGACAGTTAGCCCTACCAGCGCATGCATTTAGAGATATAAAGCGTTTTCCTACATTGAACGGTTCTCCAGAAATCCCATGCTGCTGGTCATTTTCGTGCTGCTAGCAGGATGAAATTTGCCTTTTGCCAACACCGTTCCGCCAAGACTTTGAAAATCCATACTGCTATACTACTCGACAGTTAGCCTTACCAGCGCATGTATTTAGAGATATAAAGCGTTTTCCTACATTGGACGGTTCTCCAGAAATCCCATGCTGCTGGTCATTTTCATGCTGCTAGCAGGACGAAATTTGCCTTTTGCCGATACCGTTCCGCCAAGACGATGAAAATCCATACTGCTATACTACTAGACAGTTAGCCCTACCAGCGGATGCATTTAGAGATATAAAGCGTTTTCCTACATTGAACGGTTCTCCAGAAATCCCATGCTGCTGGTCATTTTCGTGCTGCTAGCAGGATGAAATTTGCCTTTTGCCGACACCGTTCCGCCAAGACTTTGAAAATCCATACTGCTATACTACTCGATGGTTAGCCCTACCAGCGCATGCATTTAGAGATATAAACCGTTTTCCTACATTGGACGGTTCTCCAGAAATCCCATGCTGCTGGTCATTTTCATGCTACTAGCAGGACGAAATTTGCCTTTTGCCGATACCGTTCCGCCAAGACGATGAAAATCCATACTGCTATACTACTCGACAGTTAGCCCTAACAGCGCATGCATTTAGAGATATAAAGTGTTTTCCTACATTGAACGGTTCTCCAGAAATCCCATGCTGCTGGTCATTTTCATGCTGCTAGCAGGACGAAATTTGCCTTTTGCCGATACCGTTCCGCCAAGACTTTGAAAAAAATCCATACTGCTATACTACTCGACAGTTAGCCCTACCAGCGCATGCATTTAGAGATATAAAGCGTTTTCCTACATTGAACGGTTCTCCAGAAATCCCATGCTGCTGGTCATTTTCGTGCTGCTAGCAGGATGAAATTTGCCTTTTGCCGACACCGTTCCGCCAAGACTTTGAAAATCCATACTGCTATACTACTCGACAGTTAGCCCTACCAGCGCATGTATTTAGAGATATAAACCGTTTTCCTACATTGGACGGTTCTCCAGAAATCCCATGCTGCTTGTCATTTTCATGCTGCTAGCAGGACGAAATTTGACTTTTGCCGATACCGTTCCGCCAAGACGATGAAAATCCATACTGCTATACTACTCGCAAGTTAGCCCTACCAGCGCATATATTTAGAGATATAAAGCGTTTTCCTACATTGAACGGTTCTCCAGAAATCCCATCTGTCCGGATATTCATCCTGCGAACAGGACGAATTTTGCAAATAAGATATATTTTTTTTATTATTTGTGAGCATTTTAGTTATTTTATTAATGTTACCATTTTGTCTTTTGTATGACCACACTGGTTAATTGACATTTCCTTCGGCCATACTGCCATGCTGCTAACTTACTTAACCAGCCGTACGGCCATCCTGCTAACTTACTAATTTCGTCCTGCCATGCTGCCAAGCTGCTAACTTTTTTGACCTGAATTAAAACGTGTTGTACTACATGTTCCAATAAAATAAGCGTGACGCTCGAATCACCATTGCGCGCCCTTTATTGAATTCTTCTAAGCTCGGGTTTTCATGTCCTCTTCAAAGGCGGACTTTATTCTCCGTAGCAGATCTTGGTCAAGCATTACATCTATAGCAGTCGAAGCTAGGACTTTGGCTTGCAATAACGTCCATTTCTGTGCTTCAGGGGTGCCTGAATGACAATAAGAATGCAACATCACAACCCGAATGTCCCGAAAAAGATCCTGAGGTTATAAAACTTTTTTTCAAGCTCAGCTCAGCTGAGCATGAAATTTCAACTTCTCATAACTGTTGAAATAGTCAAAATTGGTGGAAAATTCAGGTTCGAAACTCAAAAACTAGTAATTTATCTAGCTCATAAATGTGAAAATGCCAACAGTTGTTGGCATTTTAACATTTATGAGCAGGATAAATTTTAGTCTCAGCTGAGTTGAGCATGAAAAAAGTTTTATAACATCGGGATCAGCTGGCTAGCCTTCACTCCGCTCCACTTCGGTCCACTTTCGCTAAACACCGATGAGAATATCCCGTCTAATCCCGAGACAACCAACGCGACTAGGGATAACCAACACAGATGAAATAAATATACATTTTATATTGTATGATGCAAACACCTGCTTTGGAACAACTTGCTATCTAATCTGCGGCGTTACGTGGACAATTCGGACCTTGGCTAATTCGGAACTTGACTAATTCGGACCTGATTCGGACCTCAGCTGTGGACAATTCGGACCTTGACTGATTTGGATCTTGACTAATTCGAACCTCGACCACTGGTCAATTTGGACCCCCCAAAATCGAGGTCCGAATTAGCCAATGGAAATGGTCCGAATTGACCAAGAGAAAAGGTCCAAACTGGCCAAAGAATTTTTCTAATTGAGGTCCGAATTGACCAATTAAAAAAAGGTCCGAATTGACCAGTGGTCGGGTCCGAATTGACCAGTGGTCGAGGTCCGAATTGACTAGGGCCGATTTTTTTAGGGTCCGAATTGACTAGGGCCGAATTAGCCAAGGTCCGAATTGTCCATAATTCATCTGCGGCATATTGTTCCCACTCCCTTTTCTAGCTTATTGTTTTCATATAAATTGAACTTTCACTGTCACGAGGACTAAGGATAACCGATTTGCATAATATTTTATTGACATTTTTATCCCTATGGGTACATTTATATTCAAAAAATATTTTACTCATAGCAAGACTAGCCCCTATCAATCTATCTGTAGGTGGGCCGAAAGCGAGGGTACCTTGTAAAAAAGCGTCACCCCGAAAGCAGAAATCTGCTAGTCAAAAATGTAACCTTAAATCGGTGGCCGTAACCACTCGGTCACATAGTTCACTCAAAGCTTCAGTGGACACGATGTTGAATAACGAACGAAATAAATAAATAAATAAATAAATAAATCAATAAATTATTAAGATACCCGTGGTTTGTGTGAACTCTCTGGTGTGACACGTCCCGGGGCGACCTATATAGTACTCTGGGTGTATACTGGGCACCGCATGAGCCACATTGCCCATATCTGTAGAGCCACTCACGGCAGAGTGCAATGCTGGGACCTCTTCAGTAGATAGGGCAGCGAGGTTGGACTCGTAAACTTTTACGAGAGGTTTGTTGTGAATCATAGAAGAATACCGCTGATCAGAAATCTCGAAAGAATACTGAAGGAAAAAAGAAAGAAAACATCTGATGGTTTGGTCAAATATTTGAGCTGCGTCATGAGAAAGCCAACAATGTGGTCTCCAAACAGGCCCGACACAAAGCGTGCTGTAGGCTAGAGACTGGAAATTGTAGAGCAGTTGTACTATCCGTATAGCAGCACGTTACTGCGAAGCTGATTTCGCAAACGCAGAACGTTGGTTTTCCCGTAACGCGTCTCATTTATTGAGAACCTTTAAATTAGCGACATTTTTGTTATATGTATATACTTGTGTATATGCTCGTAAAATGTTTAACTTTAGCTTGATGTAGATGTATGGCATCTATACTAGAAATACGATTGCCTGCTTAGATTCATGAATTACATAAGGATAGAGGAGCGCGGTGGTCACGTGGTAGAGCATCAGACTCCCAATCGAGTGGTCCTAGGATCGATCCCCACTAACAGCAAAATAACCCACAGAGTACTTGTTAAAACACACGGAGCGGTGGATCCGTCTTTGACTGAAACGTTAAACTGCAAGCCAAACAAACAAACAAACAAACAGAGACATCGCTCCTTAGGTATAAGACCAGTACTATAGGTCAAGTGTCGAACCCCAGTCTTCTTCTTTCAGTTTAAACATTATTTATGAGCCGTGATGCGACAAAACCGGTTTTAGGGGTTTCTGATCACATCCGACACAAACCAGCTTGTACAGCTACAGAAGCTAGCTAGACGCGGGAAATTTTGGATTCAGGAAGAATAGGAATTGTACTATCAGTGTAGCGGAACCAAAGGCGCTGATCAGCTGTGCAGTTACTGCATACCTGATCTGCGCCTTTGTTTTCGCAAAGGCAAAAATCCGTGTTTTTTTTTTCATGACGCGTCTCTATTTATTTTACTTCAATTACGCAGAAAGCTCAATTAACTTATATACGGGTTCTTCAAGGCGCGGATGTTGGCATTATGCGGTCAAACGTGGTGGGGGAACCCGGAAAACCCGGGGAAAACCGCAGAGGTGACAAGCGAAGCGAGTGCGTTATCCACACTACGCTATCGAGGCCTCAAATGTCGGAGCCTTCTTCCACTGAGTATGAAGCTTACCTGGCACATGACGTCAGAATGACGTACACATGACGTCAGAATGACGTCAGATCGACGTCGATACGACGCCATGACGTCGATCTGACGTCATTCTGACGTCATGTGCCCGCTGGGAAGCTTACCTGGCAACCAGTGGCTGTAGCAGCGGCATTGAAGGTAGCGACAACTTTCTCTTTCAGTACGTCAAGTTCTGTATCAGTAGGCGCTCTCATACTGACTTCTAGAGACGCCCGCTCTGGTATTATGTTGGTACGGGTTCCACCTTCCCGTACAATACCTAATAAGGAGAATCTTCAGAACACCGATATGTGAAATACAGAGTATGGTACATGTAAACATGTTAAATACGGGTACATTAATCAAAATAAGCAAACATTTATTCTCAAAAAGAAACGCGATGTACACTTTACCATCAAGGCCAAATATCAAAGTGGCCCAGATCACCAGTGTTAACATGAAAAGGAGAACGTCGTTTTTGATTGGAAAGTTGCCTACAGAAATTTAGAAATAATAAAAAAAAAATAATGCGGAAATGAAAAAAAACTCTCTTCTAAACAATAGATGGTCTGGTTCTCGAAGTATCCCAAAATTTATGAGAAAAAAACCTCTCTTCTAAACAATAGTTGGTCTGGTTCCTGAATTATCCCAAAATTTGTTTTCTAAGCCTTGGTGAAGCTCTTTTTTGAAAATTTTGGGTTGAAAACATAATTTCTCCTATTAGAGACCGAAACAGGCACACGTGAGAGCTACAATAGAAGTGCCACTTTGGAACCATGAGTAAGAGCCTACTCTTCTTGAAATACCATTACGAAAACTTGCCCATGCAATAAACAGAGATTTTTTTAGCTTTAAAAATCGAAAATTTTCAGCTGAAAAATTTTGATATTTTTCTTATTTTTGCTCAAAACATAGATTGTTGGTACACGTTAGAACCGCCTCGCCGAGGCGGTTCTAACGAGTACCCACAATCTATGTTTTGGAGCAAAAATAAGAAAAATAGGTATACCCCTGCATACCCCAGTTTTGCTATATAAAAGTGGGGTTCAAGGGTGTATACATTACACGGACATGTTTTCGTGATGTTTGGAACCATGAGTAAGAGCCTACTCTTCTTGAAATGCACACGTTGTCTAACATTCTTTTTTGTTACAACAATAATACACAACAATGGGTGCGTTGCTTTAACTGACGTCTTTTTTTGTGGAACATAGGCATACAGGATAGCCCCAGATTTGAAGCCGCAGAATGCGGCATCCCATCTGGGGCTATTCTGTTTGCTTAGAGAAATTTAATCGAAAAATTGAATAAACTTAAAAATTAGTCCTGAAGTCCCTAAAAATGAAAGTGGACTCATCATACTGATAGGGATGGGCGAAGTTCATTTGTCACGAATGGGGTAAGCATGACGCCCCTTTTTTGTGGGAGATATGCAAACAGTATTGCAGAACGCGGTGTCTCATCTGGGGCTATTCTGTTTGAAACGAGAAATTGTATCGAAAAAATGAAGTAAAATTCAAAATCACTCTAGATGCCCCTAAAATGACAGTGGACTCGCCCAACTGATAACGATGGGTGAATCCATTCGTCATATATGGGTTAAATTTATACCAAGCGGGCACATGACGTCAGAATGACGTCATATCAACGTCGATGCGACGTCATGACGTCGCATCGACGTCGATCTGACGTCATTTTGACGTCATGTGCCTGCTGGGTAAGTTCATCCTTACTTACAATGTACTCTCCAGTCCGGCTTCATCTGTTGTCGCATGCAGGCAATACTCTGGTAGCAAACGAACAATGCATCAAGGGCATTTACTCCTTCCCATGGCATTCCAGCCGCGTGCGCTGCCCTTCCGGTAAATGTAACAAGCAGTCTGTTTGAAAGATAAAAAGTGTAAATCAAATCTAATGGACTGCCAAAAGAATAAATTAAGTAATGAATCGTCACTTTAAATAATAATTAAAATATAAACGTTTGATCCTTTGGAAGCAGTAAAAACGTTCAAATGGAGGTAGTATGTGCCATACTGCGCAGTTTCGGATACTGAACCCTCATCAGTGACCCTTTATAAACTGGCGACGATAGCCGGATAAATATACTGCAATTTCACAAATTTATACGAGGGAAGTCTAAATCAAAGACACATGCCTAAAAGCGGTCAAATAATTAAAACAGTGTTTAGAAGATGGTTCTAAACGTACAACTTCTGATACTTTGAATATTCTTACTGATCAGAAAAAAAATATATTCTGCACTATGGATGATGTACAGGAAGACTTTTTAGTGCCGCCACACGGCGTCAATTATGTAAAAAGTCTTGCAATTAGTATATATTGTTCTATGACGTTTGACCACAAATATGCATTAAGACATTATCAAAGTACAGGTAGTTCCATCCTTAATAAATTATCCGTTAATATTTCATATTAGTCTATTCATTCATTTTTTTTTTCAAAACATTAATATATGAAAAGGCACATCACTGAAATGTCAATGAGCCTTGACCCGACCTCGATCTTTACTGTTTGCCCATAAGTTATCATCATATGACGCTTTCTGCACTCGGCAAGCATTAATTAAGACAGTTTATGCGTTATTGGCTGTCTGAATGTGGCTTACCCTTCAACGGCTAACATAATTGGTTCATGATCATCCTCCGAGTCCGGGTGAGCCATCATGGCCACATCGACATCTTTGAAAGCACCTGCACGAATCAGATCTATTTTACCGCCATGTGCTTCTTCTGCTGGAGCACCGATAACCGAGACCTAGGATGGAAAATAAGACTTAAATCGTATGTGCATTTGGGCCTTTTCGTTTCCATATGTCATAAATATTCAAAAGAAACACTTTAATATTATATAGTTTTTTTTTTTCAGATTTTGGTCAGAACATTTATACCTCGAATAACTCGTTCAGTATACATATTTCTAGTCTGGCACAATTAAGATCAATTATACTGAATGAAAGACAGTTTAAGAAAAAAAAATATCGGGCATATCATTTTGCATGCGTCTGAAAACTCATTCATGAGCGTGTGTGCGTGCGTGCACGTGGAGGCAGTCTGCGAAGCGTGCACACCCTAGCTGTCTGTCGAGTGTGCAATTTAAGTTCCAAATCTTCAAGCAGTAAGATGGTTGAAGATAAGATGATATTGGTACGGAATATTGTGGTCTTGTTGTGTTTGCATGACGCGTAAGCTTCTCATAATACCGATATGAGCCACCCCATGGGAAAACCAACAATCTGCATAGGCGAAAACAAAGGCGCAGATCAGCTTCGCGGTAACCGCGAAGCTGATCAGCGCCTTTGTTTTCGCTACTCGGATAGTACAATTCCTCCTCTACTTAACTCCAAAATTTCAAGCTTCTAGCCTGATTCTGTAGCTGTACAGGCCGGTTTGTGTCGGACCTGTTCGGAAACCACATTGTTGGGTTTCCCACGAGGCGGCTCATATAATAATAACCAGAAAGCGGTGACTCCGTCCCGACATGACTGAAAAAAAAAAAAAAAAAAAAAAAAAAAAAAAAAAAAAAAAAAACATCACATGGCTGTATACGCTTGGTTGTGTTTTGTATATAGAAAACACTGACAATATAATTTCACCCATAAAGAAGAAGGCCCAGTAATCACCTTGCCTAGCGTTCCACCAGAGGCCTGGATAGCAGCCTTTATCCCGATCCCGACCGCCGCTCCAAGTTCTGCTATGAGGTTGTGTCCACACGCATGCCCGATCTCAGGGAGAGCGTCGTACTCACAGATTGTACAGATATGCGGACCGGCGTCGGAGCCAAATGTGGCCCGGAATGCAGTGTCTAGTTTGTATGACTTCTCGACCTATAACAGTAGGACTGAGCCGCCTCGTGGGAAAACCAACAATGTGGTTTCCGAATAGGTTCGACACAAACTGGCCTGTACAAGCACAGTGTATGGCTAGAGGCTTGAAATTTTGGCTTTAGAAAGTAGAGGGATTGTACTATCCGTGTAGCGAAAACAAAGGCGTGATCAGATTCGCGGTTACCGCGAAGCTGATCTGCGCCTTCGTATTCGCCTATGTAGATTGTTGTTTTCCAATGGGGCGGCTCTATATACAAAACATACAAATACATATTCCAATTCTTCATGACTCAGATATTTTAAGCTATTAGAAGAAGAAGAAGAAGAAGAAGAAGAAGAAGAAGAAGAGGAAAAGAAGAAGAATACGCGAAAAAAAAGAAAAAGAAGAAGAGGAGGAAGAGGAGGAGGAGGAAGAAGAAGAGATATAACATAATTTAGGACACGATGGATTGAATCAATCCCATACACCCTTAGAACTAACTCGGCAGAGCCAAAACTTCCGTCTAAGGCAATGACAATTGCCGTAATGAATCAACAGACTTACTTCAAATCCATGTTGAGTCAGGAAGTCCGTAAGAGTTTCATGAGCACGTGTTTCCTTCAGGGCAAGTTCCGGGTGATTCCAAATATCGTCACTCAATTTATACAGGTCTAAAGCCACAGCATCAATAGCATCGTGAGCTATTTTCTTCAAGTCCGCCATCTTGTTGAAATTGATCTGTTTAATTCGTTAATTTACATGTACGATGTAGTATTGACAAGATGTACGTTCGTGTTTAAATGATTTTTACCTAGTTTATTACTTTCAAACCCGTAAAAATGTCATGTTATCGGTCGAGTGTCGATGCATATTTTGAATGAAATTTATTCGTGTGAATAAATCAAATACACGGACGTTCAACCGTTTTGATAAATCAATTTTTTTATTTGGGGGATTTCCCTTTCCATGACCATCATGTAAAGGTTTTCGAAAGAGTTTCAAAATCTCAAGTTCAAGACACTGAAATGAAGTTTATTGCAGTCGAAAAATAAGTTTCTTTTATATTTAGACATGAAATGTTTATTGTAACTCAAGCAGTGAAGTTCTTCAAAATTGGACAAAATCTTTGAATTATAGGAAATAGGAAACATTTTAAATAATATGAAATAAAGGCGCAACTGCCTAATATCTGCGCAACTGCCTAATATCTGCAAACACCACACAGTAAACCTTACACTAGAAACTTTTAATGATAAACTAAGATAATCGGTAGGTAGGTAGGTAGTTAGGTAGGTAGGTTGGTAGGCCGAAACTACCCGGGACCGTAATAACACGCGACAGAAATGTCTCCAATTTAAAATTGAAACAAACCAGGACCGAAATAACTAGGTCCTGGTTCTTTTAATTTCAGTCTCGTGTTATTTTGGTCACGGGTCGTTTCGGTCCCTTGTCATTTCGGTACCGAAACGACGCTTTACAAAAACGAACAGGGGCCGAAATGATCCGAGGCCGAAACGACCCGGAACCGAAACGACCATGTATCAATATGACACTGGACCGAAATGACTAGATTGAAACAATCCGGGACCGAAATTATCCGGGGCAGAAACGACCCGCGACCTAAATGGCCCGGGATCGAAATGACCAGACCGAAATAACCCGGGACCAAAATGACCCAGGACCGAAATGACTCCAGATTGAAACGTGACCAAAATGACACGCCCGGGGCCGAAATGACCCTGGCGCGAAACGACCAGGACTAAAATGACTAGCTTGAAACGACATGGAGCCGAAACGACCAGGTGCCGAAATGAGCGGGACAAAACGAGAACAAAACGACCCGGGACGAAATGACTCCATACCGAAACGACCCGGGATCGAAATGATATGGGACCGAAACGATTCGGGATCGAAACGACCCGGGACCGAAACAACCTGGGACAGAAATAACTCGAGACCGACTGCCCAGAGACCGAAATGACCCAGACTGTTCACCTAACCATATCGCTCCGACAGTCACAAAACCGCTCTGTCTGTGTGATTGAAACGACCCAGGACCGAAACGACTCGGGAGCGAAACGACCTGGAACCGAAATGACCCGTGTTCGAGAATACCAGACACCGAAACGACCCGTCTTTGCTGTTCCCAGGAGAAAACAAATAACTTCCTACCAGTAAATTAATATAGCTATTATGAGGGACCGAAATAACCCGGTGCCGAAACGACCCGGGGACCGTAATGACCTGGGCCGAAATGATCTAAGACCGAAAGAGCCGTAAACCGATTTGACTTGGGATAGAAACGACCGAAACCATACCATGCATGCCACCTACCCTACCCTTTACTACTACCCTATACTACCATTCTATCCTGACCTACCCTACCTACACCTATCCTACCTCTATCCTTCCTAAACCTACCCTACCGCTATCTTACCTAAACCTAGCCTACCCTACCCTTACCCTACCCCAACGTACCCTAGCTACATATGCCGTCGGTTTTACCTTACCCTAACCCCGGGAAGTATTGAAAACCTCGGGCTACGCCCTCGGTTTTACCATACCCTACCCTAAAATACCTTCTCAACTTTACCCTACACTACCTACCACTACCCTTTACCTACCCTACCCTCGGGAAGTGTTCAAAACCTCGGACTACGCCCTCGGTTTCATCTTAACCTAAACTATTCTTCTCTAGCCTACCCTACCTATCTAGCACTACCCTACCCTCGGCAAGTGTTCCGGCAAGTGTTCAAAACCTCGGGCTACGCCCTCGGTTTCACCCTACCCTAAACTACCCGTCTCTAGCCTACCACTACCCTGCCTACCCCTACCCCTTTTATAATGTTACACACACCCTTTACGTTCTCTTAACAAAAAGACTGTTCCCAGGGGCGAGTTTAAACTTCGACTTACAATCTTCCGACTTATTGTATGATACAAATATAGTTCCCGTTTTACTAGACTTGCCAACGATATGCCAAAACATCTTCAAGAATGAACGCAAGCTCTACCAAACTTCGTTACACTTACAGTATGTTTGTGCTCATCATCACGACAGGAAAACATGTACATGTAAAGTACCGGTATAGCTCTTAAGCCCTGTACACATGACCAGATTTACTCACGTATGCAAATTTTGTGAGTATACGAAAATTCTACTCACGTAAGCAAATCTGTCCATATGAACGTATTTTTTTTTTTCTCTTATGCACATACGCAATTTTGCATATATGCAGATCTGTCCATTTGAACGGAAAGCAAAATTTGCATACACGAGTATTTATTTTGTGCCGCATAAATAATTCAAACTGAAACTCAATAAAACCTTAACATATCTGGCCTAATTTAAATAACACTACCATCTTAGAACGGTCAGTAGAAAGCTATAAGAGTCCTAGGGTTTAAAGGAATCTCTTAACTGAATAACTTTCGCCTTTTCCTAGAAGTTTAGCGCCACAAGGTAAGGATATCAACGAAAACTTTAACCTAAGGCTCCATCTTCACATGATTATATATTCAGGATAACTCAATATATATAACAACAGGCGAACTACAGGCACAGCTGCAAGGAAGGTAGTGAAGCTAACAACAGTAACTGCAACCAGATAGAATGGAATAGAACACCAGTTAACTTACTGATGCAGAATTTGAAATAATAATAATAATAATAATAATAATAATAATAATAATAATAATAATAATAATAATAATAATAAATATAATAAACAGTTCTCTGTAAAAATGTTATATCGAAAATTCTGCTAAGGATTTAAATTATATATTCCATCGCTCATGAAACAATGACAAATTTCCATATTCGGCAAGGTGTGATACAAATACATGAACGAGGGGGGGGGGGTCAAAAAGTTCGAGGAAAAGTGCTGCCAAATATGTAGACAGAATATTTCCATCGGTATTCCGTTAAACCTCTTCATACTATATATGTCAGGGAAGTGGAACGAGGTACCGAAGTGGAGCGGAGTGACAGTTAGCCAGCTGATCTACCAAATGTGTAGTTATTATGGGAACTTTACGTTCTCAGTGTATTAGCATATACATGTATAGCTAATTCCAATCGGAACGCCGGAATAACGGTCGAAACGCCGGATCGGCGTTGTTTTAACTCCGGATTGCGGTAGTTTCCGTTAGATTCGCCGCCATTTTTGGAGGAAATTATTTGGACCAGGTAAGAAAAACAAGAAAAACGTTTATTATAAATACCAAAAGAGTTCATGTCAACGTAAGCATCAGCCTATTCGGATCTACATACATGTCTCTAATCGACGATTGTTCTGCTGATGCATAAGCTCCGCTAGGATCTGCAAACATTCGAGGAGATTTTTCTTTTGCATGTTCGGCCATAAGCTAAAATAGTTTTCGCCCCCAAAAGTTTCGTACTTTTGTCATTTTCTTCAAAGTATTGACAAACTGCTGGTTGTTTTTGCATTTGTACATGACACTATATCATGATAAGCCGATTGCTTGTGTTTGTTTGCCCTAAGAAACATAGAGTTCAATAAAATACCACAAACTCAAAGTAACGCCGGATAATACGGTAATCTGAGCTTTCAAACTTTGCAAGTATTTGCATAAATATAATATAATGTAATTTAAGGGGTCCAGTACGCAACAGTACTTAAACGGAATGCTTAGTTTTGTGTAGATCAGCTGGCTAACCTGCACTCCGATACACTTCGTGACCTCGTTTCTCTCCCGTGGTATGGAGAGGTCTAACGGAATACCGATGGAAATATTCCGTCTAAGTTTTGTGAAGCCTTAGTTTCTTGAAAGCGAGGAACGTCATGATTTTGCCAAACTTTGCTTTGTAACACCTCTGGAAATATTAGTTCAGTGTTCAGTTGCCATCAATGAAGGAGGATGACATTTTATTTTTTTTTATTTTTATTTTATTTTTTTTTGGGGGGGGGGGAGGAGGGGGTGTTTATTTTATTTTTTCTTTTGTTTTTATTTATTTCAAATGGACCGTCGTCTGCTGTACAACAGTGTAATGAAATGGTACACAAAACGGAGATAACCCGATTTAATATATCATTGTCTTTATACATTGAAATCATGTTAATTTTGAAAATAGAATTCAAAGTTATATTCAAAGTCATAAATAAAATGTATTATTGATTGACTCAAAACAAGTTCATAAACAAATAAGACATAACTGCATTAGGATGACCAGATATACCTGGGGGTAGGTCATATCCACCGGACGTTAATATTGTCTTACGTGTTATTTGGTAGTAACTGTCCGACCTCGTATTTAGGTGGGCATTTCAGAAAGCATCGTGTCCGGTCGGCAATGATAGCGACCTCACGTCCAGTTCTTTTGAAATAGCCGGAGGAAACCCAGGTGCTAAAAATCAGAATCAATTGTAAAGGCACTAACCTCCTTCTCATTCCCAGTAAATCACATAACAACTTAAGTATCAAAAACAATTATAATATGATGACAGTGCCGAGACAGTATCAACACATCATAAACAGTCTCTGCTGCAATCGTACATGCACGGCCGTACATAATGTCAGACAAAATGACCTCCGAATATCATGTTCGTTAGGGTATGATGTCAGGCAGTTTTGTTTTCTCTGACACACGAACTTCATGGAGGTTTTGTCCCCATTTCCCGTGTTTATGCACTTTTGAGATATATTGAACACTGTTTGTTAGAATGTACATGTGTAATACAAATGGGCTTATTAATGTAATATACTCCAATAATGATATTGAGACAGTTTGTGTATGTCGCGCGACAAATGCCCTTTTTGCGTAGTACATTCCAAATTAGATTACCCCTTTTCAGTAAAAAATACATTTTAAGCCCCCAATTTATACGGAAAAAATGCCTTTTTGTTTAAAACGCAATCCCTTTCCTCGAGGGGTGGGAGGGGTAATGCTGATACGGATGTGCCTTAAAACCTACAAAATGCATACACTTCAAAAAAGTGACCCGGTAATATACACATTGGGGGTCTATGGTACATGAAAATACGAAACTTTTAACCTTCTCTGACGCATGTGTCTTTCAGTGTGTTTGTATATGTATGTTGCATACCATTACAAATGTGTTACCCATGCAATATACAGAGATTTTTTAGCTTTAAAATTTGAAGAAAAAATATATCTGATTGTGTACACGTTAGAACCGCATAGGGTCAAAATTAAGAAACAAAAAGAAGTGACATTGTATACCCCATTTTATCCTGTATACCTCACTACATAAAAGTGGGATTTAATGGGATATATGTGAAAGCAAATGTGCAGCTCAGCTGCAAGTACCTTAATTTGAGGCCCATCCAAGGGGGTATTAGCTCCAAGCGCACTAAAAGAAAAATGACCTTTCTCCCTAGCTCCCTAAAAATCTTTTCCTTGCTCCCAGCTTCCTAAAACCATAAGTGTTCTCTTCTAGTAATCCCCAATACCATTCAATTGTTTTCCAGTTTTCCCAAGCTCCCTGAAAACAAAATGGCCCTGGGGAGCGCGGTGGCGTAGTGGTAGAGCGTCGGACTCGAGTTCTGGGTTCGATCTCCACAGGCGTCACCGTGATGTGTCCTTGGGCAAGACACATTAACTCCCTACAGTACTGGTTAAACCCATTAAGCGTTGGCTCCATCCCGACATGACTGAAAAATTGTTGACTGGGACGTAAAGCCCCAAATACAAGCACAAACAAACAAAATGGCTCTGCTATTCAGCTCCCTAAAACCCGTGATAGGGCCCCAAATTTAATGCAGTCTTTTGTCGTGAACAATCCTGGTTGTCTCAGACCTGGTCGAAAGCCACAAAGACACATTTTCTCATGCTGTAGCTTAAAGTGATAAGATGAATAGCGCTTCTACTGCGCTTTACGTGTTACATCGCGTTTGGTTTGCGTGAAGCGAACGTGCTTTGTTAGAACTATGCAAAGGTGTCCCTCGTTAGAGCATTAGCCGAGGCTTCGTTGTTTGCTCATCGGTAAATGGTCAGAAATTAGTCATTTCCGCACACATTGGAATGAAAAATGCGAGATCGGATAATTATGAGTTCTGTCACGACAGCATCAGTGCAGTCATGATATCAGTGCTGTCACGGTCATAATTATTTAAGATACTCAAAACGCACTATATTTATAAAAGTAATTGCTTTTGGTATGTAATGATACTATACTGAAATAGTAAACGTTTAGCAGAACGTATTTTTGGTTTAATCCTACACGATAATGTCTACAAAAATAAAGCGTTTCAGAAACAGAACAAATCACAGTATGTGCATTTTCATTGAATATCTCTTCCTCGTTAATTCATTGAAAGTGTTTAAGGTTTGTGTGAACTATTGTTCGTGACAAGTTATATATGCCCCCACTTACAGATTTGGGAAGTCTTATCAAATGAGCGTTTTACGCAAGAAAGTTTTTTCGTGACAGCACTGATATTTTTTCAAGGGTACCATACAATTAATTAATGCTGGTGCACTATTTGTTCAGTTAAACTCGGCATATTTTATTTCTATGTTCTATATGCTCCTGTTAATAAAACTATCCCATTAAAAACGAAAAAATGGACAATCAATTTTTTTCGTTTTGCCTTTCTGGATTGCTCCATTTTTTGATAATGACCCATATATACTTGGGGATACATGGGTATACATAGGTATACCATTTCCACCCTATAGATTCACTGTACACCTTAGAATCAGTGAAAGAAACTGTTCCAATTATTGAACGCATTTTTGGGCAAAATTAGCGAGGTAGTGATAAGTATTTTGCGCCATCTTATGACCAACGAACCGTAAAAGATGTTCGTGGGAGCATACGGAAGGCATTCGTGTTGGATGACAGATGTATAAAAGGTCTAAAGTCGGTGTTATTTCTCCTCTAGCTTGAAAATCAAACAGTTTTGAGAAATTAAAATACATCAAAAAGAAAGATCTAATTCGGCTCCTTTAATATAAGAAAGCGCATGCTGATCTGCTTCGTCGATTTCGAAATTTCAAACAATAAAGGACTGTATGTTCGAATTTTAGTGAAAGGAACTACTGTCCCAGTCAATGAGATGTCGATCTATTTTTGTACCCAGTTATATGAATTGATAGGTTTACAATGAAATGGTTTCATAACTTCCCAAACATTAAAGAACTTCTCAAAGGGAGTTGACATGACAATTGAGTTTGAATAGGCTACGGGACTATTTTAGGGCTGTCGCAGAGATTCTGAGAAAGTATGTAACTGAAGATGAACAAACTTTGTGAAACTAGATTGTGGGTACTCATTTGATGAAATGCCAATTCTCACCCACAGAATAAAGTTTTATGAGAAACTGTTCTAATAATATCCTAAAAGCCATTACTGTTCGCGATATATGTTGTAGCTTATTGATATGTTTACAAGAGATTCGTAATTGTTTTCTATTGTGATGAAGATCATTTGGAAGATAAGATTTGAAACTTCATGAAATGGATAATTACAAGGTAAAAGTAGGCAATATCTGGAATATGCTCATTCAGAAAGAGATTCCCACTCCAAAAACCGAGGTTGGAAAAAAAAATAACAATCAGGTACATATACCATGAAAACATATCGTAAACCGAGTAAGCAGCTATTTCCCTAATATATGGCCACTCAGTTACCTAAACTTAACTAAAAATATGAAAACGTACATAAGGTGCAAGCAGCACAACAATTCAACACCAAAACATAAAACAACAAGAACCACCACGGAAGTTTCGCCTTGGAACGATCAGTAATATAAAATTACTGGCCGGCTTGAATCGATTTTACATACTCAGCTTCTGCAGCGGTTCACAACATTTAGTTGTTCGGTCCTCGTTGTGAATCTCTAACTAGTCAATGAATCGTCAAGGACAAACAAATAAATCACGATGCCCACCATGATAAACGAGGACGCACAGATTCAGTAAGCCGTCCGACATTGGTTTCAACTTCTTTCTTTACTGTCAAAATTAATTTCCTATGAGTTTGTAAAAACTGCACAAAGAATCAATCAGTCACCTGGGAAAGTTATCCTTCTTACCCAGAAAATCTAATCACACTTCGATTGTTACCCTATCACCAATGAAGATCTTACCTAAGATATGATCAGAGATGGGAACAAATCTATAGGCATATGGTTCTTTCTGTGGTTTCAAAAAATATTGGAAGACCACCAAGAGCTTAAGCAAAGAAGTATTGAGAAAATTTGAGGGACTTGACATATGTATTGTTTGTTTGCTTATTTTGAGGTTTAACGCCCTAGACAACAAATTTTCAGTTATGTCGGGACGGAGCTACCGCTTCCTGGGTTTTGACCAGTATTATGGGGAGAGTTAATGTGTCTTGCTCAAGGACACAACACGGTGCCGCCAGGACATAAGTATTGATTAATAAACATGTACATAGGGATAAAATAGATAAAATACGCGTTTGCACGCTTTTTTTTCCAAGTGCCTCGTCCGCATTGCTTACTTCCTAATTAAGGAAAACATGAACGATTGTACCTATCACTGGGCACAGTATCTCTAACAAGTGTGGCTTTTACTTCGTACAATACCTCTCACTGACTGGGACAGTAGTTCCTTTCACTGAAATTCGAACGAACAGTCCTTTATTGTTTGAAATTTCGAAATCGACGAAGCAGATCAGCATGCGCTGTCTTATATTGAAGGACCCGACGTAGTTCTTTCTAATGGGTGTATTTTAATTTCTTAGAACTATTTGATTTTCAAGCTAGAGGAGAAATAACACCGACTTTAGACTTTTATACATCTGTCATCCAACAAGAATACCTTCCATATGCTCCCACAAACATCTTTTACGGTTCGTTGACCATAAGATGGCACAAGAAAATGTTTCAATGCGATCAACAGAATAATATGGCACAGAATGAAGTCTGATAACGAGAAAACATGCAAAATACTTAAATCACTATCTCGTAAATTTTGCCCAAAAATGCGTTCAATAACTGGTACAGTTTATTTCACTGATTCTACGGTGTACAGCGATGATGATAAGTTCGACTATGCCATGGGTCTCGAGAGGCTAAAACCTTAGGCTAAAAGCTAATAGCAAAGTCGGAAAGGGGTGTTTTTGGGTCCGAACGCGTGTAACACACGTAGAAATTAAAAAAAAAAAAAGTCTGTCAACACTGCTTCTAAGTGTACGCCAGCCAACATTTCAACAATGTTCATGAATGTTATAAACTCCAAAGGGGATTATCGGGTGCTGCCGGGTGTACAACCCACCGTCATACAAAACAAGAGGTCATCTGTTGTTTAACAACCGCGAAGAAACAAAAGTAATAATCAAGATGCATATATAAGCGGTGACGAAAACATGTCTGTGTAATGTATACCCCCTCGAACCCCACTTTTATATAGCAAAACTGGGGTATGCAGGGGTATACCTACTTTTCTTATTTTTGCACCAAAACATAGATTGTGTGTATTCGTTATGCACCAGTCATTTGTATCCCCGGGGCCGGGGATAGCGGGGACATAGCGGGGCTTAAGTGTCAGGCTTTAACCTCTGATGTGTCCCGGCAGTGCTGGGGATTTGCCGGGGTTATGAATTCCCGCCAATACACTGTCACATTAATTTGAATCGGATTTTAATGATATTTTTAACATTTAATTGCCTTTATGGTACTTTTTTAATTTCCAAATACACCTAAACATTCAAATGCATAAATTGAGGCCCTTCTCCCATGTTTCAGTTTCATCAGTCTGAGAACAACTCCCAGCTGTTGTTCCACGTTATTGTCAGCCCCCGGGGAGCCGGGGCTTTTAGCAGGGGTTTTACCACAAATTTTGCCCGGCAGTGCCGGGCTTTTAGCCGGGCTTTTAGCCGGGCTTTAAAAATTGAAAAGTTAAAAGCCCCGCTATTCCCCGGTCCCGGGGGAGCCGGGGATGCAAATGACTGGTGCATAAGAACCTCCTCACCGAGGCGGTTCTAACGCCGTGTACCCACAATCTATGTTTTGAACAAAAATAAGAAATATATATATAAAAAAAAAAAAAAAAATCCAACGAAATTTTCAATTTTTTAGCTGAAAAGCTGAAAAAAAATCTCTGCATATTGCATGGGCAAGTATTTACTGGGGTTGTTATACTCACATTTTGGATGACATGACACATTTATATTAGACAGAAGCCCCATAAAATGGAGGCAACGTTCATGCGTGACAATGGCTGTTGACTGAGACGTAAAACAAGCAAACAAAATTAAATGTTCTTCAGGAGATGGAAACGTCAGGATTTTGAGACAATCCTGCACTTCCGGATACACGTATGAGATTTATAGAATATGTTCTTCAAACATTTCTAATAAATATTTTCTCGTTAGCCATCTCATTTTTTTTCCATTTTCAAGGTGGCTAACGCAATTTTCAAGATGGCCGTCAAAATCATTAGATTTTACGATTAATTGACAAACTATACTATTTGAATTTGCAAATGGGTGGAATTTATTGCACTACTGATTACCATTGCTTAAACCATTGCT
The DNA here is from genome assembly GCA_964017185.1 of Rugalucina vietnamica. NCBI lineage: Eukaryota > Metazoa > Mollusca > Bivalvia > Lucinida > Lucinidae > Rugalucina > Rugalucina vietnamica. Next base: position 18,926,272 of record OZ024875.1, on the reverse strand, counting down.
CTGGGACTCATCACTGGGTCCAAAAAAGCCATAAAACTATTTTTGTGAAAATATATTACCGTAAATTGCCATAATTTAAGCATCACCCAAGAACTACATATTCATTTGGATCATTTCCGGCCCCTTTGTGAAAATACACGATAAAAGATGATTTAAGCATTACTTACACATATTTATCATATGCTCGACTGATCTTTAAAAGTTGAACAACTGATATTTTTTTATTATTTTTAATCATAGTAGTACAGGGGTATATTTAGCTACAGTCAACATGTACGGATGGTCAATACTTTTTTTTTCTTCTTTGTATTTAGTCAACATTTTTTTCAGTAATACCTGCACTGAACTAATACTACCTGGGTATGATTCAGTTCTGTGGTGAGTTAATGTGTCTTGCTCAAGGACACAGCACGACGCCCCAGTGGTGACAGGACCTCTCGATGCAGAGTTCGACGCTTTACCGCAAGGCTATCACACTCCCTAGGTCATAATTGTAGGAAAACATAATATTTAACATGAATTTATGTAAATCATCTTTATTAAGCAATCAGTATTGTCTCCCAAATACTGAGATGATAATAATACCATTGAAGATTGTCAGAGGAATGTTCGCTCCATAATGGATAATCCTGGGTCGGCTGGACAACAGCGTAGAACAGTCACTTGTCAGTCAAATTAGCAGATAGTGTACTGTGTATGAGACTTAGTTTGTGGAGCTTACGGTAAAAGAGAAGTTGCCGGCTGTACCTTCTTCTAGTGTGGAGGCAAAGTGAGAAGAACCATAAAGGAGAAATTAGCTTTGCCATTGAAACAGAAATTAATAAAATATAAAAAAGATGCTTTGGAAGCAGGAGAAACGATTAAAGGGAGGTAGTATGGATCATATTTAGCAATGTCGGGTACTGAATCGGCATCATCAGTTATCCTTTATAAAACGGCGACGATAACCAGAAAAATATGCTTCAAATTAAAAACAAGTTTGAAGGAGTCTCAAGCAATTCAAGAAACTATCAGCTGGCAAAATTCCATGTTCAAATGCAAGGTCCGCCGCAGTCGGGGGACTATCCATGACAGAGACAGATGGCTGTTTCACCATGGCTGCATGTAAGATGGAAGAATTCCCACGAGACATCCATCTGTACACACAAAAAGGAAATCCTGAGGTCTTTGATAGATCGGGCGTCAGACTCTGTGATGGCCCTGACTTAAAGCTATTCATTTTAGTTGGTCGGCTGGTGTTTTGCTCCGGGTTAGTTATACGGCGCCCATGTATCTCCATCGTCGGGAAGCGTACTGAATCTGTTGAGCCCTCGTTTCTGATTCATCAGAATGTTTATTATAATTTATTTGTTTGTCCTTGATGATTCATTTACTAGTTAGAGGTTCACCACGAGGACCGAAGAACTAACTAGATGTTATGAACCACTGTAGAAGTTGAGGGTGAGGTTATGGCCATGTAAATTCGATTTAAGCCCGCCAGTAATTTTCTATTACAAGGCGATACTTCTGTGATGATTATTTTCATTTTATGTCTTGGTGTTTAAAATTTTGTGCTGTTGGCGTCTTATGTATGTTTTCATATTTTAGTTAAGAGTGGCCACCTTATGCGAAAATAGCTGCTCAGCCGGCTTACGATATGTTTTCATGGTATATTAAGTGCCTGATTGTATATTTAGATTTTTCCCACCTCGGTGTTTGGAGTGGGAATATTTTTCTGGTGGCTCCTTTTCCTTATCTTTGCTTACTTGTTCACGTACCTTTTATTCCGGAAAGTCAATGCTGATTCAGAGATGACTGGAAGACAATAGATGATTTTCATATTGCAAGACAACTTGATGAGAAATGTCAAGAACAGAAAGCAGACCTATATATGGCGCTTGTCAACTTCGCCAAAAATTTAAACAAAATTGTGATAGACTTGTGAAGACATGGGCTGTCAAAATAATCATGGTCAATTGGTTATCGTGTGGGAATGATGATATGCATGCAAAGGACGATTGGGAGTTCTATTAACCTTGTGATATGACAAATGAGGCCAAACAGGGTTGCGTTATGGCGGCAACACTGTTTATATGATATTAGCTAGGCAGATTAGTGAAAAATCGTGCGTTTGGTGATACAAGCATGAAATTTGGCATGGAGGCTCAGAATACCCAACTATTTTGAAAAATGTCGTTGTCCAGCGAAAATTCAAAATGGCGGACAAAATGGCGGCCATTTTTAAAATGGCAACCCTGAAAGGCTACACATCATAGTTTCTATACCAAACTTTTCTGCATGGCTAATTTTTTAGGTTTTTGGTGTCAATGTCCATGTTTAAGAACCCATTGAATCTAAATTTTCACTTCTGTTTCATGATGGCGTACAAAATGGCGGCATTTTCAAAATGCCGCCATTTTTGACTTGAATTACAGTTCATTTGCATCGTCCTTGGCATTCGCCTGCAGACAGCCATGCTTTGTTAGTTGCCGTTTATAGTTGCCATTGTAGGAGTTAGTGTTGTTCATAGTATCTGCGAAGTGAAAAACAAATTGCTACTAATACCCCATTCACTTGGACTTTCAATTTACATTTGGTGTATTGTTGCCCCCAAAATGTATCCCTTTGGTTTGCTGAACCGGAGTTGTAAGTATGTCATCATATGGCCTTAACATTTCGAACCCGACAGTATGAAAGTATACTGTCTCACTGGATCTGATGGCAAGGTCATGCCTTCGAACGACATGATTGCTGAGCGACGAGTTCTTCCATTATTGTAGAGCACAGTTAGGCATCACAAACGATACTCAAAAGCCTTAAGGAACATTATCTACACAAGTCCTAGCCCACTATTTTGTCTGATACTGAACCTGCATCCTCATCACTCACAAAAACTTTGCAAGGTTGCACACATGCTCAATGTACTTTGGATTAACTTTCTTCTGAAGTATCCTCGACACTAGCAGCACATTTTATGGCCTGCTAAAGTTTTATATCAGTTTAAATCTCCTTTAAGATTATTTTAATTCATTTGAGGCGAATCAGTCGGTAGGGTATAAACGAAAGTACCTTCGAGTTAAACCGCCTGACACATCCGCAAGCAGAACTTGGCTTGTCTCACATATGCCTATTCAATCTCTAACCCAAAGTGGTCACAGTGGTGAATTGATTAAAAATAAAATCAGCGACCATAACAAATTGGCATGGAAGTCACTTAGCTCGATTTCAGAATTACTGAACATCATTCAGCAGATCAACTTTCGTAGTACTTAGGATTGTTTCTGGAAACAGCTGCTTCAATTTTATCACCATAAAGGGCGAAGATCTATGATTGTATGACGCTACAGAAAACACATCGTTTGTTTGTTTGTTTTGTTGCCACACATCCCTGTCGTTAAATATGTTAACAGTTTTGTCGGGACAAACAACCTTTGTAAGCAACTTCATCGTATGCATGGTGTGACTAAACCATTTTCCCTGGGCAGCCTCAGACCTTTTAAGCGGCCAACAAGTAATCAGGTGGTTTGTCAGTGACTTGCCGGCGCGTTTTGCCTGGATGTGCAAGCAGTCCATTTATTTCTCACATCCACAATGCGTGGTTAATAGTTTGTTTCTTTTCTTCATGGAGATCTTAAATCTTCATTCTGCGATAGCAGAACGTGTACATTCAATACATTCTTTACCTAACTTGACCATTTAAGTTTCATACATACTGGATAACTATAGACACGGTACCTTTGGACTGGCCCTCCCCAAATCACTCAACCTGTCAATTCACGTGCAGGCCAGAAAACAAAAATGTTATTTCATCATTATATCATCATCATATCCAGGTAAAAGTCCTTTTTCCTCTACCGAGGGTTCTATACCTAGCCTGACCATTTAAGTTTCATACATAATGGATAACTATAGACCCAGTACCTTTGGATTGGCTCTCTCCAAATCACACAACCTGTAAATTCAAGTGCAGGCCAGAAAACAAAAAAAAATATGTCATCATTATATCATCATCATATCCATATCCGTTCAGACAGGTTTTAGGGTAGCTAAATCCATAACAAATTTCTTTCTGCCATCTTGCAATTCTTCGACCCAAGTTTCAGCCTGGCCTGCATTGTCTCTTCTGTGCAGTTTGCGTACTTGAGCAATCCTTCCATCGCTACGCTCCACATGCCCAAACCATCTCATCCCGCTGGTGCGAAGTACAGCATCCAAATTTTAAATGTCAAATTTTTAGAGAAGGGAGTCTAAATCAAACAGATCATTGCCCTGCCATAACACCGGAGATGGTTCAGAGTAGCCATAGTCATGGTCCACGTCTCTGCAGCGTGAAACATGACACTTCTCGCACAGGTCGAATACACCCGGGTCAAAGGTGACAGGTTGTGGTTCGCGAGAAGGGGAAGCAGTTGGTGGGACTGTTCCCAAATTGATTTTTCGGTGTGTAACAGCAGCTAGTTCACATCCACCACCAGAGACCATATCCCTTAATAGCAAACCTATGCGACCTGTTTCACAATTTCATCACCAACCTCCACATCCATTTTGTCTGTTCATCAATAGGATTAGCTATGCCCAAGCATGAAGCACGGTTGAAATCAGGGCCAGGACACAGGGTGTCCTTAATGCCACTACATTTATTGTGTATCCAATGCACGCAACTACCACAAATATGGCACCAGTACACCTGACTTACAGACAACATATGGGCCATTTCAAGTGACCATATTAAAACCATATATTCAATACAATCATTGTCAATTACACTAGACAGCATGGACATTTATGGTACATTTATTTTAAAAGAAGGAATAATTTCACTCTCATTAGACGAGATAAGGCGCAAAAAAATTTGTTTTGGTTTATAAAACCCTCCCATTTTACAGTCAAAACGGTGGCTTGCCTGTTTCAAAGGAAAGTACATGTAGAGACAAAACATAGCCATCATTATGATTTTAATTGTGTTAACTGCTAAAACAATAAATGCAAAGTGATAATCATTCAAATCACCTGACATATTCTTATCAACTTTATACAAGTACAAATGCAACTAAAATCATTATTTTTATCACACGGCTACATATAAAATGCATTTTGCACATAAAAAGCAGATGGTCTCGTCTTACAGCTTCCAAAAATGTCATGACAAAATGATAGATACAAGCAAACTGTGTAAATATTTAGATTGTATAGGCTCATTAACATATATTAAGACACCAAAAACATTAAAATCGGTCAATGCAGTCAAGTGTAAGGTGAAAAACTGTAATTTAAGCCTAAAATGGCGGCCATTTTGAAAATGGCCGTCATTTTGTCCGCCATTATGAAACAGAAGTGAAAATTTAGATTCAGTGGGTTCTTAAACATGGACTTTGACACCAAAAACCTAAAAGACAGTCAATGCAGTGAAGTTTTGGATAGCAAACTATGATATGGTTCTTTCAGGGCCGCCATTTTGAAAATGACCGCCATTTTGTCCGCCATTTTGAATTTTCGCTGGACAACGATATTTTTCATAATAGTTGGGTATTCTGAACCTCCATGCCAAATTTCATGCTTGAATCACCAAATGCACGATTCTTATGGAAAATTGACTTAATCTGCCTAGCTATATTATTTGCAATGCTCATTGATGCCGTTTATGTCCTCATTTTCCAATCAGGTACCGTTTCAATGGAATGTTAGTTGAAAACTAAAACTAAGGTGCACATATATGTGCTGGATGAGATACTGTGTGCAGATGACATAGATAAGGTAAATGGCTAAGAATACAAGCTCATAGACATAAATGCATGGTGCAACGGATCCACATGGACTATCCTGTAATAGCTTTGATCTAAACAAGACAAATAATGTGCTCCTGTCGGCACCCGGAAAGCTGTATAATGATCCGCTAATCACTGTGAATGGACCAATACTGGTTGATTTAATAAATTCATCTACCCAGGAAGCAGTTTCTCCGGAACAGTGTGCATTGATGACTAGAACATCAAAAGCCTGGCAGTGTGGCATTTGGACGAATATGTGCAAATGTATTAAGCGAAATGAAACATAGATTGATACCAAGCTGAAAGTCTACATTGCTCACGCACTTCTCCTTTATGCACGAGTTGCATGGCTATTATACCAACACCATTCAAAGAGATCAACATGTCTACTTAAGGTGCTTGAGATAACTGTTAAAATCAAGCGTTAAAACAAACTTACAGACACAGTGGGCTAATGAATTTACCAATGAATGGTATTATAGTTGCACAGCTAAGATGCACCGCTTTTATATAGGAATGCCTGCTTAGCAACATCTAAAGAATGTTTTCTACAGAGACTTATAGGATGGAATGTACATTCAATGCGAAAAGAGGAAATGCTACAAAGACACCCGCAAAGTCTCATTAAGAATTAAAGACACCGATAGAGTTTTGCGACCAGGCTGCATAAACCAATCAAACTGGTGCTACTCCTCCAACAGAACAGCAGCATATTATGAAGAAAATAGAATCCGTGACGCTGCAAGCACATCGATGAAATCCAGAATGATTGGAAACTTCCTAATAGACTTCCTTAACTTTCAAAGGAGAGGTTAGAGCTTAAATTATCCTATTCATCCACTATCAAAAATGTACAACCAAAGATTAAAAAATGTGTAAAGAAATTTGCATGTGATATAATAAAGATGAAAAGTATTAGTAGTGCATGCACGTGTTGTTGTTTCTGTTGTCGTCGTTGGTGTGAACGAAAACTATTTGGAAGCATAAATAGCCAGCATAAGTTTATTGCAATCCTGGGTAGCACTTTTTGGCTGTATACAAGTCATTTCATGTTAAAATCGTTTATCATGATTTTATAATAATGATAATAATAATAATAATAAGAAGAAGAAGAAGAAGAAGAACAACAACAACAACAACAACAAGACGAAAAATAAGAAGAAGAAGAAGATAAACGAAGAAGAAATATTGTATTATCAAAATGTGTGTACAGAGCAAAGTGTATTTGCCTTATAAATTTCATATTTCCCAGTAAAGGATTCTGCATAGAAGCCAACTCTAATCAGTTTCAAATTTTGCCCCTCAGCAACCCCATAATTCAAATAGACCTTATTTCCAGCACCCATTAAAACAGTAACTATGGTTTGAGTAAAGGCAATAATAACAATTGAATTTAGTTTTGTTTCACTTAAAGACCTACTTTTGAAGAAGCTAAAAGTGGTACCACTGTTTATTCGGTTAATGACCCCTAATGGTGCAATATGGTCATTAGATCAAAGGACTGTCATAATGAGGCGATTATCACATCTCTGCAGGGGGTCATAAAGAGGCCCATAGAGGATAATACCTGTAGTTCCACTGTTTATTGATTTTATGGTTCCTGATAACCTGTGCAATAAAACTGCCTCCCTCTGCAATCAATATTGATTTTTCCTGTTTTGGCCCCTACCTGTATTCTGAGTCATTGTCAGGGCACTAGGTTTTCTAATGCCCTGTCCCTTATCTAATGACCCTTAATAGACATGTAAATAGGTCTTTATAATAATTAAGTATAAGAAGAGTTTTTGTTGCAAAACAGCTATTTCAATAAAATTTCCGTACTTTTCCCCATTGTGGGCCCCTTGTAAAATCCAACAAAGGCAATATTGACTAATTTAAATATTTATTTATTTGCAAATAATCCAGAAATTTCGTTTTCAGCATTATTAAGTTCTATCTCACAGACTTGAACACCATTTTCTGATTTTATATTTATTTTGGCAGCCATCTTGGATTTTAGGCCACCATCTTGAAAATTGGGTTAATTTTGATTGGCTAACGAGAAAATTTCAAATAGCTCATGATAATAAACATATCTGCCAAGTTTCATACTTGTATCCGGAAGTGCAGGGTTCATGTCATTTCCAGCTCCACTATAAGATTCTATATAACATCAGGAAAACGTGTCCGTGAAATGTATAGGCCTATTCCCTCACACCCACTTTTATACAATAAAACTTGGATTTTGTGGATCGGTTGTTCCCGGGAGCACCCGAAGGCTCAACCGGGAGTTTGATGTTTATTGTTGTTTCTTGAGAAGCCCGGGATCGATGCGACCCCTGGTTTACAAGGCGAGTGACTTAACCACTGCATCATGGAGGCTACCCACAATCAATGTTCCGAGCAAACATATCAAAATCATCAAAATAATTTCCAATATTATTTATTTATTTATTTATTTATTTATTTATTTATTTATTTATTTATTTATTTATTTTCGTAATGAAAACGTGCCAAGTCAAATGCCATATATCTATCTATCTTCTGATACTGAGTCGATCAATTTCTGATCATCACCTCAGGTGTGATTTAGAATTTAGTCAAGGGAAAAGGAAACATTTGGGGTGGACCATTAAAACTATTTACAAGATATAGATGAGAGGCATACTAAAACGCATGCCTCTGGGCCAATGATTTAAATAGAAGCCTTAAATTCCTCAATGGTCTTGGATAGGACCACTGAAGAAGGGAGACTATTCCAGAGGGGGGGGGGGGCTCATTCCAAACCGGAATAGTTCTGGGGAAAAGGGAATTTTTCAGGGCATCACTATAGGCAAATTGTCTTGTGTATTGTGATTCATGTGATGCCCGAGTACGCCTTAGGTTGGGTGCCGGGGTCAGGTATTTGTCTTTATCAAGTGACACTGCACCGGAGTGTATCTTGTAGAAGAAGGTTAAGGAGGACCGAGGACCGCTCCCTGCGGGACTCCAGGGATTGCCACTCATATATATCTATCAAGTTTCATTTCCCAAATCCAATCTAAATACGCAGCTCAATACCAGCCCCCTTTGCTAAATTCTAAATGAGGGTCTGGATGGGGGGTCCTGTTATTCACTAATCACTAAAAATTTAGGCATTTATTCACTGTCATTAAAATTTTGGCTTATTCATTAAAACTAGCTCGATTATTCATTAAAATATGATAATTAATAGTCACGCTTTCTTCACTCAGCTAATATTCATAAGCAAATAGGTGTTCCCCACCTAAGGCATCTCTTATCTCAAACTACAAGGACTAGTTCTATGGTAGATTGCTGAGTGCCACCTTGATATTATAATCTTGAGAGAAACATATATACTCTGCTAGACCACAAAGCCTTATAGAAACTTTCCGAAATAGTATACCGATTCGTTTTAGCAAATCCCCTTTTAAATCTGTTGGGAGAATAATCCCCTCCACCTTAAATACTGAATACGCCCTAAGTTTTTCCCTGAATCTTTCTCTTCAATTATGAATACCAAATAATATTTAAGAAAAATTGTAACTTTAGGGGTAAAAGTTATAATATTTAAAATGCTGTTGTTTTTATTTAGAAAATTAGTTAGCATAGGAGTACTATATGATGTATGGATTTGTGCTTGTGCCTGATTGTACAAAGCATTTCATTAATGTCTTAAATACCGAGCGAGCGAAGCGAGCGAGGAAAAAAATTGCCAGGTAGATTTGCATTAACAGTCTTAGTGCTGCCTTGTTTTTGATTGCAAAAGACACTATAATTATGTTCTGTCATATAAAAAAGCAAGATGATGTCCATGACGATTATCATTATAGGATTGGAACATACATAATAAGGACAAAGTGGGGTAATAGAGTAAAAAGAAAATATACTTAAGGAATAAAGAAACGCAACAAATACCTAGTGTCACTAAAACATGCTTTGTAATGCAAGTCTGTATTGTTACTGAACGAATTATATAAACACAATATCTAAACGTCAAATTGCAGCAGGTTGAGCCACTATGTCGGTTACGTAAGCTTAATGGCGTGCGCGTAACCACACTGACCTACAGTAGCACACCCTGTAACCATGATCAATAAATGTCAAATTTGAAACCAAAACCAATATTTTGGTTCCAAACCCCCTAAAAGTGATTACAGGTGTAACCATTGATCAGTTGGTAACATTTGATTATGTTATGGGACGTATGGGACGTTTAATGTCACCAACGTCAATAGAAAAAAAAATGCATTAAAAACAGCAAAATTCCATTCGACTTGCGTTATATTCAATAAAATGCTTAGTTCTGTAAACACTATGACATTTGAACTTCAGACGTCAATAAAACGTTCATAATAACGTCAAAATCCAACATTATACACTTTAAAGACTCTCATTATGGTCTGATATACACCGTTTAGGTACAAATGGCCTACATTGAATACTTTAAATGACATTTATTGTTCATTCTTCGCTATTGAAAACTTCATCATTCCGTTAACCAGTTTTAACGCAACATTGGGACGGCACTTAAGTATGCAATGACGGTAATCTTTATTGCACATTATCAAGTCGACGTCACTTAACCCAGCATGCAAAGAATTTGGCATCTCTACCTCCACCCCGACGTTGACGTCACAATTTTCGTTATTCATGGTTGTTGACGTTTTGTCGTGAATTTGGTCAATAAAATGATGTTTTCTCATTTCATCATGTGCAAAAAGCAGTCAGTAGGTCATTTCATAAAAAGATTTTATCAAAATGTCAAATACATACGCAAAAGATGAAATTTAATGTGTTGCGTATTTTAATTCCTTAAGTATATACATTATGCAAACAAAACTGGCTCAGTAAACATCCAGAATGATTTATTTTATTTTTCTCTGCCTTCAAATGACACACTTATTTTTCAGTTGGTCCAGGAGGTGAGCCCCTACACGCTTGGCTTCAAGACATATGTCTTTCCAAACATTCAAGGATTTCTGAAATATGAATACAACATTATGAACTATATAAATCGGGTCTGGGGGCGTCCAGACCCCAGAAAAAAATGAAATTCTTGGATGTCAGGGAGGCCATCTAAGACAATTCCATAGCAAAATTTTAGCATATTTATTATTCTTTAAAAGGTTATTATTCACTATTCATTATATTATTCTGCTATTCCTTAAAATTTTACATTTATTCATTATTCTTTAGGACCCCATTATTCACTAATCATTAAAATTTTTACTCTTTATTCACTCTCATTAAAAATTTTAGGCCATTATTCATTAATCATTATACCCCATCCAGACCCTCCTAAATACTCCTGATGCGAAGATCAGAAATCTTGGTGTCGGTGAACTGTCTTGTCCGTCAATCGTTTCGGTCACAAGACGTTTCGCCCCCAAGACGTTTCCACCCCTAGTCGTTTCCCCCCTAGTCGTTTCGCCTCTATTTTCCACCCTAGTCGTTTCGCCCCAATACCCTAGATGTTTCGCCCCCAATGCCATTTCCCCCCTAGTCATTTCGCCCCCAATTTTTGTTTATTTATTTATTAAGGTCAAAGTTTATTAGGATAGACAAAACGAATAGATAGATAGATAGATAGATAGATAGATAGATAGATAGATAGATAGATAGATAGATAGATAGATAGATAGATAGATAGATAGATAGATAGATAGATAGATAGATAATCAGGTTTGGTGTGGTAATAAAGTGAAGGTGTGAAAAACTTACGGTATAATAATGCGCAGAATTATTGTCATTAATTATTGACACCGACTTCTGAAGGATGATTAACTAAAGTGTGAAAAAAAGATTCTTTAATCAAAGATTGCTTTCCGAATCCTATGGTTTTGTCGGCATGCGGCAGGCTTTGTCTTTAAAAGAACTTAATGACTCAGTGGAGTTTTAAATCTAATTATCTTTTATTTAGCGATTTCTTGTAATAGACCGATAATCGGGTATATATAGAGGATATTTGCTTTTTTTGATGTGAATACCAAATATATTTCATCGAGTGAGTTGAAAACAACAGAATTTTCACGAGTGCGCAGCACGAGTGAAAATTTTTATGTTTTCAACTCACGAGATGAAATATATTTGGTATTCACTGAAAAAAAAAAAGCAAATTTTATTTTTATTTTATACAATACACAGGCATTTTCCAATTCACAAGGCAGGCGATAAAAATGCAAAAAACAAAAATTTTTGAAAACACAAATAATTTTGGTACCACATTGTTCCTTACGTTCTAACTAAGAAAATGAATACCCACACTTTATGTTTTCGTTCACAAATAACGGAGTTATAGGCGTTTGAATTTCTGAAGTGAGATACATTAAATGACGTCAAGTAAATGGAGACGTCAGAAGTAATCTAAAATCTACAGTGACGATATAGGCTGATATCAGTCACTAGTGACTTTTGATATCAGTGAGATTTGATATCACTGAAATTTCATATCAATGAAAATACCAATTTTATCAAGTTTTGATATACATTGGTTTTCACTGTAAAGTATAAAATAAAAGATGTTCTAAGTCATTAAGCATCATTCATATTTTTGTTTTTATTTATTTATTGACGTCAATAGCAACGTTGCCAAACATTTGTCGAAAAATTCTTACATTCTCTTTAATTATTTGCAGCTTTAAAACGCATGGATAGAATTTAACGAAAATATGTGGTTTATTGCATAATTCATTTGCCTATCAAATGATACCAAACTCATGAAAATAAGTTTAAAATAAGAAACAGGATAGTTTAGTACACACTAAAATACATTGAATTCTATGGAGGTTTCGTCGTTGCGGAAATTGACTTGGCACGTAACTGTAATAGAATTCCAAAGGCACTTTACTTTGAACCCATGATTTCTTTTTCAGCCAATACTTATTAATGGCCCGGTACTGGCCGGTAACTAAGGGAAAGGTACCCATAAACCTTACCCTTAGGCTGACGTGACAGGGCGACGATGCTCCATCATAAATTTCTTTCCAGATATTAATTTACCAAAGCCAGCGAAATGACATGTCTTTTGCAAACGAACTCTTTTACAGCATTGATTGCCCAAGTGAACAACTTAATAAGACTTTACTATACAAGTTTGAATTTTTTATTGCCTAGCATAATTATTTACATGAAGCAAAATGATATACATAAGGTAATTATACTATATCTATATATTAGGGGGCGAAACGACTAGGGGGACGAAACGACTAAGGGGGCGAAACGACTAGTGGGGGCGAAACGACTAGGGGGGGAACGACTAGGGGGGAAACGTCTTGGGGGCGAAACGACTAGGGGGCGAAATGGTTTGGGGGCGAAACGTCCCGGATTCTTTGTTTCGATGGTCTAAGGGAAGCTATTCTTTAATTTTGTTATCTCCCTTTCACTTGACCTCTTGTGCTAAAAATAGAATTATATAGAAAATGTTTTGGCGATTTCTTGAAAATGTCACCAATGACAGTTTATGCCATGAAAAAAATATCATCATTTTTGACTATTTGGACATTTTTCTATTATTTTCTGCACGAATTAAAGCCTGTTTAATTGGTTAACATTATTTTGACAGCTGAGAACGTGCTTTTGTTTACATCGAACAGCTGATGACCTCAGTTGCCATTGGTGACCTTTAACCCGAAATCCGTTTCTTGATTTAAGACCCTCTGTAACTATTTAAACAATGGAATACTTCTAAAAGTGTCTTCTAATACATCTAGAGGAATTTTCAACGATTCAGATGTATTTTATAAGTCAAAAATAATGAAAGTAAAAGGAGTAATGGGCGGGGCTTTTCTGTCACGTGACATGTTGCGTCACTGACATAATTCACCATCCGCCATATTTGTTGTTGTTTTGGACAAGTCGACAGTGATTACAGTGACCAGAAATCTAGGCATTATCCCGTAAAATGTCGTCCCCAAGTCCAGGGAAGCGACGCATGGACACAGATGTTGTCAAACTGTATCCTTTTATTTGTTATTTTCATGTATTTTGCGTGTGATTGACCAAAATCTTTGATCTATTTTGAGACGTTTCTTTTTTTGCGACGGTGGGCGATGGATTAATTTTCAGCTTTTACAGCTGTTGTTTTCAGTCAGTCATCAAGTGTTTATCAGCCCTCAAAACGCGTTGCAAGTTTCTCAACACTTCTGTCTTTCTTTTCTGTTTAAAACGCGTGATCAGATTTGTTTGGCCAACTTATTTTGTGCAGAAAATTTCTTGGGGTTTGATGACCTGGGACAAGGTTTTGCTTGACCTACAGAGCAGAATGGCCTGCAACAGCCTGTTTGTCATATCACGATTGCAGAGCATGATCTGATTTGGATATACATTGATGTGATATTTTTAATGGAATCTCTTAAATGTGCAATTTAGAAAACATTTGTATTTGCTAAATTTCACTGCTTTACACATTTTAGATCAGTGTTTATTTTTAGCAACAACAGCTGGTGTGTTACTATGCTTTGCACAGTATACATGTATGTAGCATAGGTGTCAATGGCCAATACCTCTAGGTGTTTGAACTGTTAGAAAATACACATGTTATCAACGGCTTAGGGCTATTTATTGACAGTAATCAGGATAGAATATGTCAATTAAATAATAAATTGTAGAATTGCCCTCATTAAAAGTTTAATCAAAGTTAATATAATAATACAATAAATTGTCACGATGGCCTGAGTCATCCTGTGTTCCTGTAGCAAGCATACCGGAATGTATGCATTGACATGTCATACTCTATAGAAACTGCCACAAAAGGGCATATCTTGAGTAACAATGTGGCTCAAAAACTGCCAGTCTGCCAGTCGAGTCCCAAGTCGTTAGTCTGAGGCTTTAACACTGTGCTATTCTGCTCACTTCATCTCAATATGACCATGGCTGTAACAAATTCTCAAACTTTACGGAAGGCTCATTGTGAGCTCATAGAATAGGACTAAGCGGGCATGCCTCCTTCTTTCATTTTCAAACTATCTCTACGGCCACTAGGCCAGTTGCAATCAAATTTTATCTGAAGCATCATTGGAGAGGGGAAAAGTTGTTACATGGCTTTATGTGATCTTTTTGGGAAATTTTTGGTACTGTTGAAATTAGCAAAAAACAGTGTGCTTTTGGGGGGAAATAGCATGATTTTGGGAGAAATAGTGCAATCTATCCAAATTGGGAGAGTTTACCTTTGACATTTGGGTTTTTCTGCTAATTGGGGCTGTTTCAGATTCATTGGGAAACTTCTTTTCTGCCATTTGGAAAAAATAGAAAGAGGACCCAGTTTTGTATATAGAAAAAACATGATACATGTAGTATTCAGCAACGTTAAAGCCTGCCAATCATGCTTTTGGGTCAACAATGCCCACACCATGGGAGTCGTTTGCTCCCATATACTTACAATGGGAAAAACATGTAAAAAATCTTCTCAAAAACCTTGGATCCAATAAACATGGTTATTTTGGAGCTATAACCATGATTGCTAGAGGTTGTATATTCTGTGTAATTAGCAACGTTGTATCATTTCTCTTTATAAACCCTGCCAAGCCTGACCCAGGGGTTCAAACAGGCAGCGTCCTGGTATATCATCATCTGATTGTAAGCCTACAATGAGGAAGTCTCTGTGGTGAGCTACAGGACCATTGGCCCTGGTTTTTAAACCAGTGACTTTCCACTATGCCACAATGCCACCCATGCAAACATTTTTAGTCCTGATCAGTTTGGGTTATTTGAGCTGCGTCATGTGAAAGCCGGATTTTTGCTTACACAAAAACAAAGGCGCAGATCAGCTTCGTAGTAACTGCGAAGCTGATCAGCACCTTTGTTTTTGCTACATGGACAGTACAATTCCTCTACTTTCTCAATCCAAACTTTTCAGTCCTTAGTCATCTTCTGTGCTTGTACAGCTCGGTTTGTGTCGGACTGGTCGGGAACCCTGAAGACCGATTTTCTCGCTTCATGGCTCATTTACATGTATTTTGCTAGTTCATTATTTCTCCCTTGACAAGACTGCAGTATTGAAAGCAAGCATGAAGTGACAATCCTTGGTGGCCTGAATGAATTCATTGTGAAGTTCTACGGCCCAGCAGGAAGTAAGTACATGTATTGCATGTCCCATTAGGATTGATTTACCGGGAGACTTGCAAGCATTTATATTTTCATAAAAGGCTCCAGCCATAGTTGTTTAAATCTGAGAAAAGGTAGATTCATGTCCTATAAACTTCCAACAAAAATGACTTCTGTTGATGTTTTTTTTTTAAATATATATATACATATTGTGCAAGGGGTCGGACTGTCCGGATCCCCATGCAGTACATCTCTGTGGATCTGTGCATGACAGTGTCATAAAATCAGCTCTCAGGTTTTCTGGCAATGAACTTTACATAAACCAGGTTGTCTGACCACAATGTATCATTTTCAACACAAACCAGTTTGCACAGTGTCAGATGATGATGATTAAAGATTTCAGAAGTTAAAATTTAATTTTTACACAAACAAATTTCCATGATGAAGTTTAATTACATTTTAACGGACACTTAACTCTTGAACTGTTGGCCCATGATACAAATTAATGTCTTTAATGTTATTTTTGAAGCAAGATTGGAGAAAATGAATATGAAATAAATTAATATCATTTCCCAAAGGCATTTCATGTCCTGTAATATTGAACTTAATTTCTAAAAAATAGGCAACTGCATGGCAAATAAGACAATATTGACTTAAAGGTCTTTGCACCACACATCTTAGCCTGATCAGTCATTTAGTCCACAAGAAGAAAATGGATCAAGGCTAGCAGCACAGAAAGAACTGATCAGACACACAATCATGTACATGACTGATGTGTAACTAATGAACTGACAATAGTAACCATCTGAATTCTGATCATAATCTTAATTCTTTGTTCAAGGCTTTTAAGAGAAAATGTAACTTCTATAAAAAAAAAATCCTACCATTAAGAAAGCTTGCCCATGCAATATACAGAGAAAAATTGGAAAAATTTGGTTAATTTCAACATGTTTAATATGTTTGCTGAAAACAAGGGGTTACACTTTTACTTGGACACGTCTTCCTGATGTTAAGAATCAAGAATTATGCTATTTTCTGGTTATTTAAGCTTGGATATAAAACAGAGAAAACAAACTCCTTATTGAGTATATTTTGTTGTCTATGGACATGAAAAGAGTCATATGAGCCGCATCATGAGAAAACCAATTTTTTGCACATGCGAAATCAAAGATACAGATCAGCTTCGCTGTTACCCTGAAGCTGATCAGAGCCTTTATTTTCGCTACATGGATAATTACAATTCCTCTATTTTCTAAATCCAAAATTCCCAGCCTCTAGCTGTCTTCTGTGCTTTTACAAGCCAGTTTGTTTCGAACCTGTTAAGAAACTACATTGCTTGTTTTCGCATGAGGTGGCTCATATGGTATTGATTACTGATAGCAGTTGTAGCATTATGTTCTCTTGCTTGGGGAAAGCCATTTGCTCAAAACAGAATAATGGATAGAAAAAACATGTAATAATTTCTAACAGGTCATTAGACTGGGCCTGCATGCTTTTGATGTTTTGTAGATACTCAGTTTTTCAGTAGACCCTGTATCTGTCTGCCATTTATGGAATATATATACATGTATTAATTTATACAGAGCACCTGGGTACTTTTTTGAAATTAATCAACCTATTTCTTGTCTTGGATGGAATAAATTTGGGCCACATCATGAGAAAACCTGCTGTTTGCATAGTGCAAACTCGAAGCAGATCAGCCATGCAGTAACTTCACAACTGATCAGAACCTTTGTTTTTACCATACAGTACTATCCTTCTTCTTAAATCTGAAATTTCAGCCTTCTAGCAGCCATCTACGATTGTACCGGACCTGGTCGGATATGCTGAAGATAGGTTCTTGTTATGTGGCTTAATTAATGGCTGGCTGAAAATATCATTTAATTAAGAAGTGATAGGTTAACAGATACTTGATCTATGCACCGGAATGACAGAATCTCCAGCTCTGATCAGTACCACCCTTAGAAACATTAATTGAGCCGCCTCGTGGGAAAACCAACAATGTGGTTTCCGACCAGGTATGACACAAATTGACCTGTACAGTGACAGAAAAGGGCTAGAAGCTTGAAATTTCGGATTTAAGTAGAGGAAGAATTGTACTATCTGAGTAGCGAAAACAAAGGCGCTGATCAGCTTCGCAGTTACCGTGAAGCTGATCTGCGTCTTTGTTTTCGCATATGCAGATTGTTGGTTTTCTCATGAGGAGGCTCAATTAATGTTTGGAAGGGCGCTATAGCTATTTAGCATTCATGAACAGAATCTGACATTATTGTTATAAAATATACATTTTGCAGCTCCATATGAGCCGCGACGTGAGAAAACCAGTCTTTGGGGTTCTCGACGAGATCTGTCACACAAACTGACAAGTACAATAAGAGAAAAAAACTAGAAGCTTCAAATTTTGGATATAAGAAGAAGAGAGATTGTGCTATCCTTGTAGCGGAAACAAAGGCTCTGATCAGCTCTGCAGTTACTGTGCAGTAACATCTGATCTGCGTCTTTGTTTTCGCAGAGGGAAAAATCCTTTTTTCTCGTGGCATTGGCTCATTTGAGGGTGGTGTATAAAAAGTAAACAGTTCATCTCCCAAAGAAGAAGGGGTAGCACCTATGTGCCTTGGGTGCCCGGTTTTACATGTACCTTAATACACTATTGGTCTGAGAGAAGTACCCCTCCACGTCACCATCAATAGGCTTCATGAACACTCTCACTTAAACTTATTAGCTGTATTTTGCAGCCCTATTTAAATCAGTTCACTTTCTTGTATTTTTAGCCCCATATGAAGGGGGAGTGTGGAAAGTCAGAGTTGATCTCCCAGAGAAATACCCGTTCAAGTCACCATCAATAGGCTTCATGAACAGAATCTTCCATCCCAACATTGACGAAGTGTAAGTCATAATCTATGTGTAAATACAATTTTTTCAGTTATTCATAATACTTAAATTTCACAACTTCGTCCCCAAGCATATTTTTACGGAAATATTCTAGGACTGCCAAACTATCATATTCAAGAATGATGATCAATATGTCCAAAAAAACATTTTCATGAGAATATGTTTTCATTAATTCTGCTCTTATGAAAATAAATAGCTCTCAATAAAAACTGGTTTACAGTATTTCAGTTTCAGCCCAGCTTAAACTGAGCCTTCACTGGGCGGAAATCATATGTCAGATTTGGGACAGCCAAGTTGCTCTAAAAATAAGGGTATGCATTAAAGATCATTAAAATTTGTATACTTTGAAAATTGTGTTATAGGTCAGGTACAGTGTGTTTGGATGTCATTAACCAGGCATGGACAGCCTTGTATGGTGAGTTTTGCTTCAGAAAAAAAAATAGATAAGAAAAAAGGTCTAGAAAGTTCCACCTTAGATAATACTGCTTATCCCCATGTCCTTTGCACAGGTAAAACACTCTCTCTTCTCAGATAGACTGGAGGTGATTTATGTGTTTAGATACTAATGTATCTAACAAGAGAGTTACAAATTATGAAATAATAGGCCTTTGGACTATTGGGCCCTTGGAAGACTGGGCTGTTACACATTTAAATTATCTTTACACCCACCTTAGTTTCTGGAAAACTGGTGGAACATGAAACCAATATTAACAACATTTCATCTAATTGTTTCAGTTTTGTTAGATCCGATTTCCTAAATTGGTTGCAGTAGTTTTTAAAAATATATGGTTTTTGGTGCCGTCTTAGAATAGCCATGCCGAGGACACACAACATAGGTTCGTATGAAGAAATGAGCAAAAGTATTCCTTAATTCTGCACTAACCAGAATTACTTTGCTTTTGTCTCTTGAAATAAATCCAGAAGGTACCAAATATATATGTGTGTGAAAAATTAAACATGTACATAGATTTGTCTTATTTTTCAGATTTGTCCAACATATTTGAGTCGTTCCTGCCCCAACTCCTTATCTACCCCAACCCCATTGATCCCCTAAATGGGGATGCAGCAGCTATGTATCTCCACAAACCAGAAGATTATAAGAAAAAGGTCTCAGGTGAGTGAAGTGTTTTAGTCAGTAATTAAGATTTTGATAAATTTTGGAAGGTCAGCCAAAACTGACCATTTAACTAATATTCATGTATATGCAAGTTTGAGGTTATTATGGTTTAAGTACATGTAAATAAAATTGTGTTTGTGCAAATTCTTCAAGAAGTTGTGAAAATATGATGTCAGGAATACTGTCAATGTTAATACACTTGATTTATTGGAGCAAAACCTACATTTGGGAAAATATAGTACAGTATTATAATTATCCCACAGATACCTTTTTCATACATTGTCATACAGGGGCATCTTTGTATGTCACCATAAAGAAATGAGTTTCATGTAAAAGATTAATAAAAAAGTTTTTCTCCAATTTTCATGCAATATCAATCCTAATAAAGACTAGCTTTGCCTTCATGTTCATCAGGAAAACATGTCCGTGTAATATATACCCCCTTATACCCTAATTTTATACAGCAAAACTGGGATATGCAGGGTTGTGCCATTTTTTTTTATTTTTGCTCCAAAACATAGATTGTGGGTACTTGTTAGAACGGCTTCGGCGAGGCGGTTCAAACGTGTACCCAATCTATGTTTCGAGCAAAAATAAGAAAAAAAATTTAACTTTTACAACTTAAAAAATATCTGTATATTAGATGGGAGTGTTTTCGTAATGTTTTCAGAGTAAATGAATGTGAAAAAGTATGCCACAGAAGAGGCATTACAAGAACAAGAGCAACAATCCCTTTTGTGGGACATAAGCAAACAGTATAGTCCCAGATGTGACGCTGCAAAATGTGGCGTCCCATATGGGGCTATTCTGTTTGCTAAAAAGATTTTTATCAAAAATTTATAAGAAAATTCAAAATCACTTCTGATGCCCTTAAAAACGAAAGTGGACTCACCAAAATGATGATGAGAGAATTTGTCAAAAATGGGTGAAGGCATGATCTACATGTATATGTTTACATGTTTTCAGAGTACGTGAAAAAGTACGCCACAGAAGAGGCGTTACAAGAACAAGAGCAATAATTGTCCTCCAGTGAGAGCTCTATGAGTTTTTTGGTTGTAAAAAATCTAAAATTTCATCAGAAATATCTTGATATTTTCCTTATTTTTGCTCCAAAACATAGATTGTGGGTGAGGCAGTTCTACACCAAGGCGGTTCTAATGAGTACCCACAATCTCTGTTTTGGAGCAAAAATAAGAAAATACCAAGGAGGTTCTAACAAGTACCCACAATCTATGTTTTGTAGCAAAAATAAGAAAAAATAGGTATACCCCTGCATACCCCAGTTTTACCGAGGCGGTTCTAACGAGTACCCACGATCTATGTTTTGGAGCAAAAATAAGAAAAATAGGTATACCCCTGCTTAGGTTTATTGTATAAAAGTGGGGTATAAAGGGGTATAGTTTACACAGATATGTTTTCCTGATGTTTGTCTTCATGTTTTCAGAGTACGTGAAAAAGTACGCCACAGAAGAGGCGTTACGAGAACAAGAGCAACAGCTGTCCTCCAGTGAGAGCTCTATGAGTGACTTCTCCGAAGATGAAACACAGGACATGGAGCTATAACGATAGCCAAACCTTTGTATTATTTTAGTTTTCACTGCCAAATAGATAGTAATTGTCAGCGGAGATTATATTCCTTGTTTCTAGTCTACTAGATAAAGGAGTCTATTTGAGAAAATGTTCATTATCGTACACTCACTGAATGATGTGCCACATTAAGCAATGGCTTATATTTGATAGATTGTAGTTGCTGATGAGTTATCTCATTCAAATGACATATAGTATAAATTTTCTCAGACATAATTTCTGTCATCTGCTTTTGAGTCTCTTTAAGATTATTCCCCTGGCTAGTTACTCGCAGTTGTATTTTAGATTTCTCTTTTTTAAGATATACTATTTGAGCCACCCCATGGGAAAACAAACAATCTGCACAGGCGAAAACAAAGGCGCAGATCAGCTTCGCGATGACCGCGAAGCTGATCAGCGCCTTTGTTTTCGCTACTTGGATAGTACAGTTCCTCCTCTACTTAACTCCAAAATTTCAAGCTTCTAGTCTGCTTCTGTGCTTGTACAGCCCAGTTTGTGGCAGACCTGTTCGGAAACCACATTGTTGGTTTTCCCACGAGGCGGCTCATTTGTATAAACTGATCATTATGGAGCCACACCATGACATTACAAAAATTGTGAATGCTTTCATAGAGCACCACTGATCAGCATGCTAGTATGTACTCACTACTAGGGCATTACATTTCAGGGGTTAGTAACTCTAAGGCATTGTAAGTTCCCATACTTACGACATACTTACGATGGTCTTAAGATGACCACCCTAAAATTCCAATCACTCTAAGCTATCGTAACATTTTGTAGTGAAAGTTGCCACTTAGTAAGATAAGACAACGCTAAGGTGGTCAGCATAATCTCGAAGTGACAATTAAGTTGGTCGTAAGTTGACCTTAAGCTTAAGATGGCTTTGAGTTACCAACCCCAGTTATTGTTTTTGTCATCTTCTGAAACCCCAAATATGGTTGGAAGTTCTTATGGTCCATCAGATCTCTTCAAACAGTCAAATGATCAAAGTTATTTGTTGGATGTTAAATATTATTAACAAAACCACTTTCTTAATCTGATGGATAAGATTCTCCTACCCCAAAGCCTTCTACTCTCTGATTCCTTTATCAAGTTATTCTGCTGGTAGTTATTATCTGTTGGGCAGTGGTCGTCATCATGTATATAATTCAGGGTCGGCAGAGTTTGGGTATTTAAAGATATATTTTATTGTATTTTAAAGTGTTTTTCTTGTTTCATGTATATGATATTCAGGCATATTTACCTGTTTTTGCCAGGCATAGCTAGACTTTTGATTTATGTTTGGTCCTTGTAATTTTTTGGTTTCTTTATGCCACAGTAATTATGAGGCATTATGCATTCTAGATTCGAGAAAACAGAGAATTTATGATTGAAATATTATTGATGAAAATAATTCATTGAAAATGGATAAAGTAATCCAAGCATATTGAAAATAAACTTGTATAAAATGTTTTTTGTTGTCTGAATTTGCTTTTGATTTTTATATGGTTCAGTAAGTTGTGCAGAGATTGAATAAACTGTATGTGCTTAACCTATTGGATATAAAATGTGTAACATTTATGGTAAAATGGCAAAATATGTCTGAATATCAACCCTTTCTGAGTGCTATGGTATGAGATTTGTGAGAAACAACTCATACCAATTTTATTTTGTCTTTCACTATTTATGGCTATTAAAACTTACAACAATTCTACAAATGTGCAGTGAAATAGCCTGCCTAGGTATAGCCTAGTATTGTAAATCATTAAAAACTTCTTGGAAATGTTGGCATTAGCATATCTGAATATGCCTTTGAACTTGTTTCAAATAAGTACTGGCCTCATGTCTCTCATACTTTTGTCATCTTCTTTTTTCAATGTACATGTACATGAGTAGGTTTGTCAAATTGAAACTTGTCACACAAATCAAGCAGGCTAGAGCTTTCAACATACATGTATTTACTGTTATAAACTGTATTTGTAGCCATAAACTTTCAATCTGTGATAATGTTTTAATAAGTTCAATTTTCCTTTCATACAAGCCAGTTCCATGCCAATAATTGTCAAATGTCTTCTAGTAATAATGCATTTTGCTTTTCAATGGATCAGTATCTGGTGAAAGGCTGTGCAATTAGTACTGACAAACCAATACACCAATGGAACTAATTTGTATGAATGAACCATTCTAACCCACATTGCTGTGAAATTATCAACTCTTTCCAGACAAATATGAGCCGTGTCATGAGAAAACCGGATTTTTGCCTATGCGAAAACAAAGACGCAGATCAGCTGTGCAGTAACTGCACAGCTGATCAGCGCCTTTGTTTTCGCCCCTCGGATAGTACAAATCCTCCTCTACCTCTACTTAAAATTTCAAGATTCTTCTGAGACTGTACATGTCGTTTTTTGTCAGACCTGGTCGGACACCAGGAAGACCGGTTTTCTCACGTCGCGGCTCATATCATTTCAGCTTGGTTTCATTTCAACTCCAAAATAAGCTGGATAAATAAATTGATACCTTTCTACGGGAAAATCCTGATTGTCTACTTTGTGGGAAAAGTGTTGATTTGCTTTATGGAAAATCAGATAAGATAATAATTTCTGGCTGTTTTCCAACAAGGTTGGATACCTTCCAGGCCATTTGATGGAGGAATTTTGATGATTATTTTAAAATCATGACAAAATATTTCTCTGTCCATTCTGCTTTGTACACTTGTGTGTAATGATATTTTCTTCTTGGATGTATTGTGGGTTAAACCAGATTGGTTCTATATCATTATTGTCTCAAAATACCCAAACTCTGTTGCATATTTTTTATTTCATAGAGTAAAAGGAATAAATCAGTCATAGGAATGAATGGATAGAGAGTTTATCTTCCCATATATCATGTTTTGAGCTGCGTCATGAGAAAACCAACAATGTGGTTTTTGAACCGGTCCGATACAAATCAAGCTATACAAGCACAGAAGATGGCTAGAAGCTTGAAATATTGATTTTAGAAAATAGAGGAATTGTACTATCCGTTTAGCGAAAACAAAGGTGCTGATCAGCTTCACAGTTACTGCGAAGCTGATCTGCGCCTTTGTTTTTGCATATGTAGAATGTTGGTTTTCCCATACATCATGTTTTATTATGAGGATTACTTGTTAAGAATTGAATAGATGTAAATTTTTTGTGTAATATGTTAAGAATGTGATCCGTGTGATTCCTCCTATGTGTGATTCCAGAGTGAATCAGTTAAAATGGATAATTTTCGGTAACTAAAGTACCGTAGTAGTAGTTCTGGGAAGTTAAAATCCCAACCCAGACACTAGGTGGGAAATAGAGGACATTAAATGTGTATCACAAAAATATCACACAATTTTACAAAATATCACAAGATATCACAAAAATTTTAGGAATACATCTGAAGACAGTAGGATGACTTGATCTTTCCCAGCATGGTAGCCATCATTGCTTTGCAGAGATGAGCCATCCACTGTTCATCTGTATAGTTACCAGGTCCCGAGGTTATAAAATATTTTTCATGCTCAACTCAGCTGAGCTTAAAATTTTGAATGCTCATAATTACTGAAATAGCCCAAATAAATTGTAATTTCAGGTTTAGATCACCATATCCTGTAATTTATCCTGCTTATAAATGTTAAAATGCCAACAATTATGCCAACAATTGTTGGCATTTAATGGCATTTTAACATGAGCAGGCTAAATTTTAGTCTCAACTGAGCTGAGCATGAAAAAAGTTTGATTAACATCGAGGCCAGGCTGTGCAAAAAATAGGTTTCCTATGCTTTCTGGCTCAAATTATTTTTAGAAGCATCACGAAAACATGTCCGTGTAATGAATACCCCTTTATACCCCACTATTATATAGCATAACTGGGTTGTGCAGGGGTATACCAATTTTTCTTATTTTTGCTCGAAACCATAGATTGTGGGTACTCGTTAGAACGTGTACCCACAATCTATGTTTTGAGCAAAAATAAGAAAAATATAAAAAAAATTCTGCTGAAAGTTTTCAATTTTACAATTTAAGAAAAATCTATATTTAACATGGGCGTGTTTTCGTAAAGAATAATAAAGGTCCAGGAATTGATACAGGAATAGGAGCTCTCCTCTGTTGAGCAGTTCCTCTCCTCTGTCGAGCAGTTCCTCTCCTCTGTCGTTCAGTATTTCAAATGAGACTATAAATGAGCCACCTTGTGGAAAAACAAACAATGTGGTTTTTGAAGAGGTCTGACACAAGCACAGAAAAATGCTAGATGCTTGAAATTTCGGATACAAGTAGAAGAGGGATTGTACTAGGGAAAACACAGCGGTTACCGCGAAGCTGATCTGCGCCTTTGTTTTCGCATATGCAGATTGTTGGTTTTCTCAAGAGGCGGCTCAAATCAAGGTTTCATCTCTGTATGAACATAGCTGTTGATAGGACATTAATCCCCAAATCAATCAACCAACCAACCAATTCTTAGTTACCAGCAATTATCCATTATTTTTCTGATTCACTGTTTTTCTAATATATACACTTTATATAGAAAGTATCTATGGAAAGGTAGTAGACTAAGTTCTTATTTACTAACTTTTATTATTGCAATATATTTTGGAGGCTTTGCAACTCTTCATTTGTTATAATATAGAGTGTTGTATGAAAATTATCTGATTGTAATTTTTTTGTAATTACATTTCCCCGGTTAAGACCCATGAAAAGATGGGTTTGTCCTGACATGACTGACAAAATGTTGATGGGATGCTATGCCATAACCAGACCAAACCAAACATTTGTAACAATGAACTCTGCAAAGTATGGGATGTTTATTAAACAATCATTTTTGAATATACATGTATTAAAAAGAAAATTTAAATTGAATACATATATTCGGTGCAGCCTCACACATACAATCTGGACTCCGGCTGGTGATTTACCTTCATATTGTTACAAATGTTTTGTTGCAGAAAATTCTTTTTGCATGATATATTAGTTGTTATATGATACCCCCCCCCCCCCCCCCCCACTCAGAGTAGTTGCATGAATACTTGTTCATACTTGATTCTTGTACTGGAATTTTCTTAATATTTTAGACATGTAAAGTTTTGCTGTTAAAGGCAGTATGCCTTTCAAAGATGCCAATAGAATTGCAAATAACTCACCTCCAAAAGGTATCTGTTCTTGGGTATATAAAATATTTTCATGCTCAACTCAGATTAGATTTATGGTGGTCATTGGTGTTCAGAGGCCAACTTTCGACATTTGTCAGGTTAAATTACGGGTTTTGGTGATCTGTACCAGAAATTTCAATCAATCTGTTTCAGTATTTATGGGCAGTTTAGATTTCAGTCTCAGCTGAGTTAAGCATGACAATCATTTTATGACTTGGAGCCTGGCCTCGAGATTATAAAACATTTTTCTCGCTCAGCTCTGCTGAGACTAAAATTTATCTTGCTCATAAATGTTAAAATGCCAACAATTGTTGGCATTTTAACATTTATGATCAGGATAAATTACAGGCTCTGCTAATTTAAACCTGAATTTTCTACCAATTTTGCTAACTTCAGTATTTATGAGCAGTTTAAATTTCATGCTCCTCTGAGTTGAGCAAGAAAAAAGTTTATAATCTTGAGGCCAGGCCTCGAGGTCATTAAACTTTTTTCATGCTCAGCTCAGCTGAGACTAAAATTTAAATTGCTCATAAATGACAAAATAGCCCAAATAATATGATATTTCAGGTTTAGATCACCAAAGCCTGTAATTTATCCTGCTAATAAATGTTAAAATGCCAACAATTGTTGGCATTTTAACATTTATGAGCAGGATAAATTTTAGTCTCAGCTGAGCTGAGCATGAAAAAAGTTTTATAACCTCGTGGCCTGGTCTCAGGTTTTGTTAAATTACATTGCATGATTGTATTTTCAAACCAAACCAGTGCTTAACGTTTGTGGTAGTGGCTGAGTTTTTACCAGGATTACACAAGTTGATCATAAATCAATATTTTCTTAGCATGTAGTTTAAACACTTGCCGGCACTCTATGAGTATTTTGATTGTAGTGTTGTGTCTATGGTAAACGTTACATTTTCATCCCAATACCAGTATGCTTGTTTAAAAATATCAAAGATTGAATGGCGATCATTATTTTCTACACATATGTTCGTAATGTTGAATTCATAGAGAACAAAAAGATAGCAATAGCTTGCTGGCGTTATGGTTGTATTTTCGTTGAGTTTTAAAACTAGCAAAAACTCAGTTCGGAAATATATTAAATTTGGTCCATAAACGCACAGATCAACTTTCACTCCACTTTTGTATAGCAACTTAATTTAAGTGATGATTTGCCCAAGTTTGTGTGCTTTGTTTTCCTGAAGGCAGGGCTATTTCTTTGTATAAAACGGGGTCCGGTTTCTGGTACCAAATTTTTTCCCATTTGGCTAAAAAAAATCCCAGTTGGACTGAAAAATTCCCTATTGCTAAAAAAGATGCTAAATTTTTCTGAATTTAACAAACAATTGAACTTTTTCCCAATTTCATTAAAAAATCATGCTGTTTTCCCCATTTTAATGAAAAATTACACTATTTTTTCCTATTTCATCGGTACCAAAAATGTGAGAAAAAGCCTTGGAACGAATTAAGCTTTTTCATTTTGTCCTAAAAATAATTTTTAAGTGCACATGCATTGCAATAGAGTAGCTTAGGGTCAGACTATGAATGAAAAAAGGTTTTAGCAGCCTCACTAGTTTAAAAAGACTTGCTTCCATGTACAAAATTTTAAAACAAGATGTGTCAAGTCTCTATATTTTATAAAAATGATAAAAGTTTTGACTCACTTCGAGGTTAAAAATGTTAGTCCTGCAATGGAGCATGTAATTTCAATGATCCATGAATACTGAAATGACCAGACTCATAGCAGATTTAAAGTACCATCAGTTTTTTCTCCTGCCAAATGATGTAAAAATGCCTACATTTGCTTCATGCTCAGCTGACTTGAAAACAAAAAGTTAACTCAATTGGTAAAAGTAAAGTAAGGTTTTCATTAGTACATTACGAAAACTTGCCCATGCAATAAACAGGGATTTTTTTAGCTTTAAAAATTGATAATTTTCTGCGGAAAAAAATTGGAAAAAAATTGGATATTTTTCTTATTTTTGCTCAAAACATAGATTGTGGGTACACGTTAGAACCGCCTCGCCGAGGCGGTTCTAACGAGTACC
Source organism: Rugalucina vietnamica (assembly GCA_964017185.1). NCBI lineage: Eukaryota > Metazoa > Mollusca > Bivalvia > Lucinida > Lucinidae > Rugalucina > Rugalucina vietnamica. The sequence continues at coordinate 18,897,728 of OZ024875.1, read as the reverse complement.
CACAATCTATGTTTTGGAGCAAAAATAAGAAAAATAGGTATACCCCTGGTACCCCAGTGTTGCTATATAAAAGTGGGGTATAAGGGGGTATACATTACACAGACATGTTTTCATGATGAAAAGGAAAAAGATTGAGAGAAAAAAAATACTGTAGGTTTGGATTCAGCTTGTTATTGTTGTTGTTAATCATGAAATGAGCCGCGACGCGAGAAAACCGGTCTTCGGGGTTTCCGACCAGTTCCGACACAAACCGGCCTGTACAAGCTCAGAAAAGAGCTAGAAGCTTGAAATTTCGGATTTAAGTAGAAGAGGAATTGTACTATCCGAGTAGCGAAAACAAAGGCGCTGATCAGCTTCGCGGTTACCGCGAAGCTGATCTGCGCCTTTGTTTTCGCATAGGCTAAAATCCGGTTTTCTCACGATGCGGCTCATATGAAAGTTGATTTTGAATTCTATGTACAGCTTATCACTTATGGGCCTTGTCATGTTAAAACATGTCTTAACATATCAATATACAAACAACAAAAATATAGCTGAGCCTGCAGGACTTTGCAGTAAGATTCATTTCTCAACTAGTAGTCTTTTAGGCACACAATAAGTATCTTGTATAAAATTTACAATTTCTTTTTATTTTTTCCATGACAAGCTATGTTTTAAGCAGAAATAAAAACTAAGTGGTATTCAGTTTCAGTCTTTGGGAAAAGTGCTATTCTGTCACACAATTATCCGGCCAAATTTACCAAAATTCATTACAATGATCTAGTATAGAACTTCTACAAAATTGGGTATTGTCCTGCAAAAGATTACAATATGCATGATAGCTGCTGTCCTGCAGCTGGGAAAAGATTTCATAAAGACTGCATTTTGAACATTGAATGTGGCATCACCCCTGACTACTGATGTATGATTAAAATATTGTTCAGACTGGGTGCCATTATGCTATAAAGGAACTCTGAACTTCTCCCTGAAGAAGGCCAAGGGCAAAAAAGTGTCAAATATTTTACTATCCATTCCCACTGAAATTTTCATTATTTGAAGAAAATATTTAAATTGTCAATTTTTGGGCCATTGAGATTACAATAAATTGCACTTGTAAGCTTGTTATATATATTGAAACTCTAGGACATGTTTTATCATGATGGGGAACATTATTATTACAGATGTACAGGTAGATAGAGACAAATAAACCATAGAGAATATCTATTATTTATTATAATGCTTTTCTTCTTTCTATGCCATACATCCTGTGAATGCAGTATGTAAACTAACACAATTGACCAGAATTTGTTAACCAGTGTTTTCAGCCACATTTGAGCCGCCTTATGAGAAAACCAACAATGTGGTTTTTGAACAGGTCCTACATAAACCAGGCTATACAGCCGCAGAAGACAGCTAGAAGCCTGAAATCTTTCCGAGTACCGAAAACAAACGCGCTGATCAGCTTCGCGGTTGCCGCAAAGCTGACCTGCGTCTTTGTTTTCGCCTTTGCAAAATGTTGGTTTTCTCATGAGGCGGCTCATTTATAGTCCAAATGGTGTCAATAGTCCTTGAGGGAAAGATTTGGCATACTCTGGCGTCGCTCGTCCGTCTATACCACCATTCTATTAATATGCTTGGCAGATTAAAGCTAAGATCCGTGTGTGGATTCCGGAAATGATAATGCGTGTATATGACCAAGATGCCTGAAAAACCTTAAGCATGCCCGAAGTCGTAAGGCACACCAAAAGAGCTTATTTTTATATACACTAGTCAATTTTACCCGTCTCTACGTAACAGTAAGATAATTGCAGCAATGAAGACAAATAAGACTTACACATACACACAAACACAATCTCGAATAAGACATAACACGACCAACAGAAAAAAAAACAACATAAAATTGACCTTTGACCTCGATGAACTTTGACCCAAGTGGACCTATAAATTTTAATCAGGGATTTACCTGTATACACTCATCAAGTTTCATGCAAATCGGACCAAGGACTGCCGAGATACAGAAATTTGACCTTTGATCTCAATGACCTTGACCTTTAAGATCGACCCAAGGACGAAGTAGGGGAACAAACAGAAAAAAAACATGACCAACAGAAAAAAAACCCATAAATTTGACCTTTGACCTCGATGACCTTTGATCCAATTGGACCCATAAATCTTAATCAGGGATCAACCTGTATACACTCACCAAGATTCATGAAAATCGGACCAAGGACTGCCGAGATACAGAAATTTGACCTTTGACCTCGACCTTTAAGAAATGAGTCCCTCGAGCTAATATCCGGGGCCGCCCTCAACCTTCCAACCAAGTTTGGTGAAGATCGGCTCAAGGACCTGGGAACAAAAATTTGACCTTTGACCTCAATGACCTTTGACCCAATTGGACCCATAAATCTTAATCAGGGATCAACCTGTATACACTCACAAAGTTTCATGCCGAGATACAGAAGTTTGACCTTTGACCTCGACCTTTAAGAAATGAACCCCTCGATCTAATATCCGGGGCCGCCCTCAACCTTCCCACCAAGTTTGGTGAAGATCGGCCCCAAGGACCTGGGAACAAAAATTTGACCTTTGACCTCGATGACCCTTGACCTGATTGGACCCATAAATCTTAATCAGGGATCAACCTGTATACACTCACCAAGTTTCATGCAAATCGGACCAAGGACTGCCGAGATACAGAAATTTGACCTTTGACCTCGATGACCTTGACCTTTAAAAATGAACCCCTCGATCTAATATCCGGGGCCGCCCTCAACCTTCCCACCAAGTTTGGTGAAGATCGGCCCAATGACCTGGGAGAAGTAGGGGAACAAATATAAAAAAGAAAAACAAATTTGACCTTTGACCTCGATGACCTTGACCTTTCAAAAAATGAACCCCTCAAGCTAATATCCGGGGCCGCCCTCCACCTTCCCTCAAAGTTTGGTGAAGATCGGCCCAAGGACCTGGGAGATACAGAAATTTGACCTTTGACCTCGATGACCTTGACCTTTAAAAAATGAATCCCTTGAGCTAATATCTGGGACTGCCCTCAACCTTCCCACCAAGTTTGGTGAAGATCGGCCCAAGGACCTGGGAGAAGTAGGGGAACAAACAGAAAAAAAAAACATAAATTTGACCTTTGACCTCGATGACCTTGACCTTTCAAAAAATGAACCCCTCAAGCTAATATCCGGGGTAGCCCTCTACCTTCCCTCCAAGTTTGGTGAAAATCGGCCCAAGGACCTGGGAGGAGTAGGGGAACAAACAAACAGACAAACAAACAGACAAACGTTGCTCAAATTATAGTATGATGTGGCATAGAAATCATCTGTAGACCTCGGCCGTCATCCAGCATTGTTTACTTGCCATTTTCTAAAATCACAAACTGCTTGGCCATTAGATGCCAAAATTTTATGTGGAGCCATCTCTGGAATGAGAATGGTATAAATGGTCAAAGTCACATGACCAAGATGACAACCATGTCTATATATTGTAGAAACCTTATATTTTTTTTCTCCAGAACCAGAATATGTTTAATCCTAAACTGACTTAAACGATTCACCGAAGCAAACAATGATCAGGAACTTGCGCGATTAGAATCAAAACCCCACACCAAAGACATAGGTGGCAAATAAAAAACAGCAATTATGTACTAATTCAAAAATATCATATCATAAGCCGAGTGAGCAGCTGTTTCCCTGTTTAACAAGTATTAATAAGCACATTTATAAAACGCACAAACAACACAAAAATTTACCCAGAAACATGGTAGAACTAGAACTATGACAGAATGATTGGGTTTAAACTAAGCATGCAGACTGTTTCATCATGTTTGGATAAATGATTAATACAGGTAACTGGCCAATTTACGTCAAATTTCAGTGGTCGCCTGTGCATTTAAGATCGTTTAAAGGAGAATTTCAGGGCTGAGTCAATGTTAAATCAGAAACTTGCAGAAATCAGAATATGCAATGGTTGTCTTTTCCTGTGCATGTACATCGTCATGGCTTTAATACATGTATTCCGATGCCCTTTTTCTATCGTTTGGCCAATCAAAAGCCGGATTACGGACAGTCTTATAGGAAGTTGGGAATGAAAATGTGAATACGTTGGTCCAGATACATGTACACCGGCACCACAAATAGGTGTACATGACCCGACATACAGCCCACGTTCTATTGGTAGAATATTAAATGGTTTACTGTTGACAATGCCAAATTGACAATGCTTCACCAGGGGGTGGAGGGGTGCGTCAGGAGGAAAATTTAGTCCCTGACTCACACAAGAGATGCGAGCTTTGACACACGGTCATCAGACTGACGCACACCTATGATTTCTGCTTAATCGCAGGCAAAGCAGGTCTCATCATCCTTCTAACTGTCGGTTCGCAATTTATATAATTATTCAACTAACTCTACACTACAGCCGTGATTAAGCGAAAACAGGTATGAGTCAATGTCAAAATTCGTCAAAATTCTTGTCTTCTCAATATTTTATGAAAACCACTCACCAGATCGTGATTTGAATTTTTTCATATGATACAACACATCATGCTTAATAATAGTAAATGATAAAACAGTATTTGATTGGTGTAGAAATACCTTTTTTTCCAGATTTAAAACCTCATTTTTCATCATTTTTGCCTGTCCCTCGAAAAAAATTGAAGATTCAGCACAACTTTTGCAAGTCGCTGTAAATATTTGGGTAGTTTTGACTGGTTGTATCCAAAAGAACATTATTAAGGTAAATATAAGAGGTTTCAAAATGGGATATTTCATTTTATTTTTCATATTTTTTGGCAATAATAAATCCGTCCCTGGATTTATGTCCTTACCGTAACGCAGTGATAAATCAACAAAATAATATAGGATCCCGTATGTTGGCAAATATGGTTATCTGTCATGCTCACTGGGCACTTTCTATTTACAAGCATTGCATGTGTTTTGAAATGCTGCTACTGAACTGCTCAAGGAAAATGCTGTTTTAGTGAGTAAGCCCAGAAGAGTATATTTTTTTTGTGTCCACTGACCGTAACGAGATATAAGCACAGTGAATACTTTGAAAAAGGTCTGATTCTGACATATTGATCCAATTACATTTCTCAATAGCAAACCACTTTTGCTACCATGTTTTAATGCATTACTATTATTTAAGATAGAAATTACTTAAAATATATCCTTACCGTAACAGTCCTTACCGTAACAAAATAAAATGTTATGGTAAGGACTCGTATTGTTACGGTATGGACATCAACTGATTAACAGCAAAATAAATTAACCTGTGTGTTATTTAAGTAGATATATTTGCTATGAGAAACTGTAACTTGTTTCAATTAGAGTAATAGGATTATTAAAACCCAATTTTATAAATGAAATTTTTAGACAAATACGTTCATAGGAATTATTCCGTTACGGTAAAGACATTTTGGTGAAATACCATGCCTTTTTGGAAAATCATTTGGAAATCGAAACTAGAAGCAATACAATTGTATGTCATGTAAAATATATTATTTTATTGAAAAAAAAAAAGCTAACAGGATTATGATTGAGAACAATTATTTCCTACAAAATGTGTTATGTCCATACCGTAACATGCTGGTCCATACCGTAACGATATCTCAGAATGTTTAACTGTACCAGAAAACTAACAAAACTTATTAGACTTAAATCACCATAGAAGATACCAAAAGATTAAATACTTGTTATATCATTCAATCATACTTGCCTGTATTGCTGTCAAAAAGGCAAGCATTGATATTTATTCTAAAAATGTCCATACCGTAATGATTTTATCAATATAAGATCTTGTCCATACCGTAACAGAGAATGTCCATACCGTAACAACATAAGAAAAGAATATACTGTGTAACATTTTATTAGTTGCTTTTCTCTGTTTACATTCTTTTGCATTCATTTTAAGAGGATTTATCGGTGAAAATAAATAAACATCTTTCTTAATCACTGTCTTCATTAAGCAACATATTTGTGCCCAAAGTCAAAAATGTCCATACCGTAACATGCATCTTGTCCAGTACCGTAACGGTAATAAATTTCTGAAAATAAGTTCTTTATAAAGACTTCATGTGGATCATTACCACAAAATCAATATTATCAAGATGAATAAATTGTCTGCAGTATTGTTGTTGTATAGCAACATGCTTTTTAAAAATGTTATTTAAAGCGGAAAATATCTAAAATCTGTAAAAAGTCGTTTTTGCTTGTATGATCACTGTTTTTTTTTTCTACTATCATTACAGCTGTAGATTTTTTTCTTCAGTACATGTGTAGAAACAATCTGTTTATTAGATTGCATACATCAAAAATAAAAAGTTGTTGCATATTTAAAAGAAAAACACAATTTAAAATTTGTTACGGTATGGACATTTTTCCTGGTCATGTGACTTTTGACGATCTATTTAAGCAATCTGATTGGTTGTTAAGATTACCTTTAGTTTGTTTTGATTACTTTAGGGTTAGCTTGTTACTTTCACACAAAAAAAAAAAAAAATAACTTTCTTTGAGGTACTTTTTATTTTTTCCCACATTCAAAATTTGACGAATTTTGACATTGACTCGTATACATTGTAAAAATATGTATACCTGTTTTCGCTTAATATGTGTCACAAATCAACCAAAAAGCGCGCCGGGCCCCTATGGCCGTGATTGGGTTAATAAGAAGCGATGCACATTGTTACATCCGATCGCATCTTATTCGATCAGTTTTAAGGCTGAGTACGGTTAAAGCGTGTCATAACTATACTCTTACATGCTAAGCAAGGTAGCTCTCGTAATTTGGCCAGCCTGGTTGCCCTTTCTACTACCCAGAAAACGGATTCCCCATAAACTACAAATGGTAGTCATTGCAGACGACATTTGTTCACCATACAGTAGGCGCTTGAAACACGCCATCTGTCGCCAACTTGAAGAATACATAAACTTCCGGTTTCGGATCGATTATGTCGTCTTTCAATGAACGTAAAAATGTCGTGAGCGGTTGTGTCAAGGAAATGGCCTATTGAGGCACTAGTTGGCGCTTAAGCATCTCGGAAATATGTTAACCTCTTTATGTGAATCTATGATCACCATCCTATCAAAAGAATGTGTCGTTTTAACGTGTAGTTTCATGTCAAATGACAATATTTTGAAAGCATCATAGCGTTGTCTGTCATAATAATCATAATCTTGGATGTTATAAACAAGGACATTCTACAAATATGTCTATAATAGACGGATCCGACGAGGCGACAAAAAGTCCGTTTGAAAAGTGGAAGGAAGGGATAAAAGGTTAGTTCGATTTTCGTCAAAAAGATCAAATTGTCAGCGATTTTATTTAGGCACACCTGAGGTGATTTATCTGTGTAGTTGTCGTGTTAACACAAATACCTGTATATTATCAGGTAAATGACCCATATATTGATATGCTTAAAGAAAATACCTGTCATAAAAGTATTTATAACAATACTATTGGCAAGTTTTTAACAAAAAAATAACTTGAGAAGGTGCGAATCAGATTATTCACTTATCATTGCTGTCATTTTACGCGATCCAACCTGATGGTGACATTTTCCTTCGAATGTTGACATCTTAACATTGAAATATGACCTAATTAGTCATCAACCGGTATAATTTACATTTGTATATCCATTTTGAAGGCTAACCTGACAACTTCACTGGTAATGTAGTCTGGTGACACTAGAAAAAGTCAAAACAACATTTGTGGGTCATCACCCAACCCGAAAAAAAGTCACATGGAACCTTGCAAGCTACTTCTGTGATCATCTGCAGATAGATATTCCAAATAGTTTGCAGAAGAGTTCCATTAGTGTCATGTTTGTCCAGAATGGTTTAGATCTATACACCACTGCTTTATTGCACTGGCCCCCAAGCCAGTGCCATTTGTGATAACACATGAAGCCACAACAAGCAGATAGCAGCCTTGTATGTACACGTAGGTCACAACCATGAGCTTTGTATGTACATATAGGTCACAACCATTAGCTTGACTTCGCTTTTGTAATTTTGGTCGTATAGTTAGTAAAATGAGGCTTGAACTGAGCTCTAATGAAAATGCCACTGACATGTAGTAGTAGCTGACCTTTGGATGGCGTCACTGCACTCTTGTGCACCTCTCCGACGCATGAAACGGTGTCCTAAGGCTCAGTGTGGATTTTATCTAGATGACGAACATTCAAATGGAAGTCACTGACCATCAATGCTTTGGCGTTTTCGAACTGGCCAGGTGACCGAACTTGTTGTCAACGCCTGGGACGCATAACAATCGTTTACAAATTACTAAAAAGAGGGCAAACGACCTAGGTTGCCATTTAAACCCAGGGTTTTTTTTTTTTTTTTTTTTTTTTTTTTTTTTTTTTTTTTTTTTTTTTTTTTTATACCTCGGATCCATTAAGCCCGGTTATATTGGATCCGAGTTTATATGCGGAAGAATGTGAACGTTCATAAGGGGCAGGGGTGATAAAGTTTCTGATTTATCAGGAATTCCTTATTTAGGACTCCGTTCCTGCCTAGTGTCTGGGTTGGGATTATTAAATTAATTGTGCCAATTCTTGGGATTTTATTCTTACTTTTAACTACAAATCCAAGGAGATTCATTGGATAGAAAGGGGTTTGGGTGTTCTGAAGGCCTGGTTTGGATTCACCGCCTGTTTTCAGCGGGGACGTTGGATTCCATCTTATTCCCTAGATACGAACTATCTGCAACTGAAAGATAAACACTACCGTCGCTGGTTGTCGTATTATGCAACGCCTAGTTTAAGAGATAACCGTGGGATGTTTCGACTTTCAACACAAAGATAAATGTTACTCATTTGCCATTTTAGAATGAAATAGCACGATAAATATGGAGAAAGTCAACACAGACTCTGACAAACTACATGTAATATATAATTAACTTGCATTCTGGTGATTTCAGAGATCAGTATATCGTCGTGTGCGCACTGGGCATCAGCATATGAAGTTACTATACATAGCTCTTGATGTTTTTATTAAAAAAAAAAAAAAAAAAAAAAAAAAAAAAAAAAAAAAGCGGATTCCACCAAATTGGTTTGAGCAGTGTCTCCACTAATCATCTTATTGGTAATGCATGTTCTTCAATTTTTGAATGGTCACGCAGAAGGAGGATTTAGGGAACATAAAGTTGCAAGTTACATTTCTTTTTTTCGCTGATCAACTGTAACAATAATAAATGATGACTCCTGCTCGACACAGTTCCAAGAACGTCTTCTTTCACGCATTGATCTTCACATACTGCTCTATGAGAGGTCATATGACGATTAATTGTAGCTATACATGTAGATCTTCATCTATGCAATAAATCGTGAGCAGGATAAATTACCAGTTTTTGAGTTTTGAACCCGAATTTTCCATTAATTTTGACTATTTCAACATCTATGAGCACTTGAAATTTCATGCTCAGCTGAGCTGAGCTTGAAAAAAGTTTTATAACCTCAAGGCCTGATGATGATCTGCTCTTCATATAATTTCTACGAATTTCTTCCATCTCGTATTGATTGACTCTGCATACCTGCTTGTCTCTGGAGAAGGGCCATATGGCAATAGATGCAATAAAATCGTTATTACATGTACTTAGAACATGGGCAATATTGCTTTAGTGTACTGAAAGTGACATCTGATGATGATTTTTCCAATCATGAGTTACTTCACAAAAATCGTTTTATCGTTTTCGTAAAATGTGAAATGAACGTTAAGGGGTTGTGATATGAAATTTAATCAACGCATAGGATAAGAGCTAGCGTTTTTGGTGGATTCCTCTAATATAGTTCATCTCCTATAACAATAAGCATCTGCTATCATTTCTCAGCTGCTTCACGATATAGCAACTAATGGTACAGCAATAAGGTTCCTGGAAATTATACAGATCTGAATATTACAAGCCTTCTTTTTCTAATGTCACGCTTTTTCTGCGAACTTGCAATGCAACGCCGAACTAAGTTTGCTGGAAAGAAGTAGAAATAGCACAAAAATGCTTTAAAAACATATTGCACTATACGGTTGCTTTTTGGCGCGAGAATTGTTTTACAAAAAAGCGACGAGACAACAGACATCCTTTATGTCTAACAAAGGCATTGTATTACTAGCAGTTTTAAATTTCTAGATGATGTTTTAAACCCGAAATAAAATAAAGGACCATTTTAAATTGTCCTTTATTCTTTGCTCGCAACGAAGATGGCGTTACACAAGCGACCGCCTCTGTTATCCTATCTTTATTCTTCTTCTATAACTGAATGAAATCGGAAACTTTTTTTACTGGCTGACATTTTACTATTGCTGTTATTTTCGATTTATAATTTTGATGAAAGTACTTTAAAAACAAAGCTTAATAGCATACGCGTGTAAAAAAAAATGTAAGAGCATTCAACATGTTCAAAAACAACAACAATGAGGTGACCCTTAGCCCTTCTTTATATTTCTGTTTTATTTAATTTCCTTCTTAATACACTGAATAAAAGTAGCTCAAAGCCGATTTTGAAATAACCCTTACTCATTTTCAAGTGTTAATAACGCACATTCTGCCTACTCACATTGTCATCTGAGCCTTCGCATGAGAGAACCAAAAATTTATATATGCGAGAACAAAGACGCAGATCAGCTGTGCAGTAACTGCACATCTGATCAGCGTCTTTGTTTTCGCCACATAGACAGTACAATTCCTCTTCTACTTATATACAACGTTTCAAGTTTCTAGCTTTATTCTGTGACTGTTCAGCCTGGTTTGTGTCGGACCTGGTCATGAACCCAGATTGTTGGTTTTTCTCATACACAGGCTCATCTACAATAATTGTCCAAAGTGTGTCTAGATAAGGTCAAACTCAACAGGCGTAATGATGCTACTTTGTTACACAGTTGACATTTCATTTGTTTTATGTATGACGTTTTTCTCCCATTCAAGAGGGTGAAACTGACTTTGTTTAAGGGTTATGCTTTGTATTTTTGTTTGCAAATGTTTATTTGGAAATGTTCAAATACATGTACGGCTCGCATTTTTGGTAGCCTGAAAAAGTGCATCAGTGTCTTGTCAAAAGGTTGTGTGGCTTTTTCTTTGAATGAAGAAGAGGAACTTTATTCAAATGCTATAGGCATATCGGCCCTTGAGCACACACATGCAACAAGACATGCAATATAAACAAAAACATGTAAAGAATGTATGGTTGGGTAATAGTAATGAAATCATGTCGAAATGGAATTTTGAAATCGTTCATAATTATGCGGCCGTATTGACCGAGTCCAAAATTTTATATGTTGCACATGTGTTCACGAAATTCAAACTTTTAGTATTGTTTGCATCTAGCGTTACTGTATAGTTGCCCATTATAACTCAAGCAGATCTATTTTAAAAGAATTTTGTCCTGTAATAAATTATCATTTTCCAGATACATGGGATTGGGGTAGAAAGCAGGTGATTTTTGAGGACGCCGAGGGTAACCTGATAACACCAGCCACAACAACCACTACTACTACTACCACTCCCACTCCGGTACCACCCGTAACGCCCAAGAATACGTCATTCTTTACGTCACCAGTTGCCGTCATAAACACAACCATAGGTAAGTTGATTCCCCGTACACCCATCAATTACGAACTTTAACATGCCCATGCAATATACAGAAAATCCTTTGGTTGTAAAAATGAAAATTTTCACTGGAAAAATTGACATTTTTCTTATTGTTTGCTCAAAACATAGATTGTGTGTACATGTTAGAACCGCCTCGCCGAGGCGGTTCTAACGAGTACCCACAATCTATGTTTTGGAGCAAAAATAAGAAAAATAGGTATACCCCTGCATACCACAGTTTTGCTATATAAAAGTGGGGTTTAAGGGGGTATACATTTCACGGACACGTTTTCCTGGTGTCTAGACGCATCTTATTTTGAACCTTTTTGTATGATATACATGGCTATTTGACGAAACAATAATTGATGTTTAAAAGTTTTTGTACACAAGCTTCGGTCATCCTATATCTCTCAAATCTCGCATTCATAATGAAGTTACACTGTTTATTATTAGATTTAGAATATGATTTCATAAAATAATATATGAACCTCAATGTCTTGGCATACTATTACGAACCATTATGAAAACTTGCCCATGCAATATACAGAGATTTTTATCGGCTGTAAAAACTGAAAATTTCATCAGAAAAATTTTGATATTTTTAATATTTTCGCTCAAAATATTGATTGTGAGTACACGATAGAACCGCCTCGCCCAGACGGTTCGAACGAGTACTCACATTCTGGATCAACTCTTAAGAAAAATGTTATATCCCAGTTTTACTTTAGAGGGATATAAGAGGTATTCATTACACGGACATGGTTCCCTGATGTTGTGATATTAATTTTACAGTCATAACTTATTCAAAAGTACGCGGCGTTAACATGAATGCATGGCATCATTTGAAATAGTACAATTACAGAAGTTCTTGTCCCAGTAAGGCCAAATTTATTGTAACGATCACAAATTAGCCGCAACAATTTGCATATGCGAAAACAAAGGCCGCAGATCAGCTGTGCAGAAACTGCACAACTGATCAGCGCCTTTGTTTTCCCTGCACGGATAGTACAATCCTTCAAGTTTTAAGCTTCTAGCCTGCTCCCGGTTTGTGTCAGACCTGGTGGGAACCCAAATCGTTGGTTTTCTCACGCACATGCTCAAATGCTTCCCCTTTTTCATTTCAGTCTCTCCAGATACTGGAGAAGTTGCACAGGCCGATGCAAGCGAACTAATTAAGATCGTCGGTATCACGTGCGGGGCTTTGGTATCAATACTTATTATTTCTCTTGTTTGTATTCGGTTGTGCAGGGTTTCAGCAAAGAAAAAGAAAGAAAGGTATGATCTGAATGTTTAAAATTATAATAATTGTTTTTTTTTAGTATGTGTAAACCTTGTACAATAATAACGGCTTTTAGTTTTCAAACTATGAAACTACAGAAAACATTACATTCCTCCTGTATTCGCACGCCTACGAAACGCTCTGATTCTCAACCGTTGGTTGAACAAGAAAATCAATTTGAGAATTTTCCGGTTCCGTATCAGAGCATGAGCATCTAAAAGGTAAACAATTATGCGTTCCGTGTTGTTTTATTAATATCGTTTCTTAAATAAAACAACACAGACAATGCAACAATTGTTTACCTTTTTACTAGTTTTCAGATGCTCTGATGCGAAACCGGATATTACTAAAATCGATTATCTTTCTCAACAAACGGTTGAGAATCAGAGCATTTGGTAGGCGTGATTCGTTTGAGCAGAGTTACAGTAACGACAAAGAAATGAAGGCGTGGGTGTTATTTGTTTTTCAGTGGTAATGAGATGGGATTTGTGTGTCAGGAAGCATCTTGTTTGTTATAAAAATGATGAGAAAACATAAAAGACAAATGTGTTTTGTAATACGTCGGACACCGCGTCGAGAAGCCAGACGTTCGAGCCCCACTGGCGCCCGATTTGTCCTTGGGCAAAACATTTTTAAATCCACATATTACATTTAGAATACTACATGTATATCGGTCGAACTGAAAAAAAAATGATGACGGGGACGTTCAACCACAAAAAATAACAATTGTTTTTATATGAATATGTACCTTATTGCCTAGCTTGTGGTTCGAATGGCATTCTTGAACTCAAGCTAATAACTTTAAGACTGCTCATTTGAGTAGGATGCCTGTCACTTACGATGAGATCGTTTAATTGCTTGTAATACTTGTTGACCTTGTGAGACATAAGCCACAAAAGTATCTCGCGCCAGTCTGTTATTTTCGATATCATGTTGTTTTCAAATTTTGAGCAAGAGCTGTGTCCACTTATTGAAAGCGGTTCCAGCATGGCCCCATACGCATTCTTTGTTGCCATTTGCTGTACCTGTTTCCACTGATGTACGTCGCTCGATACTGGCCATAGAATGGTAACAATGGTACCAGTATTAAATGAGCCACCTCGTGGGAAAACCAACAATGTGGTTTCTGAACAGGTCTGACACAAACCAGCCTGTACAAGCACAGAAAAGAGCTAGAAGCTTGAAATTTCGGATTTAAGTGGAAGAGGAATTGTACTATCCGAGTAGCGAAAACATAGGCGCTGATCAGCTTCGCGGTTACCGCGAAGCTGATCTGCGCCTTTGTTTTCGCATATGCAGATTGTTGGTTTTCCCACGAGGCGGCTCAAATGTAGGAAACATTCCCAGAAATCTTTTAGTCCGGTAATTGACAGTGACTTTGAGGCACTCAACATGCACAATACGAAAACAAGAATGAGACAAATTCGTGACTATAGAAGGTCACTTTTAGCAACCATTAAGTCAATTATTGAAATGTGTTTGTTCTTTATTTTCAGAATTTCTGTGAGAAGACCGTTAAATTTGGAGACCGAGGAACACATTTACGCTGAAATAGAGCCGTTACAAGTAGGTGTGATTTACAACTTGAAGTAGGCAAAATAGACAGATACAAAGTTCGGAATCCTTAAACGAAGTAGCAAGTATTACTTCTTTTGAGGATTCCGAAACAAAAGCAGCAAGATGTACTTCAACATTATAACGATGTGGTTTTAATGGAACATGATCAACATTTCCGGAGTTGAACTTTAACATTCAAAACAATGACACGCGCTTACCGGTTGTAATCATGTTTAATTATACTCGGTTACTCGGCTACACCGAGTATAAGTTGTAACTTCGAGTTTGATGCAACCGGTGACCAAGTATTCAGATCTGAATACTCGTCTATACCATAATTTATGCCTAAACAATGATTACAAGACCGGAAACTACGCGATATATTGCTCGATGTTAAGTGGTTGGCATTTTAAAGTATGCAGGCTACAACAAAAAACGGCCATTGCACGTGACACAATCTTTCGTGGAGTGGTACAAGTATGTTGGCCTTAGAAAATTGACCGTCTGTTAGATCTACTGGAGAAAAAATTCACAATGAACTATAAGTTTGCCCTCGGTTGCCTCGGCTGATTGCTGAGGAAAATTTGATTCGGTATCAAAGCTATCAGGCCGTTCACGTAATATAGAACAAATGAGAGAGAAGTGCATCTCGTCTTCTGTAACCCCTATCTCACTTATTTCCAGTTTGAAATCAGTCAGGCCTTTTATGCATGTATGTGTAAGTTGTTTGCTTCTAGAATCATATCATCTAGTAAACTTCTATATCTTGAAACAACAGGCCACACAGAAATCGTAATACAGCGTGGACACAAACATTATTGGAAACAGTGGCTTTTATTGCACGACATTTCTCCAAGTTTATCCGTTAACTTGAAAGGCAGTGCTGAACTGCTGATGAATCTTGGCTACGTTTACAGCATTTTCACAGAAACCGAAACTGCCGAGTCATATTCAGTATTGAATAACTTAAATTATAGGCTAGAAAACTCTGCGAGCTTAAGCATTGATTTTGCAACCTTATCTCTGTTTTATAATGACAGGCATAATAGCTGAAAGCAAATATATGTAAACCTCCTTTTATTGTTTGTAGAAGCCAAATCGACCTGTCTTTTTGTTACTGTAATTCAATCTGATCGTCATGTTAAAAGCACATTGTCTAATGTGAAAAAAGTTAGGATAACCGCCCAAATATTAAGGATAAACATTATCATTGAATGCGACCAGCTGGCAAACTACTCTCCACTTCGGTACCTCGTTCCACTTCCGTAACGAATCACGAAACTCCGTCGGGAACATCCCCTCTATAAATAATCGTCTAATGTGTATGAACTGACAAATTAATATATTTCATGTCACATCTACCAGCATGGTGGCCATATGGTAGACCGTAACGAGGGGTCCTGGGTTCGATACCTTCCTCCCCCGTGTGATGACCTTGAGGAAACAAATTTTATTCCCCCGCCTTGACATGGCTGGCAACTTGTTGACTAGAGGTATAGTCTGCTTCCTAGACACTGACTGGCCAGTAAAGGTCAGTAAAGTCATTACCAAACTACGTATATACATCAGGATAACATGTCCGCCAGTGAATTGTTTACCCCCTTAAACCCCACTTTTATATAGAAAAACTGGGGTTTGCAGGGCACACGTATTTTTCTTATTTTTGCTCCAAAAACATAGACTGTGGGTATCTATCTATGTTTGGAGCAAAAATCAGAAAAAAATATCAACATTTTCCAGTCACCCCAGTGAAAATTTTCATTTTTACAATCGGATTTTTTTCTTTATATTGCATGGGCATGTTTTCGTTATACAATATACCAGCACTTGGTACCACCTGAACTGACCGAAACATTTCACTTATTATTCGTAATGGAATGGTCGGTAAAATAAATAGCTCTTTATTTTCGTCTTACAGGTAGCGGAGTCAGATGGACCAAGCGGAGCAACAGCATCAGGATCTTCGGGGGTAGTATTACCAACAAGTAAGAAAAGTAAAAGAAGACGTCGAGGTGTATCTAGTTTCAGAGCATTATCTACTAGAATTCAAAAGTGGTTCCACACAGAACATGCAGCTAGTGACGATAACCAGTCAGTGTTTTACAATAGGTCGACCGACAGTTCTCGCGTTCAAAACGCCCCCGAGCCGCCTCAAAGAAATATTGAAAATGGTAAGACTAAACGGGGTAAAGGGACCGGTGTTAAAAGATATGAGTCTCAGTCTAGGAGACCTTTGTTGGACGGTGATTCACAAATTTCTACCACATCTAGTAGTGCTGATCCTCGGGATAATGTTTATAACCCTCTCCTCAGAGAGGAGTCGGGACGTGCCTCGGGGCCTTACGATTTTCTCAGACTCAGTAAAACACAGTCCGGGACTGTAAAAGATCCGGACCAAGTAGTGCCACCGCAATCTCCTCATGATTATTTCACTCTTGAAAAAGAGACAATGGACAATATTGTAGAAGTTGAAGCAGAGGACGCCAAATCTAATGAAAATGTGGTAGTTGATATAGAAAATCACGTAGCAGATGATTTTGAGGAAGTTTCAGAAACCCCTAAAAATCATGAATATTTCATTCTAGAACCAACTCATGGGACGATTGAATCTCCTTCTACTAAAGCTTCTGTTAAATCTAAATCTAGTGTTAAGGACAGTAGTGCTAAACCTAAAACAGGCGATGAAACTGACACAGCTGCAAAAACTGAAACAGGCGGAAAAAGTTCATCCGTAAAATCAGCTGGTAGTGGTAAAGAAAGACCAGTGCCTAAACCGCGAAGTCTTGGTAGTCCAACTGCCGAAGACAAAGACGTTTTACCTAATTCTAGCGATTCTCTTAAAAAGAAAACTGAATTTGAAACATTATCTAAAGGTAGCGGAGAAACTGCTATAAATTCTTATACAACATTAGGTGATACGCTAGGGACACAAAGAAATGAGGACAATGGAAAGGATGAAGATTATGTTATAACAAAATTAGGTGATGCTCCCAAACCGCCTGTGTTAGAAATTGATTCAGAGGATAGAGAGGATTATCTTGTACCTTCAGCACTTAAAGAAAAACCTGATTACGTTGACGTTTGCCCTGCCCCACCCCCACGCACAACTTCTATGAGCCCAAATGTATCCCCTGTCCCCTCTAGGACTAATTCCAAAGAATATGGATCTAATGCTAAAGAGGAGTATCCACTAATTTCAGATATTCATCAAATTCAGTCTCAAAAAGAACTTTTGAATAAGATACCTACACGAGCACCAACTGTACCTAAACACGGTACTCACACATCACCAACAAAGTCAGAATTATCTCCTAAACAAAGTCCTCAAGTTTCACCAACACATGCACGACAATCTCCTAAACCCAGTCCTAGCGTTTCACCAAAATCCTCAAGGTCACCTACAAAAGAACGTCCTAAGACGTCACCTAAGCGACCGGGCACGGCAGCTAGAGTGGAAACAAAACTATCACCTACTAAGCATTCTGTGGAGATTCCCAAACAAACTTCTGTGGAAACGGATGTTTGAACAGGAAACCTCGATGTTTATCTGTTTATGTACTGCCAGAAATACAAGTATTTTATTCATAAATGTATTTGGGCGATCACCTGCTATCGCTGGCCCAGCGTTCTCCTTAATATTGATTAAACTCCAACTTTTTTTATTCTGACTCCAACTTTTTGGAAAGCCCCAATAGTAAAATATGGGAAGAACTCAACATTTTAGGAGATACCTCATTTTTACTCCAATTTTCAAAATCCTAGTGAGAACTTGGTCACTGTAATGACAGAAGAATATGTATGTATTCATCAATTTGAAAATGTTCTTTGAGACCATGAATTTTGATTTTTTTTTAACCTTCACTTAACAGACACATCGCACTGGAACAAAAACATTGTTTTAAATATGAAACACACCTGTTATTCAGAGACCTGCGTTTGTTGTTGTCAGTCGCCTTAGTTGTCTCTGAATAAGCAGTGTATGTAGTAAATGTTTGCCAATGCTAGCCATGACACAATATGATAGCTTCAAGCTCATTCATTGCAATTATGTACCTTAACCAATATTTGACAATGGATTGTCCCATCATTATCATTTGGGTGAGTCCACTTTCATTTTTAGGGTTGTTAGGAGTGATTTTTATTGTCTATCTCATTTTTCGATGAAATTTCTCTTTGCAAACAGAATAGCCCCAGATGGGACGCCGCGTTTGCGGCGTCACATCTGGTGCTATGCTGTTTGCCTATGTCCCACAAAAAGGACGACAGGCTTAAATGAGTTAATTTGTTACATTCCAAAACAAAGAGGAAGAAAAAAACTTTTTAGGAAGGCCACTTTGAACTCTGTTTATCAATGCATGCATGATACTGTACCACCTGGTAGAAAAAAACATAATGAACGCATCATGATACATGCTTATAACTACACAACATGGTGTCGGGTTAGTTAAATTTTATTAGAAAATATGGGACAGTTCTTAAGTTTTTAAAAAAAAACTCGCCTCTGATAATGAATTTCGCAGACATTTTTCTGTGGAGGACGAAAGGCAAGTTGTTTTCATGTCAAAATTTTGATCTTAGTTTGTCCTAATAGGACCTGCAAAAATTTTGAAAATCGGTCAGTGGATAAAGTTTTAATGGCCCATATGAATTTTGAATAGGGATTTTGCATTGGCAAGGGAGATAATCCATGATAATGAAAATGGGTATTTTTCGAAAATTTTTACTTGGTCATGTAAGTCATTTGTGTCATTTTATAATGATTTTCAGCAATGACCAATTATTATAAATTTTTGCGGGAAAAATATTTACCTCCCTCTCATGAGATTTTTGTAAAGAAAATCCCTACTCAAAAATGTATTTGACCAGAACATTTTTCTGTCACTAAATTTGCGATGAACTAAATGCTCAATTGTGCCAAAAAATTATTTCATCTAGATTTAAACAGTTGCAAAATATATGAGTAAAATCATTATCAGACACTAAGAAACACTTTAATTTCAATGGTACCACTGCAGCAATTATTATGGCAGAATTATTGTAAACAACATGGGCACATATGAAGTGAATTAAATGCAAAGAACATATTAACGTACACTTCAATAATTATAATCTTGACTTTCCATGACTCATATAATCTAGTCAATGGCAACTCAATGTCATATATTGATCAAACTGTGTAAAGTTAGTTGTATGTATATTCGCCTTTTATTCGTACAGGGAAATACAATGTATTTTAAAGACCAGTATCCAAGATAAAAATATATATTTGGTGAAAATACATACATGTACTTCATAATATTATTAATTTTAGAAAATAATATGTAATACCGTAATTTGTTTTAACACTTTCATACGTGTATGTGCATCAGGTGCATCCTATAGAGTAAATTATTATGTTTTGTATTTATTGTCAGCTCAAGCTTGCTCATATGTGCTTCCTGTATAATGAATCATGCAGCTTTATAATCTGAATTCATATAAATATTGTATTATAAATATGTGTGTCAATGTATTTGTTGCATACAATCTTTGTTGGTTTTCTGAACCATTTAAACATAGTCTTATCTGACGCGAGTTACAATGACAGAACATTAACATACTAATGTGTGTATATATAATGATGATATTGAGGATCTTGTATGCACTATGGTGCCTTTAAGGATCGCATGTAATTGTATAGGGTAATCCAGAATATATGATACCATTTTAACCTTTAATGATTTTGGGCAGCACATACATTATTAAAATCTATATCAAATTAATCTACAATGATTCGTGTTTTGTTTGGTTTGCAATGTTAGGTATATATACCATTTAAATGTTTTAAAATAGAATATATCAACCATTTTCACAACAAACGCATAAGCGTTGTCTGACGTCCATATATGATTACAACGGCGTCAAGATTATTTTAGTAGTTTGCATTTTCTTGGGAGGACACTTGAATGAAATTGCATATTCACGAATACTTTTTTGAAAGCTGAAACTCACCTCTATTAATTGAAGGGTTTGAAAATTAATGCCACACATTTGTGCATAGCATAAATTTGACGTAAAATAAACCATCATGCAAGAACTGTCCAAACGTTGTACTTCTATAATTCAAAATGTTACTATGTAAAGTTCTAAACAAAACTTAAATTATCATCAGGAAAACATGTCCGTGCAATGAATACCCCCTTAAACCCCACTTTTATATAGTAAAACTGTGGTATACAGGGGTATACATGTACCTATTTTTCTTATTTTGCTCCAAAACATAGATTGTGGGTACTCGTTAGGCGAGGCGGTTCTAACGTGTACCCACAATCTATGTTTTGAGCAAAAATAAGAAAAATATCAAAAATTTTCCTCTCAAAATTATCAATTTTTGACCTGAAAAAAATTACTGTATATCATATGGGCATGTTTTCGTAATGATCACAGTGACAGAGCATTATGATTTTAGTTCCATAAAGGTACGTGTTTGACGAACAAAATTATGTAAGCTTAAAGTGGTATCAGATATTCTGGATCACCCTGTATATGTTTTATTTAACCAGTTGTTGCCTTGAATTTAAACCTGTCTGCTGTGACATAGTGCGAAAAGTATCAACACTCAGCATTTTATTTGAAGAATACAGAATGGTCATGTATCTGAAAAATACATGTGTCAGCCTGATAAAGTTTAATATGCTCACTAGAAGTACATTGTACTTCGTTTGGTAAAGTTTCGCTTCATGCTTTTCTATGATGCCTTTTCGAGAGTGAACGACATGAAAAGTTTTGTAAATAGCAAATACTGCAGTAATGTTGCACTCAGGTTTCATTTGTAGGGTAATATGCGTTTTATTATGAAACTGTTTGCTCTCAGGACTCAACTCCTCGCCGGATTTGGTTTTACAAATTTTAAAAGACTTGCAAGACGACTTGCACATGATTTGAAGTCTCGTGTTGTCTTATATAGATTTTAAAGCTTTTGGTTTTATACTAATACGGTTCATCTGGTTAACCTTTTTTAATAATTTATTGTTTTATATACACTGTTCTGACCTGATAATAATTATCCGAATACCTGCTCCACATCTCCATGTTGATATTAAAACATTTATTTCGACAAAAAAGAATGACTATGTCCAAAGGTACTTCTGAATACATTGTTGCAAATGTTTTTGCTGACTGAAGTTACATGTACATGTAGTAAAAATCCGTTTAAACGTTAGATAGTTTATGTATGTATCCATAACAAGGTAAATTATATCATAAGCATTTGAGTCGCGTCATGGTGGAGAACCAACAATGTGGTTAACGAACTTGTTCGACACAAACCAAGCTGTACACGCACCGAAAGATGGCTAGAAGATTTGGATTTAGAAAGTAGAGGAAGTGTACTGTCCGTGTAGTGAAACCAAAGGCGCTGATCAGCTTCGCATTTACTGCGAAGCTGATCTGCGCCTTTGGTTTCGCATATGCAGATTGTTTTCTCAAGCGAAGGTTCATTTCAAAGACTACAGCTGAAAAAGGGACAATAGTGGTTCCTTTTCTAATCATATGATTGACACTATCCTACTAATTATGTAGGCATAATGTGAAACCTTGAAATCATCTGGCTTATATTCACTTTGCAAGTGGTAACACTATTTGCTGTTTTGCTTAGCATTAGTATACAAGTTGGTATCTGTGTGCTGAACTATGGAGACGTCTAGATGATGGGGTACTTGTTGGTCATATTCATTTTATCATATTTTTATGAACATGGTAACGTTTTATGCATTTGCCTTTTTCAGTGCAATATTGCGTCGTAAATAAAATTCATAAACAAGTTATTTGTTTTATTATGTTCATTCCTGTGACACAGCTTTTATGCTCCTAATTTGAGATCATATGCTTAGTTCTGGCCACCTGACAGTTACAAAATAGACCGTTTATCGGAAATGTTCCTGTCATTTGCTGTTTCACGAAGAAGCCAAAGCCACTCGCCTTGTAGATCCGAGGTAGTCGCGATGTCAAGTCCGGACTTCTAGTCTTTTGGGCGATACTTTATACAGAGCCTTTCTCGTCTCCATTTTACTATAGCTGTTGCCGAAGTGGAACGTAAAACACGATCGACGACACCGCATGTTACATTTATACATGTACTTGCATGATCCTTTAGATTCTGATTTTAATTCTCGAAATTATGGTGAGAACAACCGACAGTTCCAATACATTGATTTAACGTCATAGTAAAACATCATATAAAAATGAAGATAGGCAAGCACAAATAACTGAAATTATGTCCCGTAAAGGAAAGCAACAACGAGCAGACCAAAGGGAGCAGCTATTTCCCAATAGGTGACCACTAAGTTACTAGTACATGTACATGTAATGTGTGTATAATAAACAGAGACATCATTGAAACTGGCATCAAAACGAGAAAAAGAACGAACCGCAACAGTTTTTTTGTTTATTTGAATTGATGCTCGTCCAAGTCAACAACTATCGTCATGCCGGGACGTTGCTTCCATTTTATGGGACTTTTACCCAAAATGAGGAGTCATGACATCCAACAAGTTCTTAAAATATAACCATCCAAGTAAGCCACAAAGGCTTATATGTGTGGATGGTTCGACTTGTACCACTTTTCCTGGGCAGGCTCAAACCAGAGCGGTTTACGAGTAATCAGATGGTCAGTCAGTAGCGACGGTAAGCTTTGCCTAGCGGGCACAAGCAGCCCATCTATTTCTTTAGGCCCCAATGGGCGGGGACCCAAAAGGCAACAGAACTACTGACTTGGAAACTATAACATGAGCCGCATCGTGAGAAAACCGGATTTTTGCCTATGCGAAAACAAAGGCGCAGATCAGCTTCGTGGTAACCGCGAAGCTGATCAGCGCCTTTGTTTTCGCTACACGGATAGTACATTTCCTCTTCTTCTTATATCCGAAATTTCAAGCTTCTAGCCTGCTTCTGAGACTGTACAGCCCGGTTTGTGTCGGACCTGGTCGGAAATCCCGAAGACCGGTTTTCTCGCGTCGCGGCTCAGTCATGATAAGGTGGGGTAAGTCGTATGTCGTGCGGTTGTATGGAATTGTACAAAGAATCGCCGTGTCAGTCTGTCTGGTGATGTCGTACGGTTGTATGGAATTGTACAAAGAATCGCCGTGTCAGTCTGTCTGGTGATGTCGTGCGGTTGTATGGAATTGTAAAAAGAATCGCCGTGTCAGTCTGTCTGGTGAAATACACAAAGTTTAAACTTGAGAGGCAGGAAAAATACGGGCGTCTCTAACATATTCGTGCTCTCCCGCAGCAGTTTTAAATCGAAACGCCTTTCGCTAGAATCAAAGTTTGTATAGATTTATTATTATTATTATTATTATTATTATTATTATTATTATTATTATTAAAGTCCCAGTCAACAATTTTTCAGTCATTTTTTAGACGGAGCCAACTCTTCCTGGGTTTAACCAGTACTGTTGCGAGTTAATGTGGCTTGTTCAAGGACACAACACGGTTGTATAGATTTGAGAATTTTGTGACAAAAATGCTTCAATATAGCAAGACATGACGTCAGATGGGTTTTAATGTATCACCCAAGGTCCCCAAATCTTTTCCAAAAGTTGTGACAAATTTTCAAGACATCCACAGTCGCAAATACCCGTAACAGGTACCCTATAACACGGTTGACATATCAATAGTCGTCTATTTTCAATTTCATTGTTTTTTTTTTAGCTTCTAGGAAGTGCTTTAAATATTGCTATCTAATTAGCCTAGATTGTATGACTATTATTATTGTTATCATTATGTTTAATCATGTTAATGTTTAATCACTTCAGTTAAAATGAAAAAAAAAAAGATTCGTGTTATGCACACACAGGCTTTTTTTTTTTAGTTAAATGGATTTTCATTCACATTGGCTTGAATGGGTGATTGATTCTAACATAAATCGATCAGAAAACGTTTAAATTGCATGATTCACTTTAAGATCGTTTTTCATGCTTTAAGTTAAGCTTGGCAGGAGTGACATAGAGTAAAAACGCCAGTAGTCTATGTGTATTTTCTGTAAAGAATTAAATGGAGACAATGAACAACTCTAGCTCGAGAAGCGACAGCATTCTAGAAAAGAATTGTCGCGATTCCTGGCCAGTGTGGACCTGTATTTTCGGGAATTTGTGTGGACTGACTAGCACCACATTGTGGTTCCTTGTTCTACTTCCACAGGTGTGGAAGAACTTCCGGCGGAAGTCAGTCCTCGGACTTAGTGTCTTGTGGGCCACGGCAAATTTCACTGCTTCACTGATAAACTTATTTTTCGTGTTTTTATACGCAAAGATTCCAACCTATGGTCAAATTAGTTCTGTTTATTGCCCGATTTTAGAATTTACTCTGCTGATTCAGTTTTGGATATATGGAACCCAGGATAGGAAGTCCAAGATAGTTTATGCCCTGGTATGCTTCGTTCTGTGGACTACCGTGGTGCTGGTTGAGCTGTTAGGGCATATCTACGATGCGGTTGAGTGGATTGCCATCGTGCTATGGTGCATTGAGACATTTCCACAAGTAAGTATTGAAACAATTAAAAGAATTAAAGGCAGAAAACAAAATGGCAAAAAAAGTACTGATACAAAGAGAACTTATAGTGAGCCGAGTTAGCGACTATTTCTCTGAAGATGGCCAGTCAACAGCAAAAAAGCTCGACCAAACTTTTAGCATGGTTTTACACTTTTTTTTGAGCGGAGATGGCTGCGTAGATAATTCTAGTTCTTATTATTGCTTTGAAAACTTAACAAAGTAGATCTACAACAATTTTATACTGGCGTCGGACTCCGAATCGAGAGGTCCTGGGTTCGATCCACACAAGCGGCACCATGTTGTTCCTTGAGCAAGACACATTAACTCCCTACATTACTGGTTAAACCCAGGAAGCGTTGGCTCCGTCCCGACATGACTGAAAAATTGTTGACTGGGACGTTGAGCTTCAATACAAACAAACAAACACAATTTTATACTGGAACACAAACTAAATGCCTATTTGAGAAATTCCAAAAGCAACAAAGGTCTTAATGAGGCGTCATATTTAATAATCTATTTGAGATTCGGCTAAAAATTGTTCTGTACTTCAGGTCATTCTAAATATGCGAATACGGTCAGCAAGCGGACAGTCCAGGGGCTCGATCTTCATCGCAATGGTTGGCAAGACAACGGATTTCCTTGGAAACTACATCCTGGTCCTTCCACAACAATACGTAGTGATGACGTATTTCTCAAGCAGCGTTGCCTATACCAATGGGCTGCAAGTTCTGTGGTACTACGAACGTGACCGAAGACGCTCGGATGAAAGGATTGACGTCGAGTCACGTGACAATGGATTGACCAATCCGGTTGTGAATCAAAGTGGAAGCAGTGATTATTTATATGAGTTTCATAACAAGAATCGAAGGTTCAGAATGCAGTGCTCCAGTTCAGCGCTAGTGCGCATGATTCTTGCGGCAGTTTTATGCTGTCTAATGGCGACTTGTTTAGCCGGGCTTGTCTGGAATTTCGGAATGTTTGGGTTTGCGTTTCCAGCTGCAATTTTTGGTGTGGTTTGTGTGACATACTTTACCAGAGACATGACTTGTGGGTTCAGCAATTTTGGTTCCGCTGTTTTATAAAACAATACTTTTATCTCTATGTACAGCCGCGATGGTGTAATGGATAGCGTATTCGCTTAGCAATCTAGAGGTTGCGGGTTCCAAACCCGGCTGGTACATATGCCTGTCATGTTGGTGACAAATGTTCACCCTGACGTAATAAAGGCAAACCGCACATAGGGTGTGTAACTAATAGTTTAGGACTAGATCTATTTCATATAGAGATACGAGATCTCGTAACTTGTAATAATCAAAAGAGCCCGGAGAAGCCTCCGTAGTGCAGTGGTTATGTCCCCACTTGCCTTGTAAACCAGGGGTCGCAGGTTCGAGTCCGGACTTCTCCAGTCCGTCGGATGGGACTATAAACCCAGGTCTCGTTTCCATATGACCTTAGCTGTTGGTGGGACGTTAAACCCCAATCAACCAACCAAAAGAGTCCGGTATTATCTATAGTTAAAAAAGTCAAGATTAAAAGTCAAGAGGAAGCAATTCCGAGGCCTTCCGTGGCCCCATATTCCACTGATTCCCGCACAGTACATGATGCACGCATTGTCTAAAATAAAGCACTGCAAAAAATCAGTACACAACCCCGTCGTGAAGACATCCGAAAGAAAAAAAAAGAACTACGGACAACGGGTCCGTGACACTTCGCCGAAAACCACTTTGCCGAAAAGACACTTCGCCGAAACGACACTTTGCCGAATGCGACACTTCGCCGAAATATTGCCGAAATTCGGCAAAAATGCCGAAAAGGCTGTTATTAGAAGTATTTTTATACAATGGCGAAGTGGTTTTCGGCAAAGTGTCGTGCACCGACGGACAACGGTCGCTCACCAGAGAAGCAACAATATAAAAAATACAGTCGCTCAACAATATATTTAAACAGTCAAAAGCAATTGAGAAAGCACTCAGTGTCTACTTACTTCGTTGTTACAGGTAGTACAGAGCGCTTGTCAATTAAGCCTGGCGTTCCTTTAATGGGACATAGGTAAACAGAATAGCCCCAGATGTGACGCCGCAGACCGCGGCGTCCCATCTGGGGCTATTCTGTTTGTTTAGAGAATTTTTACCGAAAAAATGAATAAAATTTAAAAATCACTCCTGACGCCCCTACAAATGAAAGTGGACACCCTAGTGATATTGATAGGAAAATCCATTTGTCAACAAAAACAATCTTAAACGCTACATGCAAATTTAAAAGAAGAAGGATGAACCCAATTACACCAAAAGCAGAGCGATACGTTGTTTTTTCAATTATAATCTAACTCTGTAGCCTTTGGTCGGGGCTGGCCAAATTTGAAACTCGTGCGAAATTTTGTAGTTGTCATTGTTATCTGCCAGAATGATGAGCCGAACAAAAGGCTGATTATAATAATAGCGACATGTTTTTTCTCTCTATCTTTAAAGCTTAGTGCGAGAACTTGTGCGTCTTGGAAAGTCAAAGCGACAGCACTAGTGCGGTGCATGAATCCTGTACGACGCTTAGATCGAACGAAAAATGCACCCTTGTAGGGAAAGGTTGAAATTGGTCTCAAATTAAAGCTTATCATCTCTTCTTTCATTTGCCGGTTGTCGTCGTGTCCGGAAAGTGTAGCGTCATATTGTAAAATGGGGAGATAACTCTAAACTAAAATGTTATAAAATGCAATACTTTAAAGAGTGCATAATGCTAAATCGCCAATATCTCCACTGTTGAATATCCTAGATGACTAGACTTGGTCTCATTCTAAAGCTTAGACATACTTCTTTTATCAAATGGTAAGTTATGCAAATTATCTAATTTGCATATTCATGGTTATTAATAAAGTCATAAAAAATGACGACATACTCATTCAAAATCAAAAAAAGTAAATTAAGACCAAAATCACAATTGTGGTGATTTTTTCTTCCTCCGTTGATACAATTTGACAAGTTCTGTCATGTCATGGACCTGTAGAAAAATCGTCTGATTTGCATATTTATGAATATTAGTAAAATACGATATAAATCACAGATAAACTGAGGGGCTATACCTACACAAACACATGTACCTGGGTTGTTGTTAGACATAGTATTTTGAAAAAAATGTTCTAATGAATGCTCAGCCCATATGCTCAGCCAATGACCGTTTGCCCAAATAGTCAGGTATACAATCACGTAATTTTAGCTTCATGAATATTAATGAAAAGTAAGAATAGAGGGACCAGGAATCGATGCAATTAAATTAGTAAAACGAAGAAAAAGAAAGAAAACATAAGCAGTAGACTTACAAAAATGACTTGCACCCCGACTAGAAATAACACCAGAATGCTGACAATTATGTAAAATGAAAGCTTATTGCCCTTCCTTTCTGTTATTTACTTTTGTCATGTCTGGAATGTGTACCGTCATATCGTAAAAAGGGGAGATAATTTTATACAATAACACTTAAAATACAATATTTTGTATTTATTTTGTGTTTTGAGTGTAAAATGCTTAATCAATATTATCGCCTCTTTTGTAATCTACCACTAACCTGGTCTCCGTTTAGAACTTAATCCAATTGTTAATTATGCAACTAATCAATTGCATATTCATGACATATCAATAAAGATATCAATAATAAAAGAAAGGCATTTTAAACCCAAACATTTCAGACCCAAACCATTATTGTGGCACACTGCTATTGTACCACTGATACGATACTATTTGACACATTTGCAAATACCAGGGGCCTGTATAAGATTATCACATTTGCTTATCTATTAATATTTGTCAAAACTTCAAATAATCGGGGAAAGCAATGGAAAATCTGTCCTTAAAGAGATTGGGGGTGGTTTATAGATATAAGATCTACATTGTAACCCTAGAACAATTCCTCGTGTATACCAAATTGTTCAGAGGAACAACCTAAATGCAAAAATATGTCCCTGTTAGCGAAACGTTGGAATGACATAAACTTACAAGTTTTCAATGATTTTCAACCTATAATATGAGTCTTAAGGACGATGTGTACCTACTAAATTGCTCTTTCTCCCTTAACAATTGACTAAATTACTAAGATTAGTACCTTATTAATACAGGCATTTGACACTTTTACCTGGTAGTACATAAACAAAGAACACTGAAAGCAGTATCAAATACATACTATACTAATTTATAAGCCTCACCTGATTTTCAGTTTCATGAATATTAATGAAAAATTGAAAATTGATGAGAAGAAAATGGAAAATTAAATGGGTATGCATATCTGTATCTCAGCAAACAAAACCTTTGATGTGCTGAAATTGGTGTCGAAATATTTCTAATCTAATATTATACACCTTGCACCATAAAATATATGTCATTTGACTTTCGTTTCATGATCATGAATAGGATCTTGAGAAATCAGAGACATATTGCAGAAAAATATAAGGCGGTATATCTATAAAACCATTAATAGAATCTTGAGAAATCGGAGACATATTGCAGAAAAATATAAGGCGGTATATCTATAAAACCACCCATATCTTAGCTAGTAATAGCCTTAGATAATTAGACTTTGTGTTTAAATGATAACTACGACAATGTACTATACCCATTTAATCTTATTAATAAATTATATGAATATTTTATCACGAATTTTCATGAGATTTACAAAAATACGTGAAAATTCGTGGAAAAAAGGGGTATACCAACACAACAATACCTTGCATATTAGTTACAAATAGCAACAAATTATTCAAAAGTGCATCAAATAACTCCTACGACTATTAGTCATTGCCATTTGGCCAGATTTACAACATCAATTAGTTAAAAACGAATGTACAAATGGTTTTGTTGGAGTTCAGCCTTATTTTTTTTCTGTTTTGTTTACATTTTTATGAAGTTTTACGTAGCGTTCACAAAACATTATTAATCTAAAATGGTCAATATATATCAGACTGCAGGGCAATATTTTATTGCCTCAGAAATCTTGAAATCTTTTGGTACCATTTACATCACGCTTTATCTTTTGCTAGCTGAGATATAAGCGATTTTATTGGTATATACCCTTAAATTTGGTGATTTTTCTTTACTATCTAATTGATATTCGACAACAAAAAGTTCTGATTGATATTCGACAACAAAAAGTCAGATGATTTATATCTTATTACATGAATAAAGTACAATGACATAGCAATCATTTGGTACCATTTTCTACACTCTGTGGCGTTTTGTAGCTGAGATATTTGTGATTTTGTTGGTATACCCCCATCATTTTCCTGTATTTTTTCTCTTATATCTAAAGTTTTCCTTAATATTCGAACATTAAGAAAATTAAATAGCTTAGATTTCTTATTACTTACATACATTGTCTTATCAATTACTTTGATATTTTCAACACTATAAGGCATTTGGCGGCTGTGAGACATAAGCAATTTTGTTGGTATATCCCTTCATTTTTCTGTGATGTTTCTCTGATATCTAAATTTCTTACTTATATACGAACAACAATTATTTCAGCTGAACAACATATTTTATTACATGGTTATAGCACAATGTCCTAGCAATCATTTGGTACCATTTACAAAAATCTAAGGTTTTTAGTAGCTGAGATATAAGCAACTTTGTTGGTATACCATTTCATTTTACTGTGATTTTTTTCAACACTCTTAAGTTTTATTAACAATGGAACAATATGTTAGTCAGCCGATTTATATTTCTCATAATCTGGTTATAGGACAGTGTCCTGCCAATCATTTTATTTCAATTTTAGCTCTCTAGATATGTTAGTAGCCAAGATAGTTGTGGTAATATAGGTATACCCCTTCATTTTTCTGCGGGTTTTTTCCCATTTCTACAGATTTATCAAAAAATCAAATGACTTATCTATTGTACAATAGAGTCATATATTTTTGCTATAGCAATCGTTTGACACCATTTTCAACACTTTATGGGTTTGGTTGCCGAGATACAAATCATTTTGCAGATATTCCTTTTTTTCTCCAATATGCAGTTCTCATTAATATTCATGAAAGTAAAAATCAGATAAGTCTGATATATCAGACTTGAGGGTGATCGACCATTGTCATAGCATTCACATGATACCACTTTCAGTATTCTATGCTCATAAACAGCCCATGTACAAGTGATTTGGTAACTATTCCCCCTTATTGTACCAGTTTTATCATGTTTTATTAATTTCATGAATATGCAAATGATTTGATTATACATGTATTAAAATATGTATTCATGTTAAATGATCTATGTCCGTGAATAACTAATTGACAAACTATAATATTCTATAGCATGCTGTTACTGGGGTATGAGTATTTGTTTAAGTACACGCCCATTCTTTACAATCACATTAGGGGTGGGTTGAGAAATTATGAAATTTACAGGTGCGTTCACTTATTAATATACCCCTGCGATATTCAGAAATAAATTGACAACTTTCCTTGTTTTTGAACAATCGTCACTGTCAAGAAATAGACAACTGGATAAATTTGTTTATATAATATGTAAAGTATGTCTATAAATATTTACTCTGTATATAAAACTTCCAAATCGTGTAATGCTGTATGCCTTAATTGATTACATAACATATGGAGCCAAATTTTTAACAAAAAAATCGCTGATATTCGAGTTTCAAAGATTCCACAAGGAACGATGGTTAATGGTTTGTAATTTTGTTTGCAAAGTATGAAAGGATAGCCAATTTGGTACTACGGCTGAAAATTTGGTGTCTTTGTGAGCACCATTTACAGAGTTGCACCCTGATTTTCATTTATTGTGCATTTTAGAATTTCGTAGTTAAACGGTTCTTGCAATATAAAACTAAGCATGTCAGTGTTATTTTGCAAGAAAACTATTATTCTACCAGGACGGTTTTACGAACAAAACTTGCTAGTGGGTTCCTTTATGAGGTAAGCATGCCTTAAGGCACTGTGGAGTCACATATGGCTTTGTATTCTGCCAAAACGTGGGTTGACATTTCATCAAACAAGTCATGGTTTGTTTCTCGGCACAGAATACCATAGGGGACTGGGACTTTCACAGAGAAACTTTCATACTTAGACTATCTCTCATTGCTCATATTCATGATATTTAAATACTCTCGTTTAGGCATAAAATCAAGGAAATCACGAGGACATTCAAAGACAGACGTTCCTCTAATATCAATAATAGGGATGAATACAAAGAACATTTGCTTTGCATAAATACCATTTTGAAAACCTTTATTGGCATGTTAATTTCCGTGACTTACTCGCTATAGAAGAGGTTTGGAATATCACGAAGAGGAGATGTGAGTCATTGCCCAACAATAAATTTAGACCACTTAGCCATTCGGTGCGTAGGAAACAATCATAAATTGTATGATGAAATGCCAACCCACGTTTTGGCAGAATAAAAAGTCATGGGTGACTCCATAGTGCTTTAAGACATGCTTACCTTATAAAGGAACCCACTAGCAAGCTTTGGTCGAATAACCGCCCTAGTAGAATATTTGTTTTCTTGCAAAATAACACTGACATGCTTAGTTTTATATTGTAACAACCGCTTTATCATGGAATTCTAAAATGTACAATAAATGAAAATCAGGGTGCAACTCTGTAAATGGTGCTCACAAAAGCACCAAATTTTCAGCCGTAGTACTAAATTGGCTATCCTTTCATACTTTGCAAACAAAATTACAAACCATTAAACATGGTTCCTTGTGGAATCTTTGAAACTCGAATATCAGCGAATTTTTTTTTAAAAATTTGGCTCCATATGTTATGTAATCAATTTAGGCATACAGCATTACACGATCTGGAAGTTTTATATACAGAGTAAACATTTATAGACATACTTTACGTATTATATAAACAAATTTATCCAGTTGTCTATTTCTTGCCAGTGACGATTGTTCAAAAACAAGGAAAGTTGTCAATTTATTTCTGAATATCGCAGGGGTATATTAATAAGTGAACGCACCTGTACATCATAGAAATGTGTTCAGTGTTGAAGACAACATATTTTTGGTATTCTGATGGTATTCTGGCCAAACTGGTGGCCATGAAAATTTGTTTAAGGGGGTCTAATATCCTATTACCCACCCTAAAGTCTTCAATGGCTAAAATTTCCCTCGGGTGTCCTGATTTTTGTCATTTTAATTAATATTCATGAAAATACAAATAATATGATTTTCATATAAATATATGACATCAACAATTTTGTCAAGTGGTATTATTGGTGCAATAATAATGTGTCACAATGGTAGTTTAGGTATGAAATTAGCTCACTTATTGTTTTTATGTGTTTTTTTTCCTGTGATTTTGAAGTTTTCATTAAAATTCATGAATATGCAAATTAGATCATTAGCATTCTTTATCATACGATATCAGGCGTATGTCTCCGCTTTACAACAAGACCAAAATCCGTGGTCTAGGATAAGAAACATCTAAGATATGGTCCATTTTCTTTGTGTACCCCCATTATTGATTCACAAAAATGTGCAAGTTTTTTAACGGGGATGCGACACTTTAAAGGGATGTAACTCAAGTAAAAGACATAGTACAGAAAAGTAGCATACATGGCTGAAAAGCTTATTTTAATTGTCTACAATCCCAAAGAAAATTCGTTTCAAAAGTATTCATATGAATCGCGCAAATTAACTTGAAAATATTCATTTTCAACGATTTTATGGGTATATTACGTAACATTACGTAATAACATCGTCTTTACATTCAAGGATTCTAAACAGCAACCAATCGCCGCGAAATACATGTCTGTGTTATATAACTAGGACATTTACGTTGTCCCGTGTATAATTCTATGACTTTTTCGAACGGAAACAACTAACTGTCGTAACTTGCTTTGTTATAGTAAGGAGTTATCTCCCCTTTTTCTAATATGATGCTACACTTTTAGAAAGCGACGACAACCGGGAATCAGTAGAAGATGTAATAAGCTTTCATTTGAGACCAAGTTTGTCCTTTCCTCTCATGGGTGCATTTTATCGTCAAATTCAGTTTCATGCACCGTACTACACCTGTTGCCTTTCTTACATGTAAATGAATGTTTATGCATTTGAAAGGTGTTAACAAGCCGGTGTAATTCAAGATTAGAATCTTTTTCTGGCAATGTTGTGCATATTGTTCTGTTGATAACATTCACTATGTCTTGCGCAGATGCTGTGCTAAAATTAGTTCCCAAGTCAGTCCATAAGAAAACATGCATGTGAGGAGAGCCTCGAGCCTGGAATTCTACCCGTGCAAAAAATCTAACACACGACCAAGTGTCCGTTTCTTCCTTAACACATCTCTAAGTAAAGCATGCCAGCGTTGTTCGAAAGCCAAGGCTGCCATTAGTGGATTGTCTTTCACAGACATGTGTTGATTCATTGTGTGATTCAGTGCTATGAAAGCCTGTAATTCTGGCCAATTGTCATTGCACGAAAGAGTTACAAAAAAAGTTGGAGACCATTGCTAGCAGTCTTACTAACGCAGATTTCCAATAAGCTGCTGTCCCCCGAATATGTTTAGTGAACATGTAAGAGTTTTGCATTAAGACAGGATCTGACCTGACGTTATTTAGGTCTTCAGCACTTATAGGTACGAAATTCCTAGATTCACCAGGCTTTTGTGTACGCATGTAACAGGAAACGGAACTTGTCAGTAAGGCCCATTCATGCAAGTTCAATGAAGACATTACTGAGCCGCCACGTGGGAAAACCAACAATCTGCATAGGCGAAAACAAAGGCGCAGATCAGCTTCGCGGTAACCGCGAAGCAGATCAGCGCCTTTGTTTTCGCTACTCGGATAGAACAATTCCTCCTCTACTTAACTACAAAATTTCAAGCTTCTAGCCTGCTTCTGTAGCTGTACAGGCCGGTTTGTGTCAGACCTGTTCGGAAACCACATTGTTGGTTTTCCCACGAGAAGGCTCATATGGGATATCACAACGCCATCTAGGATCTTTATGATAAAGCATTGTATGGAAATAAGCAAGGTCAGTCAAGGGAATACTTCTCTTAGTACCTAGACAATGCTTTTCAGCTGGGAACAACCAAGGAAATGCCTTTTCTTCTCCAAATGCCTGATTTTTTTAAATTTACTGGTCTCTGAGTTGCTACTGGAATTGAGCAGACAGAATTTTCACTTGACTCCAGCCTATGTGGATCTTCAGGAATTGAAGAGTCCTTTACTGTGATACTAAATTTTCTGTCATTTCAGACATTTCTTCCAAACCATCCGCATCAACGGGTACCATCCGTTGAATATCTGAAATATCTAGGTCAGCATAGAGATGATTATTTTCCATTATCCACATTATAGCACGTAGAAGTAAAGGTAATCTTACAGGAAGAGTTACAGGCTCTTTATTGGGCCTATCAAAGATGATGAGAACAGGACTGTTGCTAACAGATGAAGTAGGTAACATTGCTAATTGTTCATTCATGTTAATTGGTATATTTACTGCAATACCATGCTGAGCAAACTGGCCACCCGGAAGTACAATCAATGTAAGATAAGCTGGTATTAAACTCAGTAAACGCTTTTCCACGACAAACAAATTCTGAAGTGCAGTTGAAATCTGTCCTGCATCCAATCTATTTTGTCCATATGATTCCTTCGGTATTACTTCAATTTTAATCTGCTTAAAGCACTTGCGAC
The DNA here is from genome assembly GCA_964017185.1 of Rugalucina vietnamica. NCBI lineage: Eukaryota > Metazoa > Mollusca > Bivalvia > Lucinida > Lucinidae > Rugalucina > Rugalucina vietnamica. The sequence goes on along the minus strand of OZ024875.1, from coordinate 18,862,151 downwards.
ATAAAATATCACCTTCATGAATGTCACATGTTTCTGTAACTTTATTATCAATACTGCAGCTGACAGTTTCTCTTGCAAGAAGAATATGCTTACATGAAACACAAACCTTTGTTGGGAGGAGTCCTATATCCTTAACGTATGCAGCCATGATATGTTTTAATGTGTGAAGCCATTCTTAAATTCTCACTTATTGTCAGTTCTTCGCCAATCATAGATACACACACAGGTACTTCCATACGGGCTTCGCTATTACCTGATGTTGTACGTAAATTATGATCAGTACGTATAAGCCGAAAGTCCTGGCATTGATGTTAAATGGTGCAAATTAATGGTGTTATTAAGTCTTCGGTATCATTTCTGTTTGAAACCCTAAAGTTTTCTTCTGTGTCCATAATGTTCCCTTGATTAAGTGCAGTACTTAAATTAGCATTTACTTCACAGCCATCAAGTCTGTTATTTAAACTGTATGTGTCATTGTGTAAAGATACTGTGTCGAGACACATTTGATTTTCATTCTCAGATTGTCCAGTAACAGCGCTTTTCATGTCATGATAAAAAATTTCTCCAGTTTCTGCTAACTCATTTACAGAATTAGATGAACATAAATTATCATCAAAGACTGATATGTTATTTGTCGTTTCATGTGAATGAATATACCCCATGTGATTCATATCCTCACACTCAAATGACATACTATAACTGTGATTCCCTTGGACTGCATTTCTGCCTGACAGTGTATTGTTTTGCTCATTTTCAGAAACCCGTTGCTCAATTGACATACTATAACTGTGATTCCCCTTGGACTGCATTTCTGCATGACAATGTATTGTTTTGCTCATTTACAGAAACTTGTAACTCATTTGAGATTAACACTGGCGTTAAATTAAACAACTGGTTAATATATACTTAAGGAATTAAAATACGCAACACACTAAATTCCATTTTTTACGTATGTATTTGATGCTTTGATAAAATCCTTTTATGAAATGACCTACTGACTGGTTTTTGCACGTGATGAAATGAGAAAACGTCATTTTATTGACAAAATTAACGACAAAACGTCAAAAACTATGAAAAACGCAAATTGTGACGTAAACGTCGGGGCGAAGGGGAAGATGGCAAATTCTTTGCATGTGGGTTACGTGACGTCGACTTGATAATGTGCAATAAAGACTAGGATCATTGTATACTTGGGTGCCGTCCCATGTTGCGTTAAATCTTGTTAACGGAATGCTGAAGTTAACAATAACGAAAAATGAGTAATTAACGTCATTTAAATTATTCGACTTTGGCTATTTGTACCTAAACGGTATATATCGAACCAACATACGACACGACGTGCTTTTTAATCAACAGTGACGTCACAGGTACCGTAGAAAAGGATCATCCGGAGCGTTTGTTTTGACGTTCGTTTAACAGAATATCACGTTATGTAAATGAGCGAAACGGATTATATGCTTGGAGTAAACACTCGATTTACGCTCTGTAATCAAACTTTTGGCAATTGATCATTTTTTAAATCAGAAACTTTGAAAAACATAATGAGAGTCTTTAAAATGCAGGCTGTTTGATTTTGACGTTAAAATGGACGTTTTATGGACGTCTGAAGTTCAAAGGTAATAATGTTTACGTAAATAATCATTTTATTGAATATAACGCATGCCGAAGGAAATTTTACTGGCTTTTGACTCATTTTTTCGATTGACGTTGGTGACGTTAAACGTCCCATAACGTACCCAAATGCTACCAACTGATCAATGATTACACCTGCAATCACTTTTAGGGGTTTTGAAAACAAAATATTGGTTTTGGTTTCAAATTTGACATTTACTAATCATAATGACAGGGTGAGCTACCGCAGGTCAGTGTGGTAACAGGTACGCCATTAAGCATACGTAACCGACATTGTGACTCAACCTGTTGCAATTTGACGTTTAGATATTGTTTTCATATAAGAGGCTCAGTTATACCACAGACTTGCATTACAAAGCATGTTTTTAGTACCCCAAAGTATTTGTTGCGTTTCTTTATTCCTTAAGTATATATGTCCGTTGAATGTATGCACATAATTCCTGTACCGTTGAAAAGCTAAGCAGTACCGAAGCACCATTTGGAGACGGATTACCAAAATCATCTCTAGAGTGAGAGTCAAACACATGGTATGTACCATAAATGCTGTCACGAATAATACTGACTGTTAACTGGCCAACTGTCAATAGTGCAAAATCGGATTCTGAAAGTGCCAATACTAAACCGTGTTCTAAAGGAACTGCCATAAAATTGGAATCCTGTGTATTTGGAAAGAGAGCTGTTGTGCCATGAATTTCATCAGTTCGGTACGAAATGACCAAAATCGCGACCTAAATGACGAACGTGTGAGGGAAGGTCTGAGGGCATAAGATATACTTGGTTACGAATGTATGTTGACTGAATTATTCTCGTATACAGGGAATCACCGAAAAATAGCACATTGTCCAATGAGAAGGGTGTCCATTCATTTGCTGGACTAATTGATGCAAAAAATCAATGCTGCTAACGCGATTGCTGTGCATTGGTAGCCAATATTTATTGCCGAAAAAAGATGCATTACCCTGATGGGTAGATGCTGAAACTGATTTCATGGGCATGATTTCAATTTAAATGACAAACTCACACGAAAGGCTCTGTTGTTGTTTACATCTGCATCCGCCATTGTTGATAAATTGCTTGCTTTGGGCTAATTATCATAATGGATACCGGCCTTCTTTTACCACTCGTATGCATGTCGGGGACCAGTAAAATTTTCTAGGGTAAATCGTACAATATTACAATTTCATTGGTGTATATTATTAACTATGAATCATCTCTGAGCAATTTGATTGGTTGAACCCGTTAACAATCGGGACTAGTATTTACCAAAAAGACCCGAATTACCGGAAAGACAACGAAATACCGAATTCTGTAGTGTATGACTTGAGAGAGAGTATTTGGTTCGGCTTTACCAAATATTATAGGAAATGTATACATGTTAAATAGAACCAAGAATTTATCAGAATCGATACTTGGTTCAAAGTTTTTACCAGGACAGGGAAACCCGTTCTTACTGGCATCAACAAAGGCTTCTCACTCACCTTTGGTTAAAAAGAAGAAGACTATCATCATTCACCGATGCATTGAAATTGAGAGTTTGAAACTGGAGGCCAAACTAACATGGACCTAATCAAAATCAGATGGGTATCAAACGGTTAAGTCACAGACAATTTGCATCGTTTTTCAGATTATCTTGAACCATGATAAAATGCATTAGTCTTTACAGTTAACCAAAAGGTACTTAGACATATTTAACATCATTTATATGCACTCTGTTCACTTAACAACTGGTTTAAATGCTTTGCGTACCTTGTCAGTAAACAAATTTTAATGCACGTTTGCATACTGGAGATAAACCTTATAAACTGTAAAAAGATTAAAACGTAATTTTAGGATTCTGGATACCCTGGTATCTATATCAATGAGGACCTTACAAAGCCCAGAAACAAACTTTTACTTAAGGCGCGTAAAATGGTGAAAGCGGGTAATTTTAAGAGCGCGTGGTCGAGTGACGGAAACATACTGGTACGCGACAAAGACGACGAGAAACACAGAATACTAACTGAAAGTGATTTAGCAGCGTTTGGTCCTGTGCCCAAGTTACGGGGTGAGGAGGACCCTGTAGGTGCAGTAGCAGTAGAGCCAGCTACCGTTACTCCCATGGACGCAGCTCCTGTGTGACAATCTGAACATGTGCTTCCTTACTTTTTCCGTGGTGTATAGTTTAGAGCCTGCACAAAACCCCCGCAGAAATCCCAGGGCATGCATTTGTTTCAGTGAAACATTGAAACATTGAAACATAAAGAATATATAGGGCAATAAATTTGTTAAATATTTCTAAGTTCTCACTTGGACATGTTTCGAAACAAATTGAAACAGACCCAAAAATGACTAAGTCCGAAATTTGAAACGTTTCGAAACGTTTCGCAACAAATTGAAACAAGGTTAAGGAAAAGGTGAAAATTCCAGGCCATATATTTTTTGTTGCGAAACATTGAAACATATAGATTATATAGTAAATCAACTGAAACAAATTGAAACAGACCCAAAAATGACTAAGTCCAAAATTTGCAATGTTTCGAAACGTTTCGCAACAAACTGAAACAAGGTTAGAGAAAAGGTGAAAATTCCAGGCCATATATTTTTTGTTGCGAAACATTGAAACATATAGATTATATAGTAAATCAACTGAAACAAATTGAAACAGACCCAAAAATGACTAAGTCTGAACTTTGAAATGTTTCGAAACGTTTCGCAACAAACTGAAACAAGATTAGAGAAAAGGTGAAAATTCCAGGCCATATATTTTTTGTTGCGAAACATTGAAACATATAGATTATATAGTAAATCAACTGAAACAAATTGAAACAGACCCAAAAATGACTAAGTCCAAAATTTGCAATGTTTCGAAACGTTTCGCAACAAACTGAAACAAGGTTAGAGAAAAGGTGAAAATTCCAGGCCATATATTTCTTGTTGCGAAACATTGAAACATATAGATTATATAGTAAATCGACTGAAACAAATTGAAACAGACCCAAAAATGACTAAGTCCTAACTTTTAAATGTTTCGAAACGTTTCGCAACAAATCGAAACAAGGTCAAAGAAAAAGTGAAAATTCCAGGCCATATATTTCTTGTTGCGAAACATTGAAACATATAGATTATATAGTAAATCAACTGAAACAAAGTGAAACAGACCCAAAAATGACTAAGTCCGAAATTTGAAACGTTTCGAAACGTTTCGCAACAAATTGAAACAAGGTTAAGGAAAAGGTGAAAATTCTAGGCCATATATTTTTTGTTGCGAAACATTGAAACATATAGATTATATAGTAAATCAACTGAAACAAATTGAAACAGAGCCAAAAATGACTAAGTCCGAAATTTGAACCGTTTCGAAACGTTTCGCAACAAATTGAAACAAGGTTAAGGAAAAAGTGAAAATTCCAGGCCATATATTTTTTGTTACGAAACATTGAAACATATAGATTATATAGTAAATCGACTGAAACAAATTGAAACAGACCCAAAAATGACTAAGTCCTAACTTTTAAATGTTTCGAAACGTTTCGCAACAAATTGAAACAAGGTCAAAGAAAAAGTGAAAATTCCAGGCCATATATTTCTTGTTGCGAAACATTGAAACATATAGATTATATAGTAAATCAACTGAAACAAAGTGAAACAGACCCAAAAATGACTAAGTCCGAAATTTGAAACGTTTCGAAACGTTTCGCAACAAATTGAAACAAGGTGAAGGAAAAGGTGAAAATTCTAGGCCATATATTTTTTGTTGCGAAACATTGAAACATATAGATTATATAGTAAATCAACTGAAACAAATTGAAACAGAGCCAAAAATGACTAAGTCCGAAATTTGAACCGTTTCGAAACGTTTCGCAACAAATTGAAACAAGGTTAAGGAAAAAGTGAAAATTCCAGGCCATATAATTTTTGTTGCGAAACATTGAAACATATAGATTATATAGTAAATCGACTGAAACAAATTGAAACAGACCCAAAAATGACTAAGTCCTAACTTTTAAATGTTTCGAAACGTTTCGCAACAAATTGAAACAAGGTCAAAGAAAAAGTGAAAATTCCAGGCCATATATTTCTTGTTGCGAAACATTGAAACATATAGATTATATAGTAAATCAACTGAAACAAAGTGAAACAGACCCAAAAATGACTAAGTCCGAAATTTGAAACGTTTCGAAACGTTTCGCAACAAATTGAAACAAGGTTAGAGAAAAGGTGAAAATTCCAGGCCATATATTTTTTGTTGCGAAACATTGAAACATATAGATTATATAGTAAATCAACTGAAACAAATTGAAACAGACCCAAAAATGACTAAGTCCGAAATTTGAAACGTTTCGAAACGTTTTGCAACAAATTGAAACAAGGTTAAGGAAAAGGTGAAAATTCCAGGCCATATATTTTTTGTTGCGAAACATTGAAACATATAGATAATATAGTAAATCAACTGAAACAAATTGAAACAGACCCAAAAATGACCAAGTCTGAACTTTGAAATGTTTCGAAACATTTCGCAACAAACTGAAACAAGATTAGAGAAAAGGTGAAAATTCCAGGCCATATATTTTTTGTTGCGAAGCATTGAAACATATAGATTATATAGTAAATCAACTGAAACAAATTGAAACAGACCCAAAAATGACTAAGTCCGAAATTTGAAACGTTTCGAAACGTTTCGCAACAAATTGAAACAAGGTTAAGGAAAAGGTGAAAATTCCAGGCCATATATTTTTTGTTGCGAAACATTGAAACATATAGATAATATAGTAAATCAACTGAAACAAATTGAAACAGACCCAAAAATGACCAAGTCTGAACTTTGAAATGTTTCGAAACATTTCGCAACAAACTGAAACAAGATTAGAGAAAAGGTGAAAATTCCAGGCCATATATTTTTTGTTGCGAAACATTGAAACATATTGATTATATAGTAAATCAACTGAAACAAATTGAAACAGACCCAAAAATGACTAAGTCCAAAATTTGCAACGTTTCGAAACATTTCGCAACAAACTGAAACAAGGTTAGAGAAAAGGTGAAAATTCCAGGCCATATATTTCTTGTTGCAAAACATTGAAACATATAGATTATATAGTAAATCGAGTGAAACAAATTGAAACAGACCCAAAAATGACTAAGTCCTAACTTTTAAATGTTTCGAAACGTTTCGCAACAAATCGAAACAAGGTCAAAGAAAAAGTGAAAATTCCAGGCCATATATTTCTTGTTGCGAAACATTGAAACATATAGATTATATAGTAAATCAACTGAAACAAAGTGAAACAGACCCAAAAATGACTAAGTCTGAAATTTGCAACGTTTCGAAACGTTTCGCAACAAATTGAAACAAGGTTAAGGAAAAGGTGAAAATTCCAGGCCATATATTTTTTGTTGCGAAACATTGAAACATATAGATTATATAGTAAATCAACAGAAACAAATTGAAACAGACCCAAAAATACCTAAGTCCGAAATTTGAAACGTTTCGAAACGTTTCGCAACAAATTGAAACAAGGTTAAGGAAAAGGTGAAAATTCCAGGCCATATATTTTTTGTTGCGAAACATTGAAACATATAGATTATATAGTAAATCAACTGAAACAAATTGAAACAGACCCAAAAATGATTAAGTCCGAAATTTGAAACGTTTCGAAACGTTTCGCAACAAACTGAAACAAGGTCAAAGAAAAAGTGAAAATTCCAGGCCATATATTTCTTGTTGCGAAACATTGAAACATATAGATTATATAGTAAATCAACTGAAACAAATTGAAACAGACCCAAAAATGACTAAGTCCTAACTTTTAAATGTTTCGAAACGTTTCGCAACAAATCGAAACAAGGTCAGAGAAAAAGTGAAAATTCCAGGCCATATATTTCTTGTTGCGAAACATTGAAACATATAGATTATATAGTAAATCAACTGAAACAAATTGAAACAGACCCAAAAATGACTAAGTCCGAAATTTGCAACGTTTCGAAACGTTTCGCAACAAACTGAAACAAGGTTAGAGAAAAGGTGAAAATTCTAGGCCATATATTTCTTGTTGCGAAACATTGAAACATATAGGTTATATAGTAAATCAACTGAAACAAATTGAAACAGACCCAAAAATGACTAAGTCCAAAATTTGCAACGATTCGAAACGTTTCGCAACAAATTGAAACAAATTTAGAGAAAAGGTGAAAATTCCAGGCAATATATTTCTTGTTGCAAAACATTGAAACATATAGATTATATAGTAAATCAACTGAACAAATTGAAACAGAGCCAAAAATGACTAAGTCCAAAATTTGAAATGTTTCGAAACGTTTCGCAACAAATTGAAACAAGGTTAAGGAAAAGGTGAAAATTCCAGGCCATATATTTTTTGTTGCGAAACATTGAAACATATAGATTATATAGTAAATCGACTGAATCAAATTGAAACAGACCCAAAAATGACTAAGTCAGAACTTTGAAACGTTTCGAAATGTTTCGCAGCAAACTGAAACAAGGTTAGAGAAAAGGTGAAAATTCCAGGCCATATATTTCTTGTTGCGAAACATTGAAACATAAAGATTATATAGTAAATCAACTGAAAGAACAGACCCAAAAATGACTAAGTCCGAACTTTGAAACGTTTCGCAACAAACTGAAACAAGGTTAGAGAAAAGGTGAAAATTCCAGGCCATATATTTCTTGTTGCGAAACATTGAAACATATAGATTATAATAGTAAATCAACTGAAACAAATTGAAACAAACCAAAAATGACTAAGTCCGAAATTTGAAACGTTTCGCGACAAAATGAAACAAGGTTAGAGAAAAGGTGAAAATTCCAGGCCATATATTTCTTGTTGAGAAACATTGAAACATATAGATTATATAAATAGTAAATCATATTCTTATTTTTTCTTTCGATGTGATTTGGACAGGCCATAACACATAAAACATACAGACTGCTATGAAACAATTTGATATATGTTTTTTTGCCAATTTGGGCATACATGTGATATCTCCATTTCTCAGAGGGATCTCCCTATTTTTAGGTGGGACTAGATAGCGAAAAGAGGCTCTTTTGGGAAAAGATGCGAAAAGAGGTTTTTGAACGCCAAAAGAGTCGTTTATGATGCATACGATGCACTACAAATTAGCTATTTTAGAGAGCAAAATAGTAGCAGCATGTCATTATACAAGTATAAGAATTTCTGAAATATTTAATGTCGACAAAAAGGTGCGCTTGCGCTTTAATTACTCTAGGTGTGAATTTATACGGTAGGTGTTGGCTGGCACGCGCATTTATTGCCTTATGACACCTTGGTTGATATGTTACTGACTCTACAAATAAAGCTTATCCTCGATATCGTCATTTATTTTAAAGAGGCAATATTAATATTTTAACTGAAATAAATGGAAAAAATGCAAATCACGCATATTTTATCTCTATTGAATAGTAAAATGCCTCTTTTTGCCTCTTTTCGCCAAAAAAAACTCTTTTCGCTATCTAGACCTACCGCTATTTTTGAGCAAATCTCCCTATTTGAAATTTCAAATTTCCCTATATAACTTATACATCTCCCTATTTCAAATTTCAGATCTCCCTATATGAAATAAAGAATCTCCTTCTTTGTTTAATCATTCTCCCTATTTTGAAAAGTAAATCTCCCTATTTGGCTTCTCAGATGTATCACATGTGTTAATTTGGGTCCTACAACTGTCTGCAGTTACTTTTATTCTTTTTATTAAAGCCAGAATTAAAGAAAATCAAAAGCAGATATCCCGAAAAAATCACCTTCACTGTGCACTACATGTTTGATTAGATTATTAGACCTATACAGGGGCATTGAAGACCAGTACTGGGATGCTCACAAGCCTATTAAACCTGCTCAAATATACAGGGAGTGTACGTGACTTACTGATAAGGACATTTAATCAGCTCCAATAAACACACATTGCAATAAAGTTCTCCAATACACAGTAGCACTATTTCCAATACACCTGTGAATTATTGATAATGGAATATATCCCCTCCAATATACATGGATGCTTTATTGCCTCAGATACACAGTAGCACTGTTTCCAATACACAGTAGCACCTGTGAACTATTGAAAATGACATATATCCCGTCCAAAATACACTGAAAAAGTTATAAGAGGCCACTTTTCAAACTCATTTTGTGTTTCTAAGCAATGTTAAAAATTGCACGATATTTTGCCTAAAGAAGTGTCTTTCAAGTCAGTAAAGTTTCAAAGTGTTCAGAAATATTGTTCTTTCACTAAACACGTTTTTAGAGTAAAAATGCAAAAATCAATGTTTTTGAATAAAAAAATTGGATTTTAAGCACAACAATTATTGAAATTAGGAACGGGTGTCATCAAAGGGGCCCTTCCGGCTTAGAAAAACATCAAACATTCGAATTTTCTCTGCTGGTAGACTTTTTACGCATTTTTAAAAATCGCTATTTTTGAGATTTCTTGGAAAATTCATCAATGTGCCTCTTAAACATGTTATTCCCTGTTAAATTTACTTGATGAGGCCTGGAAATGAGAGATATAACTCGAATGGGCTATTTTAGACTATTTTCGAGGACAAACAGCTAGGTCACGGCTGCGCACACTTCCGTTTTCAATGCCAAAATTTTTCACGAACAAAATAACAAAATTAGTGGACAATTTTTTAAAGGTCTAGGGCGTTTAATTTTTTACTCACGCATGAGGCCAAAATCAGGCCTCAAATCCCCTAGGCCTTTCAAAGTTTATCAGAGTCTAGTATTAGACCTTAATAATCGCTGAAAATTTCAATTCCATACTGCTGATTATAATGCAACTGTAGATGAACAAAGTTTATATGCAAATTGCATTCCTGTTATTCATGTTGCTGTCTTCTTGCATGTACAAAACAGAAATGAAGATTCTTATTACAGCAACACATCTGACTTAATTTTATCTTGCATCATTTGGCAGTCAGTAGCACTTTCTAATAAATTAAAATGTAAAACACAATGTCATAATATGACATTTAATTTGATGTTAATAAAAAATGTGACTTTTTGAAAAGAGGATACCTTTACTCATGCTTCGTCTGTGTGAGATATATTACACATTTTGGAACGCAGAAACTCACAGAGTCACTGTTAGACATTGGTTGATTCAATTGATCATCAGCTTTAATTACAACCTCGGCATTTATGATGACGGGTATATAGTTTTCGCTTTTCCGTTAGTCTGTTCGTATGTTCGTTAGTTTGATCAGAAGGGACTTATCCCAGAAAGTCAATGTGGATTCAGAAAGGACAGGGGGACGATAGACATGATCTTCACAGCAAGACAGCTTCAGGAGAAATGCCAAGAGCAGAATGTAGATCTATACATGACGTTTGTCGACCTCACCAAAGCGTTTGACACAGTAAGTCGTGATGGACTGTGGAAAATCATGGCCAAGTTTGGCTGTCCACCCAGATTCATAGCAATGGTGCGGCAATTTCATGATGGCATGCAGGCACGTGTGCAAAATGATGGAGAGTTCTCTGAACCCTTTGAGGTAACAAATGGGGTCAAACAGGGCTGTGTTATGGCACCAACACTGTTCAGCATGATGTTTTCTGCCATGCTCATGGATGCTTTTCAGGACAGTGACACTGGTTTTCCAATCAGGTACCGTTTTGATGGCAATATATTCAACCTTAGAAGGTTGCAAGCCAAAACTAAGGTGCAGACCGATGTTCTAGATGAGCTCCTCTATGCAGATGATATGGATAAGAATGCCAGCTCAGAGGCAAAAATGCAAAGAGCCATGGATCAAGTCTCACAGTCATGTGATAACTATGATCTCACAATCAGCACAAAAAAGACAGAGGTTGTACACCAGCCAGCACCTGGAAAACCGTACAATGAACCAACCATCACTGTGAATGGAGAAAAACTGAAAGTTGTTGATAAATTCACCTACCTGGGAAGCACTCTTTCCAGAGCAGTGCACATTGATGATGAGGTCACTGCAAGAATTGCAAAAGCCAGTGTGGCATTCGGAAGACTCCGTGCAAATGTCTGGGAGCGAAATGGAATCAAGCTTGACACCAAGCTGAAAGTCTACAAGGCTGTGGTACTTCCAACCCTCTTGTATGCATGTGAGACCTGGACAGTATACCAGCGTCATGCAAAGAGACTTAACCATTTCCACTTAAGCTGTTTGAGAAAGCTGTTAAAAATCAAGTGGCAAGACAAGATCCCAGACACAGAGGTCCTGAAGAAAGCAGGGATGCAAAGCATGCATACTGTCTTAAAGCTAGCACAGCTAAGGTGGACCGGCCATGTTATAAGAATGCCTGATGAGCGACTTCCAAAGAAAGTCTTCTATGGAGAACTACAAGAGGGAAAGCGCTCTCAAGGTGGCCAGAAGAAACGCTACAAAGACACCCTGAAAGCCTCTCTGAAGGATTTTGACATACCAATTGGGTCTTGGGAACAGACTGCACAGGAGCGATCAAAGTGGCGAGGTCTCATCAACAAAGGAGCAGCTCTCCATGAAAAAAAAGAGAATCTGTGAAGCTGAAAGAAAGCGCAGAGAACGCAAAGCCAATACCAATGGGCCACCAGCTGATTCAATGACATTGACTTGCTCTACTTGCAACCGACAGTTTAGAGCTAGAATTGGCCTAGTCAGCCATCAAAGAACTCACCAACACACACGAACCTATTCAAGAAATAATGATGGTCTTTCTCATTAGTGAGAGACGAACCACCAGTCTGTTCGTATGTTCGTTAGTTCGTAGAATTTACATCAAAGTTTTGGTTGAAGTTTCTCTAGTGGTGTATATCTCATGAACCAATGATCAGAAACCATTCATATTTGGACCATAGGTACCCTATAGGGATTGCTTTGTTTCCATGAGTTCAGACCCCAGGGTGCATGCCCGGGGGTGGGGCTAGAGGTCAAAATCTAGGTCACCTTTAATTTGGGTTACAGTTTTGGTTAAAGTTTCTCTGGTGGTGTATATTTCATGAGCCAATTTTCAGAAGTTATTCATAGTTGGACTTTAGGTACCCTATGAGGATTGCTTTGTTTACACAAGTTCGGACTCGAGGGTCCATGCTCGGGGGTGGGGCTAGAGTTCAAAATCTAGGACACATTGAAAATGTGCTATTTTCATAGTGTTTTTCGTTCTCTAAGTTCAGATCTTAACAAATACTTACAGCAATATTTTCTTATTTGGATCATAGATACCCTTTAGGGTTGAATTATACACCATGGCACCAAACTCTAGGGGTGGGACTGGAGGTCAAAATCTGGGACATTTATAAAATACAGTAGTTATCAAGATTAATATTCTGTAGGTCTTTATCTTGACAATCATGTGTCAGAAAGCATTCATGCTTACACCACAGGTACCAAATAAGGGTTAGACCCAAGGGTCCATGCATGGGGGTGGGGGTGGGACTCAAGGTCAAGATCTAGGACATATTTTATTTTATTTATTTATTTATTATTATTTTTTTTAAGAATGACATTCTATTTTCATTTCAATCTAGGACTGAGGGCCTGACCCACAATGTCCCTGATTTTAAGTCCTAGATTGAGTATACGCGTCAGCTCTGTATACTGCTCTAAAATAGATCTGTCATTCTAAAACTAAACTCCCCCATGTTTCTATGCAAAGTGCCTTATACTGCTTATTTCTAAAATGTACTTGATAATGGTACTCTTTCATTTGGGATTTGAGGTTCAATGTCAGGAGTGAGCATGTGTTTGGGTAGGGGGTAGGGAGAGGGGGCTTGGTGGCTACCAGCCGGGGGTATACATGCCTCTCTAGGCACTTTTTCTAGTTGATCATATTTTACTTTCTGAACTAGAAGAAAAAAATATGAGGTGGCCTCTTATAACTTTTTTTCAGTGTACATGGATGACAATAAATCTATCCAATACACAATAGCATATTTCCATTACACAGAAGCACCTGTGAACTATTGATAATGAGATATATCCCCTCCAATATACATGGATGCTTTATTGCCTCAAATACACAGCAGCATGTTTCCAATACACAGTAGCACCTGTCCTGTGAACTATTGAAAAGGAAATATACCCCCTCCAATAAGCACACATTGCAATGTTCTCTAATACACAGCAGCACTATTTCCAATACACCTGTGAATTACTGATAATGGAATATATCCCCTTCAATATACATGGATGCTTTATTGCCTCATGTTTCCAATACACAGAAGCACCTGTGAACTATTGATAAGGAAATATATCGCCTCCAATATACATGGATGGCAATAAATCTCTTCAATACACAGTCATTACTGTTTCAAATACACAATAGTGCCTGTGAACTATTGATAATGAAGCAGCCTGTGAACTATTGATAATGAAGGGGGAGGCGTTCACACAAAAGCTCTTGAACTTCCCTATGAAAATTAAATAATTTTGGTATAGATGGGGGTTTGCCTCTGTAATAATAATAATAAAAGAAGCAAAATTCACTAACACCTGAAAAAGTTCAATCTAGGCTATTAAGCCTGTTGCAATAATTTTTGGAAAAATTGATTATCAATGAAAATTTTCGAAGAGTTTTCATTGTACATGTGATCTGCATCAAAAAAACATTTTTAATTTTAAGGAATTTGAAGTTTTTACAAAATTTTGAAATTTAGCATTTTCGGAAAAGTTACAGGTGGTTTTGAAAATTTCAAAACCACCTGTAACTTTTCCGAAAATGCTAAATTTCTTACGGTTTTCGAGTTATAGAGCGGACACGAAATTGTATGGAAAATAATCAAAGGGAAATAACTCATAAAATACTCAAGCCAGAGTTATGGTTCTTATGTATGACACATCATCAGATTCTGATCATGCTTAATAATTGTACCAAGTTTTATTGAAAAATCTTAAACAGTTCTCAAGTTATAGCGCGGACACAAAATTGTATCGAAAATAATCAAAGGGAAATAACTCCAAAAATACACAAGCTAGAGTTAAAGTTCTTGTGCATGACACATCGTCTCATCGTGGTTTACAAGTGTACCAAGTTTCATTGAAAAATCTTCAACGGTTTTCAAGTTATAGAGCGGACACGATTTGTGACTGACAGACGGACAGACAGACAGATGGACAGACAAACGCACGGGGAAAAACAATATGTCTCACGACCTTGTCGGGGGGAGACATAATTGTCGCAGGAAAACAGCGTAAAGTTAGTGCTTTATTTGGTAGGCTTTTCTTTTGTTTTAAAACCGTTCCAAATAAAGCTCCAACTTCACGCTGCTTTGCTGGGACGGCTTGTTTTGTTCCCAACAAATAATCGTACAGGGCAATTTGTTCAATCTCAAAACATTACAATGGCACATAAAACCCCTAAACTAAACGATAGTTGTAAAATCAAAATTAAAAAATACTGCATTCAAACCGGAAGTACAGCGAACGGATATGACTTCTGTTTATGAAACTTGTGAAAACAGTCAAATGGGGCATGTACCTGTCATAGCCTGAGAATACATTTTTGTTTGTATTCCTTGCTGTTTTAAGGAAATTTTCAAAACTACCGGACAATTTTCAAAATTTTGCTACAACTTCAATTTCCCTTAAATTTAAAATGCTTTTTTGCTTTTCTGCTACTGTAATGATGCAGATCGCATGCATGTAATGAAAACTCATTGAAAATTTTCATTGGTTATCAATTTTTCACAAAAATTGCAATGTTACACTTTTTGCCCCAAAAATTTTGCATTATTATCCACATTTAATTGAATTTGCTGCAAAGTCAAAGATTTGATATTGGAATTAACCAAAAATAATGTTAGAAATAAAAATAATTCTACTTAATCATAAAAAATAACACCAGAGGACCAATGGTCCTGTAAACGCTCACCTGAGATCTGCTTCATATACCAATAAACATATTTGAATATTATGGTATTTAACAGATGAAGCCCTTGGGCCATTTTCTTTTTTTCAGAATAATCAATATTCTGTCCATTTGTCAATTTCCTGCTGATTTTCCCCTTCAAATAACATTTTAAAAGCAGATGAGCCCCTGGGGTCCATTTTTTTTTTCAGAATCATTAAATTTCAGTCCTACTGCCCTTTCACTTAAAATGACATTGTAAAAGGTTTCCCCATTCAAATGCATTGACGACCTTGCCATAAAATAAGTCAAGGTCACCACAGGGTCATGTTTTATACATACATTGTAGTACTTGAGTCATCCATACTTCATGCAAAGTTTCGTTGAAATCGGTTCACCGGTTCTGGAGAAGAAGATATTTTAAGGGTTTTTACCGTATATGGGCATGGCGGCCATCTTGGTCATGTGACCTAGATTATTTATATATACATTGGTTCCCACTTCCTATAGATGCTTCATATAAAATTTGGCTTTGATTGGCCAAGTGGTTTCAGAGAAAAATATCTTTGAAAAGTGTGTATGGACGACAGACCGGCCAAGGTCAAGAGATGACCTTGACCTAAATTAATCATATACCTTCATCTAATCCATTAGTTGTTTGCATCTACCACTTTTCAGATCTCAGGCTGCAATATTTTTCAAAAAATAGCTAATTTCCACTTTTCCCATTATAAGTCTATGGAAACTTAAAGTTACCATAGCAACCAGAGTTCTTATCCGACTGGAATAAAAAACACAAATTATGTAGAGGCTACTGTCAGGAACATGCATAAAAAGTACAGGATTCATCCACTTGACAGTTTCTGAGGAGAAGATTTTTGAATGTTTTTTTCAAAATTTTGCCCTTTATGGGGCCCCAGCAACCAATCAAAAAAAAGGATTAGGACAAAACTCGCAAGAAACGTCAAACACTACTTAATAAACATTTCTGCAAAAACAAAATTCAAATGTCTGCAATTTTAGCGGAAAAATAGCCGATTTCCACTTTTCCCATTATAAGTCTATGGAAACTTTAAGTTGCCATAGCAACCAGAGTTCTTATCCGCCTGGAATAAAAAACACAAATTATGTAGAGGCCACTGTCAGGAACATGTATACAAAGTATAGGCTTCATCCCCTTGACAGTTTCTGAGAAGAAGATTTTTGAATGTTTTTCGAAATTTTGCCCTATATGGGGCCCCTGCAACCAATCAAAATGAAGGATTAGGACAAAAGTCACATGAAACGTAGAGGACTACTCAATAAACATTTCTGCAAAAACAAAATTCAAATATCTCCAACAAGACAGCAAAAACTGGCAATTTTCACTTTTTTCCATTATAAGTATATGGGAAGCATAAGTTGCCATAGCAACCTGAGTCCTTATCCGATCAAAACAAAAAACACAATTATTCTTTCCCCCTACCTGTAGATGGTGTATGTGTAATATGAGAACAATCGGCCCAGCGGTTTCAGAGAAGAAGATCTTTGAAATTGTGGACGACGACGGACGGACGACGGACGGACGGACGACGGACGGACGCCGGAGCATGGGTATACTATAAGCTCACCTATGAGCCTTCGGCTCAGGTGAGCTAAAAAGCAGGGTGGTGCAAGATTTTTTAATCTATATGTTTCTAAACAAAAAATATATGGCCTGGAATTTTCGCCTTTTCTCGCCTTGTTTCAATTTGTTGCGAAATGTTCGAAACATTTCAAATTCGGACTTAGTCATTTTTGGGTCTGTTTCAATTTGTTTCAGTTGATATACTATACTCAGTACATAAAGCAACGCAAAATGTATATTTTCTGTCATAACTTGTACATTTTTAAAGATAACTATTTCAAATTTACTGATAACGAAGAATGACGTCTCCTACCTGCAGACTGAATTCCATATTTTTTCGAACACGGAAATATTATGTTTTTTTGGCGTCAAAAAAGAGTACCACTTAAAAAAAAGTCGCAAGAATTTGTCGTCATGAAAACTCTTTTTTACCACTTTAACGCTTTTTTACCACTTTAAAAACCTCTTATGTTCACTTTTTTTGCCTTAAAACGATAATTCATCAGTTTATGATTGCCTTTCATAAATCAGAATTGAGTTTGTGTCGTTCAGTCACTAAGACTATCTTTGGCTGCTATAGTCTACAACATGAATAAGTGGCCAAAATGCTCAAAAGGCACACTCAATCAATTTGTGTCATAATGAAAAAATTGGGCTTGGCTGAAAATGATATGGGTAAACACTTCTTTCAGAAGAATAATACTGTATAAAACACAGCTGTATACTGTTCATAAAATGTAACGCACCCTACATTTCGATAAAAATTGGCAAAATTTGAAGAATGTGTAAAAAATTAATTCGGGAGACTAGCAAATTGCAAATTATGTTAAATTGGCGTCGAATACTGTAGTAAAGTTTCATGCTATCAAATTCTAAATCCTTGTCTTAACCTTGATTTTATCACCAAGAGAAACTGTTTTTTAATGAACCGGAAGTTCAGAAAAACGACCAGAATTTTCAACTGAGGGTCAGCTTTAAGAGAATCACATTAATGTTAACTTTACATTATTTAATCGAAATAGTGACATCATTTACCGGAAAGGAGACCAAAATGCCGAATTTCGAAAGAGCTTGTTATTTTTCATAAAACACATTTTTAAGAATCACCACATTTTTTTTTCTTTTAATGAAATTCAATCAATTTTGTGTTTTTATGATTTGCTGGACCACAATGATCATACTCAAAGCAAAATTCTATTTAATTATTCTCTCAATTGTGTTTTTGGAGAAAAATGTTGATTTCACAAGTTTTCACCTACAATTGCACCCGCTTTCAAATCGAAGAGAAACACAGTTGTGAAACTCTCATATGAATGGCAAATCCTTAGAATCACTTAGACTTTGAAAATATATTATACGTACGCGAAAAAATAAAAATCAGAACTTTGTGTTTCTTTTTGTACTGAGTACATTATAATCTATATGTTTCAATGTTTCAAAACAAAAAATATATGGCCTGGAATTTTCACCTTTTCTCTGACCTTGTTTCAATTTGTTGTGAAACGTTTCGAAACATTTCAAATTTGGACTTAGTCATGTTTGGGGATGTTTCAATTTGTTTCAGTTGATTTACTATATAATCTATATGTTAAATTCAGTGTTTCGAAACAAAAAATATATGGCCTGGAATTTTCACCTTTTCTCTAACCTTGTTTCAATTTGTTGCGAAACGTTTCGAAACTTTTCAAAGTTAGGACTCAGTCATTTTTGGGTCTGTTTCAATTTGTTTCAGTTGATTTACTATATATACAATCTACATGTATATGTTTCAATGTTTCGAGACAAAAAATATATGGCCTGGAATTTTCACCTTTTCTCTAACCTTGTTTCAATTTGTTTGGAAATGTTTCGAAACGTTTCAAATTCGGACTTAGTCATTTTTGGGTCTGTTTCAATTTGTTTCAGTTGATTTACTATATAATTTATATGTTTCAATGTTTCGAAACAAAAAATATATGGCCTGGGATTTTCACCTTTTCTCCAACCTTGTTTCAATTTGTTGCGAAACGTTTCGAAACGTTTCAAATTTGGACTTAGTCATTTTTAGGTCTGTTTCAATTTGTTTCACCTGATTCCCTATATAATCTATATGTTTCAATGTTTCGAAACAAAAAATATATGGCCTGGAATTTTCACCTTTTCTCTAACCTTGTTTCAATTTGTTGCGAAACGTTTCGAAACGTTTCAAATTCGGACTTGGTCATTTTTGGGTCTGTTTCAATTTGTTTCAGTTGATTTACTATATAATTTATATGTTTCAATGTTTCGAAACAAAAAATATATGGCCTGGGATTTTCACCTTTTCTCCAACCTTGTTTCAATTTGTTGCGAAACGTTTCGAAACGTTTCAAATTTGGACTTAGTCATTTTTAGGTCTGTTTCAATTTGTTTCACCTGATTCCCTATATAATCTATATGTTTCAATGTTTCGAAACAAAAAATATATGGCTTGGAATTTTCACCTTTTCTCTAACCTTGTTTCAATTTGTTGCGAAACGTTTCGAAACGTTTCAAATTCGGACTTGGTCATTTTTGGGTCTGTTTCAATTTGTTTCAGTTGATTTACTATATAATTTATATGTTTCAATGTTTCGAAACAAAAAATATATGGCCTGGGATTTTCACCTTTTCTCCAACCTTGTTTCAATTTGTTGCGAAACGTTTCGAAACGTTTCAAATTTGGACTTAGTCATTTTTAGGTCTGTTTCAATTTGTTTCAGCTGATTCCCTATATAATCTATATGTTTCAATGTTTCAAAACAAAAAATATATGGCTTGGAATTTTCACCTTTTCTCTAACCTTGTTTCAATTTGTTGCGAAACGTTTCGAAACGTTTCAAATTCGGACTTGGTCATTTTTGGGTCTGTTTCAATTTGTTTCAGTTGATTACTATATGATCTATATGTTTCAATGTTTCGAAACAAAAAATATATGGCCTGGAATTTTCACCTTTTCTCTAACCCTGTTTCAATTTGTTGCGAAACGTTTCGAAACGTTTCAAATTTCGGACTTAGTCATTTTTGGGTCTGTTTCAATTTGTTTCAGTTGATTCACTATATAATCTAAATGTTTCAATGTTTCGCAACAAAAAACATATGGCCTGGAATTTTCACCTTTTCTCTAATGTTGTTTCAATTTGTTGTGAAACGTTTCGAAACGTTTCAAATTCGGACTTGGTCATTTATGGCTCTGTTTCAACTTGTTTCAGCTGATCCACTATATAATCTACATGTTTCAATGTTTCGCAACAAAAAACATATGGCATGGAATTTTCAACTTTTCTCTAGCCTTGTTTCAATTTGTTGCGAAACGTTTCGAAACGTTTCAAAGTTTGGACTAAGTCATTTTGGCTCTGTTTCAAATTGTTTCATTTGATTCACTATATAATCTATATGTTTCAATGTTTGGAAACAAAAAATATATGGCCTGGAATTTTCACCTTTTCTGAAACCTTGTTTCAATTTGTTGCAAAACGTTTCGAAACGTTTCAAAGTTTGGACTTAGTCATTTTCTGGCCAGTTTCAATTTGTTTCAATGTTTCATTGAAACAAATGGATGACCTGGGATTTTCCAACATTGTTGCACATTGTTTCGAAACATTGCAACAATTGTTTTTGAAACGTTTCGAAACAAGTTGCAACAAAGACATAGTGTGAACTTAGTTAAATTATCTAAGTATTTTGGCCTATATAATCTATATGTTTCAATGTTTCAATGTTTCACTGAAACAAATGGATGGCCTGGGATTTCTGCGGGGTTTTTATGCAATATATGGTATAGTTGTATAAACGCTAATTCGTTGATCCATATAGCCTCGATTTGATCGCACAAAACTTTTCATTCATATTCTCGCGATTATGCCGCTATACTTCACTATTGTTCTGCTATTTACATGTAATATGCTTCATATAAGATATTGTAACGTGTACCGTTATATTCCTGTCTCATGTGCAAACATTGTCGACCGAGATTGTACGCCGATTGTGGGGTAAAATCGAGGTTCTTTGTAAACTGATAATAAGTTATCTTTTGACAAAAGAATGCCTGGTAACAACATGCAACCTTGTTTGAATTCATAGATATTTATATCAGTGAGACTCTTTCAGTTGGTCGCTACAAAACAAACTGTCATTCATATCATACGTGCATCCTTTAGGTTGCACGTTATACGTTGCACTTAGGCTCCAAGAAAGTGTCTGTCAAAAGGATAAGGAAAAGAACCGAAGGACTCGGACTGATTCATTAAATGGCCGCGCCCTGTATAATTGGGTGCAACCCTGTCGCGGCATATTGAAAATAGATGCGGAGTACTTTGCTTTCTTCCCACTCATCGTATGTCTAAATTCCCATAATCCATTGCGTGCAAAGTGTGGTTTAGATCACGAGACTGCGTCGCGCACGGACCGCGGAAACACCCTCGCGCATGCTCCCAATCGTCCAATCAAAGATGATCTTTTGAATGAACTCGCCAGGAAAGCAGGCTAATCTTTCGACTGCGCATTGGCATGCTCCGCCCACTGACAGAGGTCGTCTGTCAGCTGTTTACCGCCGCCATTTTTGAAGCTTCAAAAGCCACAGACAGAGCACTTTTTCAGGTGTTTATTTGATAATTGAACGGACTTGTCACTCAAAACGATGACAGAGGGGGTCGCGCGTTAGCGCGACACCCGATCTGAGCATCACGACCAGCGTAATCTTTAGTCTTGCCAACAAAACCCGATTTGTGCGATCCCAAACGAGTATGCTTTTTCACGCTACACAATAATCACGCACCTTTGTTCTCGAGCCTCTCCTGCTGTTTATACAAAAAGTGATGATATGACGCATTTATTTTTAGAAACCACATGTTCTCTACTTTCGCTCAGGGTTATTATGTGGAAATTAATAAATGTTTCGATAAGTTCATGGTCAAATCGTAACCAGTGTCATTTTTGGTATGTTTTTCTTATACCCAAAATTTTGAAACTCAACTCAAGCCAATAATATTTTTTTCAATTACCCTAAAATTTTGACAGTTGGTCTGATGTGTTTGTTAACATCCAGGCTACCAAATCATGTCAACATTTTATGATTACTCGCCCTACTTAAGAATGTATAGGCATCCACACTTACCTTATTTCTTATGTAAAATCAAATAATGATAATTTTCATTGACCACTGTCAGCAAGTTCATCACAACTAATTTTTACCAAGGAACAGGCATGATCAATAAATCAGGCATGGTAAGTTTCCTGTAAAGTCTAATTTTCGATTGACGCCAAATTATTTTCTTTAAAGTCAGATAGATACTTCACGGTAATGATGGAATGAGCAATCATTTATTTTCATGAGTCTCAGCCTTGGTTTCTCTTTGTGTAGTTACTATGTCTGTGTTGAATTACCAGTTACTTAGAAGATTTAGCAGTTGCAAACTTGCAATTTGGTTCCTGTATAGCCAAAATACTAGGTTTTAAATTGCAATACAGTTTAGACTTGTTGTCTGCCCATAAATTCAATTATTTTTGAAGTGAGTGATTTTTGATGACGTACACAGCAAGCCGCCATATTTATTTGGGATTTTTCAAAGTCAGATATATCATGTAAAAAGGTGCTTTTTAAATTTGGCACCGGACATGGAGAAAGGACTTAGATGAATGAATGTAAGAATAAAGATAAATTAATTGCTTGGTCTATGCTTGTATTTTAAATGAGCCGGGAAGTGTTATGTGCGTGATTATTGCTTACACTAGGATATAATAGGCCTACTCATACAACAAGGTCCTTTGGCTACAGTTTTAGATGTTGGCTACGGTCAATTAAAGCGGACACATGTGGCGTCTTGTTTATGTAATAATCATTTTTTTTTTTTTTTTTTTTTTTTTTTTTTTTGTTTTCCTGTTACTCCCATCAATCAATTTCTGATTATTCTTGGGAGGTCTACATTGTACACTCCGGTGTGTTTTGCAGGATGAGCCTACATGCATGAGGATAGAACCTGTGTAGGGATCTTTAACCTGCACAGGGGATGACTGTCCCTGCACAGGGGGGCCTCCAGTTAACGTTCCGATCCGAAGGTCGGCACACTGTATCATGTCATTCCTGCAAATGACACCAAGGGAAGCAAGTTCGGACCAACAAATTTTCCTCGCCGCCGGCGGGGATCGAACCCGGGACCTCTAGCACAAGAAACACTCTGCATGATGAAACTGCCCTCTCTTTCCTTCTTTCTATATATACTGCAGCACCCTCTCGCGAGGTTTATGTTTCGTTTCATTACAGACTTGTTTCTTTCTTTTCTTTCTTCAGATCTGAGTCGATCAATTTCTGATCATCACCTCAGAATATTGAATTGCATAACATAAGACAAAACTTTCTAGCAGACAGCTAAATATTGCATTGATTCCGCTGAGTACAAGCTATTCCCATCTCATAAACTTGTGCATTGCAGTCCGATATAAAGAATGTCAATGGAATGACAGAAGAACAAAAAATAAAGTATAATCTGTTAATCGCATTGTCGCCCTTGGCTCTGCGTGCTCAGGTGTCAATTATAGACCGACTTCGATCGGAGACTATAGACTTTATGCTTTGATACACATCAATTTGTCTGATGTCATTTCCCTGATATCATAGTTCTGAATGGTTTCGCCGGACCATGTATGACCAGGGACTGTTAACCTGGCAGTTCCCTGGTATGACCGACAGTGTTGAAAATATTTCCTGGTCCTTTATAATAATACAATAATACATTTGATTAATCGAAAAACGATGATCGGGGGGGGGGGGGTTACTTTTTCTTGTTTCTTTGATGCATATTCTCATGTTTTTCAATCCTCTGAAATATTCTCTCTTCTTTATTTTGAAATTTAACAAATACAAGACGGTTGACCATGGGCGCCGCCATATTAGCTTCCATATATACCAACCAAACATTGTTCGACCGTCCAGGACTAGTCTATGGTCTGAAATCGAAGTCCTTCATTCTGTCAGCTAAATAAATATAGCAAAAGTGAGCAAAGCTCACATACCCCCGGCGGTAGCCATCAGAGGTCATACCACTTTGAGACAAAAAGCAGATTACAGAAAAAGGTATACATCTAGTCTCATCAAATGAATACCCAGGTGTACTGTAAGCTACAAAGATAGAACATCAAGTTATCTTCTTCTGGTGTAGATTTGTTAAAAAACAAAGTTCTGAGACCTGAGCTGTATTAAAGGAAAACCTGCTGGTTCATATGTGAAAACAAAGATTTAGATCAGCTGCAAAATCAATCCCTCAACATTCTAAATCAGAAACTGCTAGTGTCTAACCATTTTGTGCTATATAGCCACATCTATCTCCAACCTCTTTTGAGATCCCAAAGAAAGGTTTTATCGTGGCATAGCTCACATGAAGTTACATCCAACAACAACAAAACTTTTGGAGATAAAATATATTTATAAATAATTATATTCACAATGAAAGGCTTTGGGTTGAGTGACAGATGGAAAAACATAGCAGGAGATAGCTGATTATTTCTTACACAACACAACTTATCATTCCCAATGTTTGTACTAAATTTCATCATCCTATGTCAAGCAGTTCCTGAGAAATTTCCTTATTCATTGTACAGGAGTGACAGATGGAAACACTACAATGTGGAAAAAATGGAAAAACAAATACTAGCCATCTGATTTTCTCTTATACAATACACTTGGACACTGTCTAGATGTATACAAAATTTGAAGAAGTTGGCATAAATAGTAGCTGAGAAATCTGTGACGGAAATTTCAATCAGAGAGAAAGAAAAATGAATAAACAAAGTGACTGATAAGCAGGAGATGGCTGATTCCTTCTTACACAATACAACTTACCATACCCAATGTTTGTACCAAGTTTCATCATCCTATGTCAAGCAGTTCCTGAGAAATTTTTGACAAAAATTTCCATATTCATTATACAGGAGTGACAGATGGAAAAACTACAAAGTGGAAAAAGAATGGAAAAACAAATACTGGCCATCTGATTTTCTCTTACACAATACACTTAGACACTGTCTAGATGTTTACAAAATTTGAAGAAGCTGGCATAAATAGGAGCTGAGAAATCTGTGACGGAAATTTCAATCAGAGAGAAAGAAAAATAGATAAATAAAGTGGCTGATAAGCAGGAGATGACTGATTCTTTCTTACACAATACAACTTACCATACGGTACCCAATGTTTGTACCAAATTTCATCATCCTATGTCAAGCAGTTCCTGAGAAATTTTTGATAAAAATTTCCATATTCATTATACAGGAGTGACAGATGGAAAAACTACAAAGTGGAAAAAGAATAGAAAAACAAATACTGGCTATCTGATTTTCTCTTACACAATACACTTGGACACTGTCTAGATGTATATAAAATTTGAAGAAGCTGGTATAAATAGGAGCTGAGTAATCAGTGACAGAAATTTCAATCAGAGAGAAAGAAAAATGGACGATTAACGGACTGTTAAGCAGGAGATGGCTGATTCTTTCTTACACAATACAACTTACCATACCCAATGTTTGTACCAAATTTCAACGTCCTATGTCTAGCAGTTCCTGAGAAATCTTTGACAGAAATTTCCATATTCATCATACAGGAGTGACAGATGGAAAAACTACAAAGTGGAAAAAGGATGGAAAAACAAATACTGGCCATCTGATTTTCTCTTACACAATACACTTGGACACTGTCCACATGTATACAAAATTTGAAGAATGGTCTTGGGCCGCGGATCCTTAAGTCGGTAGGATGTACAATATATCACAGTCTTGCTGAACTTATCAATAAAAGCATAGAAACAGGTTGCTTTCCTGACCGGCTCAAACTTGCAAAAGTCTTCCCCGTGTATAAGAGCGGTAGCAAATCCGATCCGAACAACTATCGGCCAATTTCTATATTGCCGACTATCTCCAAAATATTTGAAAGACACATAAACAAACATTTAATGTCTTACTTGAATAAGTATTCTTTAATTCACGAAACCCAGTCGGGGTTTCGTCCAAAACACAGCTGCCAAACTGCACTGGTAAAGTTAATAGATAAATGGATGTCTTGTATCGACCAGGGAGATGTCATTGGCTCTCTGTTTATAGATTTTAGAAAAACTTTCGACCTGGTCAATCATGAAATTCTTTTACAAAAACTATCAAAATATAAGATATGTAACAAATCACTGAGCTGGTTTAAGTCTTATCTTGAGTCACGTCAGCAAACTATACAT
The DNA here is from genome assembly GCA_964017185.1 of Rugalucina vietnamica. Taxonomy (NCBI): domain Eukaryota; kingdom Metazoa; phylum Mollusca; class Bivalvia; order Lucinida; family Lucinidae; genus Rugalucina; species Rugalucina vietnamica. The sequence goes on along the minus strand of OZ024875.1, from coordinate 18,835,887 downwards.
AACGATCAAGGGATGTCTTCCTATGCAAATATCATGTCTGGCGTGCCACAGGGGTCCATTTTGGGACCAACACTATTTCTGCTTTTTATTAATGATATGCCTCTTCTGTTAAAATATTGTTACGCTGACCTCTTTGCTGATGATGCAACATTTCACAAAAATAGCCCAGACGTAGACGTAATAGAAGATGAAATACTCACTGACTTCTTAACAATAGTGCATTGGAGTAAACAAAATAAACTTCCTATCAATTTTAATAAAAGTACATACATGCTTCTTGGAGCCAAAAAAACGTATTCCAGACGATTTTGAACTACATTTGATTATAGATAATAATAAAATCGAAAAAGTATCGAAACAAAAACTTCTCGGAATTTTCATTGATGATAATCTTACATGGACGCCGCATATTGATTACCTATGTTCTTTACTATCATCTAAAATTTCGCTTCTTAAACAATTATCGGCATATGTGCCACAAAAAGTACAAAAACTATTTTATCAAACTTATATCTTACCATTAATCGACTACGGATGTAATACATGGGGAGCTACAACAACTGCAAATATTGAACGCATTTCCAAGCTACAAAAAAGAGCTGCTCGCATCATTCTGCAAGCAGATTATATGACCTCATCTACATATATGTTTGAAGAATTAGGATGGCAAACCATTTCCAAGCGATTGATGTATAATAAAGCGGTACTGACTTTTAAAGCCTTAAATAATTTGACTCCTTCGTATATTTCAAATTTACTAAAGCCAATGTCAGAATCACATCAACTGTCACTGAGATCATCTAATAATGGCCTATTGTCTATACCCAGGTCCAGGTCTGCTCTATTTGATCGCTCGTTTTCATATTCCGCATCAAAATTATGGAATTCATTTCCTCAGGCGTTAAGAACAACAAGCTCCCTACAAGCATTTAAGACAGGTCTTAAAAATCACTTATAAATGCTGCAAGATGCAAACTTAACAGTTTCTTAAGTACCTCTCACGTAACAACATATTCCTGTACCAAGTATATTAATATTTTGAAAACAATTTTACACGTCTGTGCAAGCTAAATATTTTCTATTTGTGAGCTTTTAACATTTTTACCAAAAACAAACCTTAAAACTTCTCAGGGATTTTTAGCTCATTGCAGCAGTTACATGTTTTAATGCATCCCAACTTTTATCTGTGATTTTATAGTTTTATGTACAGTTTGTATATAGTTGTATTGTGTTTTATTAGTTGTTTATAGAGGGCCACTTGGTAGACTGGCTTATAGCTAAAAGTGTAACCCTCTAAAAATATTGTATAAATAAATAAATAAATAAGAATCTGGCATAAATAGGAGCTGAGACATCTGTGACGGAAATTTCAATCAGAAAGAAAAATGGATTAATAAAGTGACTGATAAGCAGGAGATGACTGATTCTTTCTTACACAATACAACTTACCATACCCAATGTTTGTACCAAATTTCATCATCCTATGTCAAGCAGTTCCTGAGAAATTTTTGATAAAAATTTCCATATTCATTATACAGGAGTGACAGATGGAAAAACTACAAAGTGGAAAAAGAATAGAAAAACAAATACTGGCTATCTGATTTTCACTTACACAATACACTTGGACACTGTCTAGATGTATATAAAATTTGAAGAAGCTGGTATAAATAGGAGCTGAGAAATCTGTGACAGAAATTTCAATCAGAGAGAAAGAAAAATGGACGAATAAACGGACTGATAAGCAGGAGATGGCTGATTCTTTCTTACACAATACGACTTACCATACCCAATGTTTGTACCAATTTCAACGTCCTATGTCAAGCAGTTCCTGAGAAATCTTTGACAGAAATTTCCATATTCATCATACAGGAGTGACAGATGGAAAAACTACAAAGTGGAAAAAGGATGGAAAAACAAATACTGGCCATCTGATTTTCTCTTACACAATACACTTGGACACTGTCCACATGTATACAAAATTTGAAGAATCTGGCATAAATAGGAGCTGAGAAATCTGTGACGGAAATTTCAATCAGAGAGAAAGAAAAATGGATAAATAAAGTGACTGATAAGCAGGAGATGACTGATTCTTTCTTACACAATACAACTTACCATACCCAATGTTTGTACCAAATTTCATCATCCTATGTCAAGCAGTTCCTGAGAAATTTTTGATAAAAATTTCCTTATTCATTATACAGGAGTGACAGATGGAAAAACTACAAAGTGGAAAAAGAATAGAAAAACAAATACTGGCTATCTGATTTTCACTTACACAATACACTTGGACACTGTCTAGATGTATATAAAATTTGAAGAAGCTGGTATAAATAGGAGCTGAGAAATCTGTGACAGAAATTTCAATCAGAGAGAAAGAAAAATGGACGAATAAACGGACTGATAAGCAGGAGATGGCTGATTCTTTCTTACACAATACGACTTACCATACCCAATGTTTATACCAATTTCAACGTCCTATGTCAAGCAGTTCCTGAGAAATCTTTGACAGAAATTTCCATATTCATCATACAGGAGTGACAGATGGAAAAACTACAAAGTGGAAAAAGGATGGAAAAACAAATACTGGCCATCTGATTTTCTCTTACACAATACACTTGGACACTGTCCACATGTATACAAAATTTGAAGAATCTGGCATAAATAGGAGCAGAAATTTCAATCAGAGAGAAAGAAAAATGGATAAATAAAGGGACTGATAAGCAGGAGATGGCTGATTCTTTCTTACACAATACAACTTACCATACCCAATGTTTGTACCAAATTTCATCATCCTATGTCAAGTTGTTTCAGAGAAATCTTTGACAGAAAAAAAGTTTACACACACACACACACACACACGCACACAAACATCTTCACAGAAAAGACAAAAACTTTATACCCCCTATATACTTCGTATATGCCGGGGGTATAATAATTTGAGGGGTTGAGAAGTTTTCCATACGCTATATTAACATTGGTAATCTTTAACCAATAGATCTAGCCCTACTGTTCTCTTCTAGATGTTGGCTTTGGTCAATTAAAGTGGCCGCATGCAGACTTATAAGTGGGGGGGGGGGGGGCGTCTTCTCAAGTCAACGTAATAGTTGATTCTAACACACCTCGCCTATATAGCCAATGGTAAAAAACGTGTTATATTGTGCAACAATTTCACTGGGCGAATAAGCGTGACGTTACTTTGCGGCATTTGTGACGTCAGCTATCCCACAAAGTAGCGTTAGACGGTGAAACGTTGTTTTAGCGCACAGCAAACGTAATAAGTGTGTGTAAATACCAGCATTACAGTCAAATATTTGGCGGGATATCAAGGGGTATACATTACACGGACATTTTTTCGTGATGGCGTAGTGGTAGAGTGTGGAACTCCGAATAGAGAGGTCCTGGTTTCAATCCCCACATGCGTCACCTTGTTATAATGTCCTTGAGCAAGACACATTAACTCCCTACAGTACTGGTTAAACCCAGGAAGAGTTGGGTCCATCCTGACATGACTGAAAAATTGTACGCCTCTATACAAAGCAACAATAAGTTTCATACGGATATATATGGAAATAACCATGAGTGTAATATTCATATTACATTGTTTTTACATACGTCATCAATTACGTCTCATATTCCCATAAAAGTGATAATACATGTCATGTGTGTTCATAACACTTTTTATGACAGGAAATTATCCACTAGCATGTGTGAGACAAGCCAAGTTCTGCTTGCGGGTGTGCCAGGTGGTTTTTCTCGGGGGTCCTCTTGTTTCTGCCCACATATTTAGTACTGATTGGTCATAGATCTAGGGTACACGCTAGAACCGCCAAATATAAGGAAAAACAGATATACGGTCCAAGATGTAACAGCGGTTTTATAAGCTGTAACAATTTAAAATTTCAGTTAACACCTTTTGATAAAACGAAAATCTTTGATATTTATATTTTTGTTTTAGCGATGCCACTGTTGCTGAAACGGGTGCTGAAACCCCCACATCCCGATTTGTGCCGACAGTATCCGATTATGAGATCCGTCAGCTCAAAGAGAACCATAAGAACAGAAACACAAAGAAAAACACAAACTGGGCTGCAGGGGTCTTTTCCTCTTGGAGAAATGCTGCTGGACCTGAATTCGTGCCGGAAATACAGTTAATGACAGTGGAGCAGATGAACCATTATTTGAGCAGATTTGTGGTGGAAGCACGGAAGAAAGAAGTCGAACCCTATCGCCCATGGGAAGTATGTCGAGTTCAGTAGACAAAGCTCCAAAACATACAAAGGGGGCTAAAAGGACTTGGAACTCTCTAACAAACGGATAAGACATTACAGCCTAAATGGTATGTATCTTTTTGTTATATTTTGTCATTGAATGTCATGCCAACATGGCTCTTATTTCAGAAACTGCGTTTGTAAATTCACCCTTTTGTGGAGCACCTGAAGGAAAATTTGTCATTCTGTCACGTTCAAAAAGTTGTCACATAAATAGAATGAAAACCTGTATTGAAATAAAAAAAATCCAAGAATTTCCCATGGAGAAAATAAATTTGAGAAAATGTTAGCAAGGGAAGTAATTATTTTGAAAAAAAGATTCTGAAAGATCGTGGTTGGCATGCGCGGATCCAGAAAATTTTCCCAGGGGGGGGGTCCAAATTCCCAGAAGGGGTCTGACATAAATTTCAACATGGCAAAAACATATAATCTGGCAATTCCAGGTGTGTGTGTGGGGGGGACCCCCTGTCCCCTCCCCCCCTCTGGATCCGCCCATGTTTGGACAGTATTTCAATATTATAGAAATAATTTGTGTAAACAAGTGGAACTGATGTCTGAATTAAATTGTACCGAAATAGTCCGATTCTTAGCATTTATACGAAAAATTGAAATTGAGATCATTGCAGCTCTGTAAAAATTGAAATCTCATTAGAAAAATTATGATATGTTTATTTTATGTGCTCAAAACATTAATTGTAGGCACACGTGAGAACCGCCTCGCTGAGGCGGTTTTAACGAGTACCCACAATCTATGCTTTGGATAGGCACATCCCTGTAAACTCCTGTTTTACTGTATAAAATAGGGGTTCAAGGGGGTATTTATTTCACGGACATGTCTTCTTGATGGTGTTTTTTTTTTTTTTTTTTTTTTGTTTTTTTTTTTTTTTTTTTTTTTTTTTTTATGTGCTCAAAACATTAATTGTAGGCACACGTGAGAACCGCCTCGCTGAGGCGGTTTTAACGAGTACCCACAATCTATGCTTTGGATAGGCACATCCCTGTAAACTCCTGTTTTACTGTATAAAATAGGGGTTCAAGGGGGTATTTATTTCACGGACATGTCTTCTTGATGGTGTTTTTTTTTTTTTTTTTTTTTTTTTTTTTTTTCAGATGAGAAACCAATTGCAGATCTTTTAAGAAATATTTGGTGGCGTTAAATAGAGGCGCTTTCTACCGACGACCACTAGCTGGACTCCCTATACGCTATGGCAATCAAGTCATTGGAGTAAATAAACATAAAAACATGATAAAAGTAATATGGGCACATGCTGAACTTCCTTGGAATTATACCAATCATAGCGGTAAAAGAACGTGTGTGACACAACTCTACATGGCAGGGGTGGATGAGCAAGAAATAATGCAAAGGACTGGACATAGATCTGAGAAAAGTGTACAGAAGTATAAGGTTGCTTCAAGTGAAATTCAGAAGCGAGTAGCTGCTGTATTAGATCCTCCAAAGGAAAATCTAGTGCCCTATGAAACCTAAGCCGGAACTAGCTGAACACAATTGCTGCACTCCGCCTGAGCAGTCTGATACAGAGTCTGGTAGGGCAGTGCTTGGTGAGAGACGGCCTTATTTCGCCAACTGTAATGTTTATTTGAGATATTAAATATTTGCTGAAGCCCACAGTTGTTGATATAGGCGATTCTTAAGTTTATGATATTTTTGATGAAAAATCAAGGCACACAAATTTGATTGGATATAAACAAAATGATCAATTTTGACCAAAAAATCGATGTTTGTTATCATAATTGTTGGTTGATTTTATTTTGGTGACTTTGTTTACCTTTAGACTTTAATGAGGGTGACAAGAGACTTTAATGAGGGTTACAAAATGTTGCCTATTTCTGAAACGTAGTCACACTTTTGATTGTATTGAGGGTTGATGAATAAATTGTTTAAATTCATGATTTTAATGAATACCCACAAAGTATGTTCTATTTGCCTTTTTTTAGCTCACCTGAGCCGAAGGCTCACATGGTGAGCTTATAGGATAGCCATGCTCTGGCGTCCGTCCGTCACCTGTCGTCGTTCTCCGTCCACAATTTCAAAGATCTTCTCTTATGAAACCACTTGGCCAATCAAAGCCAAATTTTACATGAAGCATCTATAGGAAGGGGGAACCAATGTGTATATAAGAAATTTAGGTCACATGACCAAGATGGCCACTACGCCCATATATGGTAAAAACCCTTTAAAAATCTTCTCCAGAACCGGTTGACCGATTTCAAAGAAACTTGGCATGAAGCATTGATGGCCTTGACCTATTTTACGGCAAGGTCAACATAGGTCGCCAATGCATTTGAATGAGGAAAACTTTTAAAATGTCATTTAAAGTGAAAGTCTTGCAGGAAATGGGCAGTAGGACTGAATGTTAATGATTTTGAAAAAAATTGGACCCCAGGGGCTCATGTGCCCCCACCCCGGGGCAATATACATGTTTATCTTCACTATATTCAAACGTCTGCTCCTCTGAAACCACTTGACCAATCAAAGCCATATTTTATGTAATGCATCAATAGGAAGGGATAACCAATGTGTATATAAATAATCCAAGTCACATGACCACGATGGCCGCCATGCCCAAAATGGGCTAAAGGACTGACTATTAATGATTCTGACAAAAAATGGACCACAGGGGCTCATATGCCCCCACCCAGGGGCAATATACTTGTATATCTCCATAATATTCAAACATGTGCTCCTCTGAAACCACTTGGCCAATCAAAGCCAAATTTTATGTGAAGCATCTAAAGGATGGGATAATCAATGTGTATATAAATAATCCAGGTCACATGACCAAGATGGCCGCCAGGCCCATATATGGTAAAAATCTCTCAAAAATCTTCTTCTCCGGAACCAGTGGACAGATTTCAAGGAAACTTGGCTTGAAGCATCGATGGCTCAAGTACTACAATGTATATATAAATCATGACCCTGTGATGACCTTGACCCAATTTGAATGGGAATAACTGTTAAAATGTCATTTGAAGGAAAAAGCCAGCAGGAAATTGGCAAATGGACAAAATATTGATTATTCTGAAAAAGAAAATGGCCCAAGGGCTTCATCTGCCCCTGCACTGGGATTAAATACCATAATATTCAAACGTTTATTGGTATATGCTGCAGATCTCAGGTGAGCGTTTACAGGACCATTGGTCCTCTGGTTTTATCTACACAAGCTCTAAGGTAGTGGTTATCGTTTGTACACACGGACGAACCATATAATAAGTTGCTTATTGCACTTTTAGCACCCTGCACCTTGTGCATCTCCGGGTTTCTGACGTTGAACACTTAAAGGGTGCAATATTTTTCTACATTATTATGGTAAGGTATTTCGGTATTTCAGATATCTAACACTCACGGTCATATCATATGAAACTTATTTAAGAATACTTTGGTGAGTTGTGAAATAAGTACTCGTGTAAGATCATTTATTGCATAGCATTTCTATTATTAAGTTTTCATTGTTGTGTGTTTAGGATGCACGGCAATAGGTAAAACCTATTTATTTCATATTAGAAGGACTCAAAACATGTGCCGTTTAATCTATCCATACACAAGACGACACAAACGTGCGGTTTTTCAATGACAATTGTCGGGTATAATGGTAACATGAATTTTCATATGTCTTGTCTTTATTCATAGGCGATGATCACCTTAATTCTATTGTAGTTTTGTCATTCATACAATGATTATATCTTTACATGAATTATATTTTCTAGGCAACATAGTACTAAAGACTAGATCTAACTTAATAATGTGACCAGTCAATTGACCAAGATACATGTAACATACTTACAGTAGTTTGATGATTACAATTAATGCAACTTTATGCGTATGCAAGTAATTTATGAATTTAAATTGGTTTGATAGGCATTGTGTATAATAATTGCAATGTTAGCAGTATAATCACATCTGTCTTTACAAATATTCATGTAATGCTATCACTCTCTACGATGTATATGTGAAACTGGACAGTACCCCAATGCAAATGAATGATTTTATTTGAATGTTTATTGTCGACTTTTTTCACAATGATTGACAAAATCAAATGCAATACAGCGTTTCGATTCTTATTTTTCATGTACCTAACCTTTGTCTTGTTTGTTATAATTTGCTTTCAAAATGATTTGTTTATACATTTTATGATGTCACAGCATTGAATGTTTTCAAACAGTTTCATGATATCATAATGCATTAACTACCTAATTTTTCATACATAATAGTTTTTTCTAAGTGATCCTAATGTTTCTCATCTGATATTGAAATGTTCAAAGAATTTAACTTACATACTTACAGCTTCTTCTAAGTGATCCTAATGTTTCTCATCTTATACTGAAATGTTCCAAGAATTTAAACTTACTTACATTTAACTTTTCCTGACTGTTCCTACGTTTTCAGTTGTATACTCTTTTTAGCTTATCTTCCATCTGATTATCCTCATTTTTTGTTTCTATTGCCTTTTTTCTATTTATGTTACGTCTTACTTTCTCTCAGGTGATGATGGGTGGTGGGTCGCAGGTTTTTGGGACGCGCATCTCGGGCTCTTTGATAGTTTATGTTGGTATGATGGTGTTTCTCTTGTTTATACTTTCACTTTCAACAATTACATAATAGCATTTAATAACAAGAAAATGATAGCCGTCATGCCAGTATATCGTCGTGTAGGCCGATTTGTTCTTTTTATCAACATGCTTGTACTGACAGCGGTATTCAAACATGACATACTAACATTTTCCTTGCTGAAGTCAGTACAAGATAGTGATAACCTACCCCGCAATGTGTTCTTCCGCTTCAACTTTTACAAAAAAGCCGAACAAGGAATGAAGGTAAAGATAAATTCACGCTGGTCATATAAACTATTACTCTCTCTTTCCAGTACTTTACTTATTACATGGCTTCTGTTTCTGTTATTTCTCTCAGGAGATATTCATCCTAATCCTGGACCAGTTATGCCACACTCACCTAACAGCTCAACTTCTTCATCAAATTCATCCTTGTCGTTACCTGATCCTATTAGCCTATGTCAAAATTTATCAATTGTACATTATAATGTCCAAAGCATTTTCCCCAAGCTTGATGTTCTGCACACTGAACTTATTGATTTTGACATTCTTACTTTCACTGAAACTTGGTTAAGCGATTCTATTGATACCAATGATCTACTGCTACAGTCCTTTCAAAAACCTGAAAGGAAAGACAGGGATAACAATGGAGGGGGTGTGATGCTCTACATAAAGGAAGGCCTCCATTATAAACGTCGTGATGACCTCGAACTAAGAAACATTGAATGCATTTGGATCGAAGTATCTAACTCTCATAAACGCATATTAGTTGGCTTATTTTACAGACCTCCTAGATCTGACTCTGCGTATCTATCAAGTATTGAGGATTCCATTGGTCTAGCTATTGACACCGGCATAAAGAATATAATCATAACTGGTGACTTTAACCTTAATACAGCAAGACCTGACACATTACGAAAAGTTGACTCGATCTGTACTCAGTTTAATTTACACCAGTTAATAGAGGAACCAACACACTTTACTGAACAATCTTCATCTATTATTGACTTGTTCTTTGTATCCAATATTGGCAGTGTGGTTTTAAGCGGAGTCGGTGATCCATTCCTTCAACAGCATGTTAGATACCATTGCCCCATCTATGTATTTTTAAAGTTTTCAAAGCCAAGAGTCATTTCATTTGAACGTCACATTTGGTATTACGATAAAGGCGACTATGATAAGCTTCGTAACAAAGCACGTCAAACAGATTGGATTTCTCTGCAAGATAATGACATTGATACATATGCTAACAATATTACAAATCGAATTATAGGTATAGCTTCTGAATGTATACCTAACAAAAGTGTCATCTGAACCTCCTTGGATAACAACTTACGTAAAACGCTATATTCGAAAGCGAAAGCGAGCATATAAGAAGGCTAAACGTTCTAATTTACAACAGGATTGGCAAAAATTCAAAACTTTACGCAATATAACAACGCAAATTATCCGCGATGCAAAGCAAGCACTTTACAATAACTTGGCAGAAAAACTAACGTCCAATTCTATTTCTTGCAAGAACTGGTGGTCTATGCTGAAGTCATTCATAAAGCCAAACAATAAAGCATCTATTCCACCCATGGAGCATAATAACCAAATATACACAAATGAACACGATAAAGCAAACATCCTTAATGAATTCTTTCAGAGTCAGTCATTTCTAGATGATCGAGAAGCCCGTCTTCCAGCAATTCTTCCAACTAAGTTAGAATCTGAATTAAACAGTATTGTCCTAACAATGGACGAATCTGCTCTCAAAGTAGGCAAGGCAACTGGTCCCAATGGTTTAAGTAATCGCATTCTTCGAGAACTTTCACACGAACTTTCTATCCCCTATTGCTCCCTATTTAACCAGTCTCTAGGTACAGGATATGTACCAAGATCATATAAAGAAGCCAACGTTAGTCCGGTTCCTAAAAAGGGTGATTTATCTATCGTTTCAAATCACAGACCTATTTCTTTACTAAATTCCGAGGACAAAGTAATTGAAAGACTTGTATTTAAACATTTGTATAACCATCTTCGTGACAACAATATTCTCTCTTCTCTACAGTCTGGCTTTATACCTGGCGATTCTACCGTGAATCAACTAATATACCTATATAATGTTTTCTGTCAAGCCCTTGACGAAGGAAAGAAGTAAGAGCTGTTTTCTGTGACATCAGCAAAGCATTTGACAGAGTTTGGCATTCTGGTCTACTTCTCAAACTTCAAGCGGCTGGTGTCACAGGAAAAGTCTTAGCATGGTTCAAGAGTTATCTTTCTGAACGCAGACAGCGTGTAGTGATACCTGGTGGCACTTCTGACTGGAAATCTATTCATGCTGGTGTTCCACAAGGATCTATTCTTGGTCCCTTGTTGTTCCTAGTATATATCAATGATATTGTCGTAGACATAGGTTCAAACATACGTCTATTCGCTGATGACACTAGCCTTTATAATAGTTGACGACCCTGTTACAGCTGCTGGATGCCTGAATACAGACCTTCAGAGAATTACTAGATGGGCTTCTCTGTGGTTAGTCAAATTCAACCCGACAAAGACTGAAGCGTTCTTAGCATCACGAAAATTATTTAAGAATCATCCCCCTATCTACATGCAAAACCAGCAGATAACTGAAGTAAATTCACATAAACATCTTGGTATTATTTTTTCAAGCGATTGCACATGGCATAATCATATAAAATACATCACTGAAAAAGCATGGACTAGAATTAATATTATGAGAAGACTGAAATTCAAGCTTGATAGAAAGTCATTGGAAACGATCTATTTAACTTTTATCAGACCATTACTTGAGTATGGAGATGTCCTCTGGGATAACTGTACCAAGTATGAAAAAGAAGAATTAGATAAAATACAAAACGAGGCAGCCAGAATTGCAACTGGCGCAACCAAACTTGTATCTTTGATTCCTCTTTCTAATGAAATAAAATGGGAAAGTCTTGAGGATAGACGCAATAAACACAAACTAACGCTTTTTATAAAATGAAATTTAACCTTTGTCCTGAGTACTTGTCTTCACTAGTTCCTCAAACTGTAAGTAGTATTTCTCGTTATAATCTTAGAAATGCAAACGACCTACAAACGATCAAAACTGAATCAACTCTTTATTATAATTCATTCCTACCTTCCACTGTAAGAGCATGGAATAATCTGCCCAATGAAGCTAAACATTTACAATCAACTGATGCTTTCAAATACTATCTAAAAAGGACAATTTACAAGTCCCTAAGGCAAACGCAACGTTCAAATCTTACATACTCGATTAAGAACTAACTGCAGTTCACTAAACCTTGACCTCTTTATTAAGAGTATATCCAATTCTCCCTTGTGTGTTTGTGGTAGTTTGGAAGACACTCAGCATTATTTCTTTCATTGTCCAAACTTTACGCAACAACGAATTGAGCTTTTAAATGAAATTTCTAGATACAATACCCCTTCGTTAACTCTCTTCTTGTATGGTGATTTGACTTTATCTTATGAAACAAATGTTCTCATTTTCCAAGCAGTGCATAAGTATATTCACAACACACATCGCTTTTAAGTCAAAAATGGTCTCCACGATTAGTGTGTCTAGTGTGTCAGGAGTTCGGTTTTGTGTGTCCCGGTTTGCCTGCGCCCTGCTCCCATCTCACAGGGGAATCTTTTCATTTTTTGTAAACTTATTTTTATTCTAATGTAGATCTGCCTCTACATTACGAAATTACTCATAAATCACATTTTTGTTTTGCTGTATTTTTTCTCACTAAGTTTTTTGCTTAATTTATTCCTTTGACTTGTTTTTGTTATTTGTATTGTAATGAACATTGTCTTCATATTGACTATGAAGTCAACTTTACTTGTCTTTAATTATGAATCAATTATCATTATTATTATTATTATTATTATTATTATTATTATTATTATTATTATTATTATTATTATTATTATTATTATTCTACTATTAATATATGAGCATGTGTACATAAATATATGAATACTATGTCATCGACAAAATTCCATCATTTACTATACAACATAAACATACTAGGAGAAGAACTCTATAAGTACTTGTGCTTTCGTTCTAATCCTATTAATTATTTGTATCTGTCAATGTATATGTATGTTGTTCTTAATTATGAAATAAATATGTTTAAACTAAACTAATTTTAGCAATTTAAATAGCCGTCCGACCCAAATGTAATTTGAAACAATTATAAGCACGATTTTAAACATTAACTTTCGAGAATGACTGTATTTGTGTAAAGAAAAGATAAAAAAAAATATTTATTTATTTATTTATTTTTATTTATTCATTTTATGGGGAAATTCGATTTCAATCCAACGAGTTCTGATAATCCATTTACTAGCACGCTAATAATCTAATTAATGACACGCGCTATCAGGGCCTATTTCATCAACAGTAGCTGATTGTTTTCATTCCTCGCAAATAGAAAGATGGCAGATTATTCGATTAGCGCACGAAAAACGATGCACGTTTTTCACACCTTTTCATAATCTATTAAAATGAGCTGTAAAGAAAGACAAAGAAAAGGCAAAAACACATAAGACCATATATTCTCCTCTCTTTTACCTGTGTTTTATTTAGGCATGTAAAATAACTTACTAAATGTTATGAACCACTGTAGAAGCTGAGGGTGAGGTTAGGATCTTGTAAAACCGGTTTACGCCCGCCAGTAACTTTGTGTTACTGATCGTTCCAAGGCGATACTTCTGTGGTGGTTCTTTTTGTTTTATGTCTTGGTGTTTAAAAATTTTTTGTGCTGTTGGCGCCTTATGTGTGTTTTCATATTTTTAATTAAGTTAAGGTAACTGAGTGGCCACCTGTTGGGAAAATAGCTGCTCATTCGGCTTACGATATGTTTCATGGTATAAGTGCCTGATTGTTAGTTTGGTTTTTTCCCACCTCGGTTTTTGGAGTGGGAATCTCTTTCTGATTGCGCCTTTTCCTGATCTTTGCCTACTTGTACCTTTCTGTATTAATATGAATCCAAGGCACACCACACCAACCTGTTATTGCTTGTGTCTTTCCGTTATTTCGTGGTCTTTCCGGTGATTCGGGTCTTTTTGGTAAATACTAGTACTGTTATGACGCAGCATCCGGTCATTCCCTAAACGTCAACTTCCCATAAGTCATAGTAACAAAATGGCCGCACATGGAACTGGTTCTCGTCTTCAGTCATGAGTCATAATTAGCAAAAGACCGCGACTGAAACCAGACTCCCTGTTTGTCAAAGAGTAAACCCCACATACTTAACAAACAACCCCATTCCGATCCAACTGCTTGCCAGCTCTCGCTGGCAAGCAAAAAACAAAGAAGAAAAAAAAACAGCCGTCCTAACATCTAGAATGAGACTTTAATCCATATACAGGCCGTACAATCTGCTGTGTCGTTTTAATAGTCTACTTATTGTTTTCACGATTGTTGTGCATGTAAGGAATTATGGACAATTCGGACCTTGGCTAATTCGACCCTAGTCCATTCGGACCCTAAAAAATTCGGCCTTAGTCAATTCGGACCTCGACCAGTGGCCAATTCGGACCCCGACCACTGGTCAATTCGGACCCCTTTTTTATTGGTCAATTCGGACCGCAAAAAGAAAAATTCTTTGGTCAATTCGGACCTTTTCCATTGGTCAATTTGGACCTTTTCCATTGGCCAATTCGGACCTTTTCCATTGGTCCATTCGGACCTTTTCCAATGGTCAGTTCAGACCTTTTCATTATGTATTTTGCATAAAGAAAACTGTGTTCAGATTAAAAACGAGCCGTCCTAATCTCAGCTGATAACTGCTGATGAAAATAAACTCGTTAATTTTCTAAGATTGCGACTATTTTCAAAATGGTCGCCATTCAATCACTTGAAATTAAGTACACACATTACTGTAAATGTGATTTTGCTGCAAAGCTTATTCACTACTGATTGACCGTTTGATCACTGGTTAAACGCTCAGAGGGTATGAGCGTGCCCAGGAAAAGTGGATAAAGACAAAACCATCCTTACATATAAGCCCTGGTGTTTATTGTCAAGCTCATTTTGGGTGTCATGACATCGTAATGTTGGGTAAAAGTCCTACAAAAAATGAAGGCATCGTCCCGATATGACCATAGCTGTTGACTGGGATGCTAAGCCACAAATCAATCAATCAATCAGTCGATCTACAAAAAAGTGTTTCATTCGCGAACACTACATGAAATAATGGCATGAGTAGATTTTTATTTTAATGATTTGAAGACACAGTCAGTCCTTTCATTATGAATCGATTCAAGCACTGGCTGATTCGGACCTTATTTCTGTTTCACATGTGGTCAATTCGGACCCTAAACAGATTCTGATTTTGGTTAATTCGGACCTTAATCTGATTCGGACCTTGGCTAATTCGGACCGTATTTAAAAAAAAAATCATTGGCTAATTCGGACCTCGATTTTGCGGGGTCCGAATTGACCAGTGGTCGAGGTCCGAATTAGCCAAGGTCCGAATTAGCCAGGGTCCGAATTGTCCACAGCTTAGGTCCGAATCAGGTCCGAATTAGCCAAGGTCCGAATTAGCCAAGGTCCGAATTGTCCACGTACCCATGTAAGCAGGCTTTACTGATTCCTTGCCATGCTATATGACAGTCTCGCATTTCATAAGGTAAAATGCGGTTAGCGCTGGCTAACGTTACACACCAGAAGAGCGTGAACTACAAAACACAGCGTACTTGTAAGAAATAGATGGGCTGTATGAGCCTACAGGCAAATCTTATTCACTGTTAAATGTCCGTCTGATCACTGGTTAACCGCTCAGATATTCTGTACGTGCCCAAGAAAAGTGGTTAAAGTCAAACCATCCGTAATATGAGCCCTAGTGTTTACTTGCGAGGTTATATTTTCAAGCGCATTTTCGGTGTAATGACATCGTAATGTTGGGTAAAAGTCCTACAAAATTGAAGCAACGTCCCGACATGACCATATCTGTTGACTGGGATGCTAACTGGATGCTAATCAACAAATCAATCAATGAACAAAACAAAGTATTCCACTGCATGAAATAATGGCATGAGTGCTACAATGATTTTTATTGCCGTGATTTACAGACATTCTTTCCATCTCGAATCGATTGGCTGATTCGGACCTAATTCCTGTTTCAATGTGGTCAGTTCGGACCCTAAACAGATTCTGACATTGGCTAATTCGGACCTTAATCCGATTTGGACCTTGGCTAATTCGGACCCTATTTCAAAAAATATCATTGGCTAATTCGGACCTCGAATTTGCGGGGTCCGAATTGACCAGTGGTCGAGGTCCGAATTAGCCAAGGTCCGAATTAGCCAAGGTCCGAATTGTCCACAGCTGAGGTCCGAATCAGGTCCGAACTAGCCAAGGTCCGAATTAGCCAAGGTCCGAATTGTCCACGTACCAGATCAACATATAGAGCTAAAATAGCATCCTTCATACCTAACTGCTGTCAAAGCACAGTGTATACTGACTCAGCATACCAAGTAAAAGTTTCTTCACGTAAGAGACTTTGCTTGGATTATGCGATGACCGGTAATAACACACCTTAGTTTCATTTCTGAAGTTCCAAGGTTAGGAATGTTTCTCCTTACGGCAACTATCAGTTATAATCTTTGCCACACACAATCGAAAGTCTGCCGCGAAGTAAAGATGCATTTTCAAGTGAGTTGTCAGTCACCCATCTGTCTTTCCCACAGGAAATCCCGGGTATTAAACCATAAAACCAAAGAACACCAATTGTGTTTGTTTATCCATTTGATTGTTCATCTTTATCTACATGTACTATTATAAACTCATTTTCTAATGATATGAATACCTTTTTTAGACATCAGTTATCAAAATTTGTAATACAAAAGTGTTTCATTGTTGATGCATTTTAGACAAGCAAAACCCACAACACCCACCAATGATTAGAACACAAAAGTTTATCTGTGCTATTTCACTACATGGACTTTTTGTCATAACATATTTGTCCATGTTTTTGCCCATAACTGTGCATGTATTTTCAAGGACATGGTCATTTATCATGTTTATCTTAACCACAGCTTCCCTTTGCAAGTCCACGGGCATTTTACCAATGCAATGTGTCCATGCTTTCAGTAGCAACTGACAAATTAGGTGTAGTTTTACTGTCAAAATTGCTTATTTTCTTATTATTACCTTGTTAAACATATTTTAAAATGTAAAAAAGGTTTGAAATGTGCGCTAAGAATGATTTTGATGACAAAGAAAAATGTGCATAGATTAAATGATTAAATTCATGAACTTTGGCTTCATCAGATAATGTACATGCAGTTTATGACCTTTAATGATAGACAATTGTTTTTGGATGTTATAGAACATTTTCCTAGTTATTTTGGAATGTTTAGTAGCATACAACAAGTTGAAAATGCAAGCCAATTGTGACTGGATATATCTTTATTTGAAATATGCCTTATATCTGTAGTGTCCGCAACGCCTACGTTTGAGCGCAAATCGAAAAGACTAATAAACAAATGCTAAAATAAGCTTGTTTAATTTTAAGAGACACTAATAACAAGCATACATCAGAAAAACATGTCCGTGAAGTAAATACCCCCTTATACCCCACTTTTACATAGCAAAACTGGGGTATGCAGGGGTATACCTATTTTTCTTATTTTTGCTCCAAACCATAGATTGTGGGTACTCGTTAGAACCGCCTCGCAGAGGCGGTTCTAACGTGTACCCACAATCTATGTTTTGAGCAAAAATAAGAAAAATATCAAAACTTTTCTACTGAAAATTTCCATTTTTAACAACTTAAAAAATCTCTGTATATTGCATGGGCAAGTTTTCGTAATGTTTGATGATATTGACTTCATATAGTCTGCAAATAGAAGTAATAAGAATGTTAGGCATTACATTACAGTGCTTATTCTTTTTTTTTTTTTTTTTTTTTTTTTTTTTTTTTTTTTTTTTTTTCCAAAGAAATTCTGATTATTCAGCTGCTTGAAAAACACATGATACTGAAGTGGAGGTGCAATATTTTGTTTTTGTTGTTGACTGACATACAATCAATCAAATTTTACCAGAACCCATGCCACTAAGGTCGTAACATGTTTATAACAATGTATAACATGTAGTAGTGTGCGCAACAGCTATCCACCCGTTACAAAATCAGCTGTAACATTTAAACAGCTTGACTTAGAAGCAAAACCTTTCGGGACAATAAGCACAGATAGTATGCGTCTTGACTGGAGTTGGAAACTGAAGAGTTTTACAAAGTTTAATTTTCACCCTCAAGTGCAACAAACCCGTGCACAATATAGTGAAAATGGCGATAGAAATCATCTTTAGACCTCGGCCGTCATCCAGCATTGTTTACTGACCATTTTCTAAAATCACAAACTGCTTGGCCATTAGATACCAAAATTTCATGTGGAGCCATCTCTGGAATGAGAATGGTATAAATGGTCAAAGTCACATGACCAAGATGACAACCATGTCTATATATTGTACACGGCCACCAATCCAGCTCTTTCATAGCAAAATGCAATGATAATAAATTCATTTGCGGTACTTCCCACTATGCAGCTGCGGAGTTCGAAACGTGTACTCTAGTTTTAAGACATCTTTCAAAAATCAGAGAATGACATGATGTGGGTAATTTATCTGGCTTTTTTTCACCTCCAGCCGATCTGCTGAAAACATAGCACGTAGTCCGAAATCACTTTTGAAGTGAGTGCAACACATGCTATTTTAGGTTGTATGCTAGATTTTCAACACAAACACACTGAATAACTTCGTTTTCCAACTTATGCAATGCGTCCATTTTATTTGGAAGATTTTATTTTGACTAATGATGAAGATTTGTGATCATAAACGTCACTTATATGCCTCTGATTTGAAAATAATCGATATGCTATGAAGCGGCGTGATAAGCGATGAAGAAAGGACACTTGCTATGAAGAAAACGTGTTATACTATGAGCTAGAGAAGTCCAGTTGATTGTACTATAATAAAATGCACTGGTTAGGCTTGTATTGTCAAGAGGCGTATTTAACAGCCTCCTCAGCTATGACTTACCATCTTAGCTTATTCGGCAACTAAGAAAAGCTGATAAATGTCTTTCTTGTTTTGAAAAAGTATGGAAAAAGTAAGTATTCATTGCACATAGATAGACCTCTGCACTTTTTCTAGCTCATTATCAATCACTCGCACTTACATTGGGTCATTCAATCAGTTGTTGGATTTTATATCTTAGACCGCAGTACTCTTTTTAATCTCTTTTTTATAATGTAGTCATGCTGGTTACTCTATGAACCCTGATAGTTCCATGTACAAGAAGAAGTAAACTGATCATTTTCTGTAATGCATATAGCTCTTTTTCGTTCCTCCAATAAGAAGTGAAGTAAATAAATATAAGTAAGTACACATATCGAAAAATACCTGTAATACATAAATACATACTGTAAGACAAAACATGTTCTTGTAAAGGAAGAATCATGCTTTTTCAAAACAAGAAAGGCATTTACCAGATTTGCTTAGTTAATGTCGAAGCTGAGGATGCTATTAAATACGCCTCTTGACAATACAAGGCTGACCAAGTAATTTCGTTATAGTATAATCAACTGGACTGCTCATTTTCCAAGCATAACACGTTTTCTTCATAGCTAGACCCCTTTCTTCATCGCTTATCACGCCGCTTCATAGCATATTGATTATTTTCAAATCAGAGGCATACAAATGACGTTTATGATCACAAATCTTCATTATTAGTCAAAATAAAATCTTCCAAATAAAATGGACGCATTGCCTAAGTTGGAAAACGAAGTTATGCAGCTTGTACATGAACTCTTGTCGGACAGGCAACACGCATTTAGGAAATGGCATAGCTGTGAAACTCAGTTGACTACAGTGATAAATGACTGGGCCAAAATCTTAGACAAAAAAGGCCAGGTCGACACTTTTATACTCGATTTTGAAAAGGCTTTCGATACTCCTCCCCATGAACTCCTTAAAAGCAAATTGTTTAGCTATGGAATAGGTGGAACAACACTGAATTGGATAAATGCTTTCCTTTGTTTCAAACAACAAAGGGTAGTGGTTAATGGTATTAAATCGGATTGGGCTCCAGTTGTGTAGGGTGTCCCTCAGGGCACCGTTCTCGGCGCCTTGCTGTTTTCCTTGTATATAAATGACATCTCAGCAGACATTGAGTCTGAAATAAGACTTTGCTGATGATTGTGTTTGCTATCGTGAAATCAAGAATGAAGAGGATACATTGAAACTTCAGAGAGACATTGATCGTTTAGGCAGTTGGGCTAGGAAATGGGGAATGAGATTTCAACCCGTCAAATGCAACATGATGCAGCTGACAAATAAACGGTCTGGTAAGATACAGGCTAACTACACCCTTGAGGGCACTGTACTGGAAAACGTTGAAAGCATAAAATACCTGGGTGTAAATATCACAAATGATTTGAAATGGAATACTCATATTTCCAATGTTTGTACAAAGGCTAACAGAACTCTCGGATTCTTGAGGAGAAATTTGTCTTCTTGTCCCCCAGATGTGAAAGAAGCAGCTTATAAAGGACTGGTGCGGCCGGTCTTGGAATATGGCCTCCAGGAAGAACTGGAAAAGGTCCAAAATCGTGCGGCAAGGTTTGTGACGGGAAACTATGTTTTTGAAACTGGGAGCATGACTGGCATTTTAGGTCAACTGAAATGGGAATCTCTTGAGAAAAGGAGGAAGGATAGTAGACTTATATTGTTATACAAAGGGTAAAGCCAGAATACCCACAGATGACCTTATCCCAAAGAATAGGCGTTGTAGAAATCAACACTCTTTGGCTTTTCAGATACCTTCAGCTAGCAAAGAAGCGTACAAAAGTAGTTTCTTTCCACAGGCTATCAGGGACTGGAATGACCTCCCTGATTCACTTATCTCCTCTGCTGAAAAGTCTGATGACTGTGTGTCCAAGTTCGCTTCACTCGTGCGTTCAAGGGACTAATTTCTCCCCCATCCGAACCCCCTGGTGAAATAATGTCATTTGGCTTGTCACCAGTAAACTATTCAGATTCAGATTCAGTTTGCGCTTAAGCATCTCGGAAATATGTCAACCTCTTTATGCGAATCTATGATCACTATCCAATCAAAAGAATGTGTCATTTTAACGTGCACTTTCATGTAGTTTTGATTTTAACCCTCTTCTCACCTACTTTTAACCTCTCATCTTTGCTCACCTCACTATCTAATCTTGCACTTTATCTCATTTACTCATCTTTTTTGAACAGCACTGACAGCGCACACCTGTCTAGAATGCCTGTGAAGGCGTATGACAGTATATAAAGAAAGAAAAAGAAAAATAATGACAATATTTTGAAAATATCACAGCGTTGTTTGTCATCATAATCATAATCTTGGATGTTATAAACAAGGACATTCTACAAATATGTCTGACGGAACCGAAGACTTGACAAAGTTTAAGGAGAGAAAAGGTTTGTTCGATTTTTGCCAAAAAGATCAAATTTGTCAACTGTTTTATTTAGGTACACCTGAGGTGATTTATCTGTGTACAGGTCAGCCGCGGTATCCTGTCGTGTTGATACTTTTGGTTCACAATAATATTTTCCAATAACAATAATCTATTTTGAGGACGCGCTTTTAATAGATTACCAACAGGTTAATTAGTAATAGAAAGTATAAGACTTTTGGGAAACGACCTGCATATAGAGCAGTGGTTACGGTGATGTGCTTGGAATCCGTCAGTTCCAGGTTCGAATCCGGGTAGGGTCAACTATTTCTTTCTTCCAAAAACTAGATCAGCGCCAATTTAAACAAATATTTTTTTCTTGTTCTGAGCGTGTTTTTTTTTTATAAAAACGAATTATTCATGCACCCACTATCTTGGGCAGTCCGCTCCTTTTGTGCATCATGGCAAGACTGTTTCACTACAGCGAAGAAAAAAGCAAATCGCTCTAAATGTTCTGGAAAGCACTATTCATTTAAGGCTTCTTCTGTAACGTTTAGCTCAACATAAAAAGTAACTTTACATATTTTGTATTAATGCTTGCAGTACATGCATGTCACATAGTACTTTATTAACACATTGCAATTTGTCCTGGCATTTTGTTGCATGTTTCATCAGCTCATGTTTTCACTTTAAATGGGTTGTTTATTGAATTTATTAAAAGAAAGAAGAACCTAAAGAAACAAACAAAAATAATAAAATAAATCGAAACTTATAAACAAGCAAAAAGGAACAAAAACACACGCATACGGCAAAACAAACAAACAAAAACATTGAAAAAAGTCAGTACTGGGTTTCGATCCGACAACTTACGGAACGAGACTCAGCATGCTAGTCCACTGAGCTATCCAGCCAATACACCTATTTGTTCAATATTATAAATTTCATTTTTATTGGTCCTAAAAATAACCAGTGTTTATGTTTACCATTCTCTGTTTACAAACTTTAAAAATGATAATAGTGTCACGAGATGTCACCAGGCCTTTTTTTTTAGTTGTCGTGTTAACACAAATATACCCTGTATTTTATCAGGTAAATGACCCATATTGATATACTTAAAGAAAATACCAGTCATAAAAGTATTTATAACAATACTATTGACAAGTTTTTAACAAAAAATACATGAGAAGGTGCGAGTCAGATTATTCATTTGTCATAGCTGCCATTTTACGCGATCCAGCCTGATCTTGGTGACATTTTTAGCTCGCCTGCACGAATCGGTCGTACCCGTTTACGTTTACGAGTCCGCGTCCGCGTCACACTTTCGGTTAAAGTTTTTAGAAGTCTATATCTGCGTCCGCGTCCGCGTAACACTTTCGATTAAAGTTTTTAGAAGTCTATATCTCTTGAACATGTAGATGTATCAAATTGATACTTTGCATATTGGTAGATATTGGTCTTAAGTTTTATGCAGTACCATCATGACCCATCCTGGTTGACCTTGAAGTCAAGGTCACAGACTTAGAAATTTTATGTTAAAGTTTTTCATTAAAGATTTTAGAAGTCTATATCTCTTGAACATGTTGATGGATCAAGTTGATGCTTTGCATGTTGGTAGATATTGGTCTGAAGTTTTATGCAGTACCATCATGGTCCACCCTAGATGACCCTGAGGTCAAGGTCACGGACTTAGAAATTTTATGTTAAAGTTTTTCATTAAAGATTTAGGAAGTTTATATCTCTTGAACATGTAGATGTATCAAGTTGATACTTTGCATATTGGTAGATATTGGTCTGAAATTTTATGCAGTACCATCATGACCCATCCTGGGTGACCTTGAGGTCATTTTATGTTAAAGTTTTTCATGAAAATTTTAGGAAGTCTATATCTCTTGAACATGTTGATGGATCAAGTTGATACTTTGCATGTTTGAAGATATTAATCTGAAGTTTTATGGAGTACCATCATGACCCACCCTGGGTGACCTTGAGGTCAAGGTCACAGACTTAGAAATTTTTAGCTCACCTGAGCCGAAGGCTCGCAAGGTGAGCTTATAGTATAGTAGTCGAGCCGGCGTCCGTGCGTCGTCCGTCGTCCGTCGTCGTCGTCAACATTTTCAAACGACTTCTTCTCTGAAGCTGCCAGGCCGAATCTTTTCATATTTCACATATAGCATTTACAGGTGGGGGGAACGAATATTTGTGTTTTTTATTTCGATCGGATAAGAACTCTGGTTGCTATGGCAACTTATGCTTCCCATAGACTTATAATGGAGAAAAGTGAAAATTGCCTATTTTTGCTGTCTTATTTGAGATATTTGAATTTTGTTTTTGCAGAAATGTTTATTGAGTAGTCCTCTACGTTTCATGTGACTTTTGTTCTAATCCTTCATTTTGATTGGTTGCAGAGGCCCCATATAGGGCAAAATTTCGAAAAAAAAACAACTAAAAAATCTTCTTCTCAGAAACTGTCAAGGGGATGAAGCCTATACTTTGTATACATGTTTCTGACAGTGGCCTCTACAGAATTTGTGTTTTTTATTCCAGGCGGATAAGAACTCTGGTTGCTATGGCAACTTAAAGTTTCCATAGACTTATAATGGGAAAAGTGGAAATCGGCTATTTTTCCGCTAAAATTGCAGACACTTGAATTTTGTTTTTGCAGAAATGTTTATTGAGTAGTGTTTGACGTTTCTTGCAAGTCTTGTCCTAATCCTTTATTTTGATTGGTTGCTGGGGCCCCATAAAGGACAAAATTTTGAAAAAAAAAAAAAAAAAAAAAAAAAAAAAAAAAAAAAAAAAAAACATTCAAAAATCTTCTCCTCAGAAACTGTCAAGTGGATGAATCCTGTACTTTGTATACATGTTCCTGACAGTAGCCTCTACATAATTTGTGTTTTTTATTCCAGTCGGATAAGAACTAAGAACTCTGGTTGCTATGGTAACTTTAAGACTTTAAGTTTCCATATACTTATAATGGGAAAAGTGGAAATTAGCTATTTTTTGAAAACTATTGCAGCCTGAGATCTGAAAAGTGGTAGATGCAAACAACTAATGGATTAGATGAAGGTATATGATTAATTTAGGTCAAGGTCATCTTTTGACCTTGACCGGTCTGTCGTCCATACACACTTTTCAAAGATTTTTTTTCTCTGAAACCAAACGGCCAATCAAAGCCAAATTTTATATGAAGCATCTATAGGAAGTGGGAACCAATGTGTATATAAATAATCCAGGTCACATGACCAAGATGGCCGCCATGCCCATATATGGTATCTTCTTCTCCAGAACCGGTGAACCGATTTCAACGAAACTTTGCATGAAGTATGGATGACTCAAGTACTACAATGTATAGATAAAACATGACCCTGTGGTGACCTTGACCTATTTTATGGCAAGGTCAACATAGGTCGTCAATGCATTTGAATGGGAAAAACTTTTAAAATGTCATTTTAAGTGAGTCTTGCAGGAAATGGGCACTAAGACTGAAATTTAATGATTCTGAAAAAAATGGACCCCAGGAGCCCATCTGCTTTTAAAATGTTATTTTTTGAAAAACTGAACTGAAAAGTGATAGATGCAAACAACTGATAGAGTAGATGAAGGTATGTGATTAATGTAGGTAAAGGTCGATTTTGGAAACATAGGCAAACATGGAAACATGGGAAAAAGTGACAACTAGGTCTCGGGTAAGCATTTACAGGACCAATGATCCTATGGAAACCATTGCAGCCATAGGCCTGAAACTTGACCAAGATGACCGTCATACCAATAAAAAAAACACAGTCCAGTGACTGTACTTGTTGACTCTCAGGTGAGCGATCGTTGCCTTTGGGCTACTTGTTTGTTAAAGTTTTTCGTTAAAGTTGTTAGAAGTCTATATCTCTTGAACATGTTGATGGATCAAGTTGATACTTTGCATGTTTGTAGATATTGGTCTGAAATTTTATGCTTTTACGACCCACCTGAGCGACCTTGAGGTCAAGGTCATGGGTCATAGATTTTGATAAATTTAGTGGCAAAGCACAAGTCAGGCGAGCTACGCTGTCCTGCAACAGCTCTTATTTTCTTCTCATGATGACGCCACATGGGAAAACCAACAATCTGCATAGGCGAAAACAAAGTTCGCAGTAACTGCGAAGCTGATCAGCTTACTGCGAAGCTGATCAGCGCCTTTGTTTAAGCTATGTAGATAGTACAATTCCTCTACTTTCTAAATCCAAAATTTCCAGCCTCTAGCCATCTTCTGTGACTGTACAGCCCGGTTTGTGTCGGACCTGGTTGGAACCCAAATTGTTGGTTTTCTCATGCACAGGCTCGAATATGACCTAATTAGTCATCAACGGTATATATATTCATTTTGAATCCTAGACTGACAACTTCACCAATAATGTGGTCTGGTGACACCGGGGAAACAACAATTGTGGGCCATCACCCAACCCGTAAAAAGGGTCACATGGGACCTTGCAAGCTACGTTTGTGATCATCTGCAGATAGATATTCCGAACAGTTCGCAGAAGAGTTCCATCAGTGTCGTGGCTGTCCAGATGATTGTTTAGATCTCTAATGCTTTATTGCACTGGCCCCTAAGCCAGTGCCATTTGTGATTACACATGAAGCCACAATAACCAGATAGCAGCCTTGTATGTACATGTAGGTCACAATTATGAGCTCGACTTTGCTCGTATAGTTGGTAAAACGAGGCTTGAACAATGCCACTGACATGTATTAGTAGCTGACCTTTGGATGGCGTCAACGCACTCAGTCTCTTGTGTACCTCTCCAACCGGCGCATGTCCGTCATAACTGAAACGGTAAACTGATAAATGTGTCCACTGCTCTTAAAGGAACTCAGTTTTAATTTTTATTTGCTATTACTGCAGCTGCTGTTGTGCCGTGTGGGGGCCCTAAAAAGTCTCCCCGTACATCATCCAGTAACTGCGAAGCTGATCAGCGCTTTTGTTTTCGCTACACGGATAGTACGATTCCTCTACTTTCTAAATCCAAAATCTCCAGCCTCTAACCAGCTTCTGTGACTGTACAGCCCGGTTTGTGTCGGACCTAGTCGGAACCGAAATTGTTGGTTTTCTCACGCACATGCTCGTTCATCATTTTCCAGATGCATGGAATTGGGATAGAAAGCGGGTGATCTATGAGGATGCCGAAGGTAACCTAATAACACCAGCCACAACAACCACTACTACCACTCCCACTCCGGTACCATCCGTCACACCCAAGAATACGTCATTCTTTACGTCACCAGTCGCCGTCATAAACACAACAATATATGAGTTGATGCCTTATGCACCCATCTATACGCATCTTATTTTGAACTTTTTTGTATCTTATACATGGCCATTTGACGAAACAATAATTGATGTACACAAGCTTTGGTCATCCTATATCTCTCAAATCTCGCATTCATAATGAAGTTACACTGTTTATTATTAGATCTAGAATTTGATATCATAAAATAATAATGGACCTTAATGTTTTGGCATATTACGAATCATAATGAAAACTTGCCCATGCAATATACAGAGATTTTTTTCGGCTGTAAAAAATGAAAATTTCATCAGAAAAAATTTGATATTTTTAATATTTTAAGTTTTACATTATAAAAGAAAGATTTAAGGGGTATTCATTACACGGACATGTTTTCCTGATGTTGTGATATTAATTTCACAGTCATAACGTATTCACAAAAACATGAATACATGAAGTTCAAGTCTTGTCCCAGTTCGACTAAATTTACTGTAACGATCACAAAACAATGTTTCCCCTTTTTCATTTCAGTCTCCCCTGATACTGGAGAAGTTGCACAGGCCGATACAGCCGACCTAATTAAGATCGTCGTTATCACGTGCGTTGCTTTGGTATCAATACTTATTATTTCTCGGCTTGTTTGTATTCGGTTGTGCAGGGTTTCAGCAAAGAAAAAGAAAGAAAGGTATGATCTCAATGTTTTAAAATTATTTTTTTCAGTATGAGTAAACCTTGTACAATAATACTCAACGGCGTTTAGTTTTTAAAATATGAAACTATAGAAAACATTACATTCCTCCTGTATTCACACGCCTACCAAACGCTCTGATTCTGAACCGTTGGTTGAGAAAGAAAATCGATTGGATCATTTTCCGGTTCCGCATTAGAGCATCTAAAAAGGTAAACAATTAACTGTGCGTTCTGCGTTGTTTTGTTGATATCGTTTCTCCCAAGAAGAAAATAAAAAAATCAGGGAATTGTGTACAGTGTCGAACATATTCATACGTCTGTGGTGTAGGCCTAAACACGAGGTCTTGGAATTGTCGAGTTTTGTCTGAATCACTTTCAGCGTGATGAAGGTGTACCAGAAGCCGACAGGAATGTGTAGAAATCGGGTGTGTTTTAGGCTGGTTTTACTTTTTTGTGATGCGTTTCATGGTAATTTATATACCACTGATCACGACTTAGCTGAGGGAACGCGGTGGCGTATTGGTAGAGCGTCGGACTCCGAATCGAGAGGTCGTGTTGTGTCCTTGAGCAAGGCACATTAACTCCCTACAGTACTGATGAAAACCAGGAAGAGTTGGCTCCATCCCGACATGACTGAAAAATTGTTGACTGGGACGTTAAGCCTCAATACAAACAAACAAAATGATAAGTTTGTTAACCCTCTGCCACAATACAAACAAACAACTTAGCTGTACAAATGTCACTTAGGTTATCTTAAAAAGATACTATAGAAATTTTGGTTGAGCATCAGATATTTTTTTTTTTTTTTTTTTTTTTTTTTTTTTTTTTTTTTTTGATTCAGTTTTACGTCCCTTTCAAGCTTTTTCACTCATATCGAGACGAATCAATCGGTAGGTGGGGCGAAAACCGGAGTACCCGGGGAAAAACCACCTGACACACCCGCAAGCAGAACTTGGCTTGTCCCACATGTGACTCGTGCCCCGAGCAAGGCGCGAACCCACAGCGGTGAGAGATCGAATGATTAAGAGCACTGAAGTCAGCGACCTTAACCACTCGGCCACGGGGGCCGCCATCAGATAATTAAATCATCTATCATTATTAAATTATCTGATGCTCAACCAAAATTTTTAGACTCTCGTTCTTAGATATTGTGCTTATTGCTTTGGTCGAATGGACATGCAAGAAAATAAAGCAACACAGACCCATGCAACAATTGTTTACTCAGATCACTGTGGTATATCTACACCGGCACTTTGCGTTTCGTCCTTCCACCGGTGTTACAGTAGACAAAATGCAACCTTTCCTATATTTGTAATCTACGTCTAAAAATTAAAAGAAGTCGCTTTCTGAAGTATGTTCGTGATGAATTTTGACCAACAAGCATCTCTGTTTGCAAAAACATAAATTTTTTCAAGTTTTTGTGCGCTAAAACACTTACAAAAACAAAAACTTTACAAGTACGGTTTCGTCAGAAATGTCCGGTTTTGTCATTCATGTATTGGCGGAATTAATTTTACGACAATACCGTACAGTTTTGACGAAACCGTACAATTTTGTTTTCGATTTTTAAAAAGATTTGGAGCATTTATTCACCATACTTTCTGTGTCGAATGATAGTAATTCTTGGTCATGATCAACTAAAATATAACAGAAAGCTCGATCATCATCGCTCATATTTTCCCAAAATTCTAAAATTTGATATTTTTATGTTGACACCGGGGGAAAGACGAAACCCAAAAGTGCCGGTGTAGCAGATGCGGAACCGGACATTACTAAAATCGATAAACGGTTAAGAATCAGAACATTTACAGTAACGACATAGACCATTCCATATCTCCAATAAAATGTCTTATGACTATGCAGTGGAGCAGCTAAAGTAACGACAAAGAAATAAAGATGTGGGCGTTACCTGTTTTTTCAGTGGTAATGAGAAGCGATTTGTTTGTCTGGAAGCATATTGTTTGTTATAAAATGATGAGAAAACATAAAAGACATTCGTGACACCGGGTCGAGTAGTCAGACGTTCGAGCCCCACTGGCGCCCGATTTTATCCTCGGGCAACCACATATTACATGTACATGCATATCGGTCGTACTAAAAAAAAATGATGACTGGGGCGTTCAACCACAAACAAAATAATATATAACAATGATTTTTATATAAATATGTACCTTTTGCCTAACCTGTGGTTCGAATGGCATTCTTGAACTCGAGCTTATTGTAAAATGATCTAAAATGGCTTTAAACTGCTCATTTGAGAAGGATGCCTGTCACTTACGATGGGATCGTTGTAGTACTTGTTGACCTCTTGAGACATATAGCCACAAAAGTATCTCGCGCCACTCTGTTATTTTCGATATCATAGTGTTTTCAAATATTGAGCAAGAGCTGTGTCCCATTAAGAAAACATGCCCATATGATATACAGTAATCGATAATTTTCAGAGGAAAAAATTTTACATTTTTCTTATTTTTGCTCAAAACATAGATTGTGGGTACACGTTAGAACCGCCTCGCCGAGGCGGTTCTAACGAGTACCCACAATCTATGTTTTGGAGCAAAAATAAGAAAAATAGGTATACCCCTGCATACTCCAGTTTTGCTATATAAACGTGGGGTTCAAGGGGGTATACGTTACACGGACATGTTTTCCTGATGTACTTATTGAAAGCGTTTCTAGCATGGCCTCATATGCACTATCGCATTCTTTGTTGCCATTTAATTCGTCCCCGTTTCCGCTGATGTCGCTCGATGCTGGCCATAGAATGGTAACAATGGTACCCATTCATATATCATGCCTTCGAAAAAGTGACCCATTCATATATTTGATTGTACAAAATTTTGACCTATACACAATTATATACAAATATTTCGACTTTCTGAGCTGTGTATGTCAGCAAAAAAGTGCTCTTAAACATGGATGTCCGAAAAATTTGGTCATTCATAGACTTAATATGGAAAAATGGGGCCATTCATATATTTTGACTTGAAAAAGGTAACCCATTCATAATTCTGGCGAGGCTGAAAAAGGGGGCTATTCGGGCGGCACATCCCTACTACGTCATATATAGGTAGTTACCCCCCCCCCCCCCCCCCGCCCCCACGAGATTAAATGTTCCCAAAATATTTCGGTAATTGACTATGACTCTTTAAATTGAGACACTCAACACACACCATACGAAAACAAGAATGAGACAAAATTCGTAATTTTGTGACTAGAAGGTCACTTTTTAGCAGCCATTAACTCATTTAAGCCTGGCGTCCCTTTTATGAGACAAAGGCAAACAGAATAGCCCCAGATGTGTCGCCGCAGAACGCGGCGTCCCATCTGGGGCTATTCTGTTTGCTTAGAGAGTTTTCATCGAAAAATTAATTAAAATTTAAAAATCACTGCTAACGCCCTTAAAATGAAAGTGGAATCTTCCAAATGATAATGATGTGAAAATTCATTAGTCAAGTATGAAAGTGGAATCTTCCAAATGATAATGATGTGAAAATTTATTCGTCAAGTACATGTATGAAAGTGGAATCTTCCAAATGATAATGATGTGAAAATTAATTCGTAAAGTATGGGTTAAGTTAATTATTGAATGCGTTTGTTCATTACTTTCAGAATTTCTGTGAGGCGACCGTTGCATTTGGAGGCCGAGGAACATATTTACGCTGAAATAGAGCCGTTACAAGTAGGTGTTATTGACAACTTTAAATGAAGTAGCAAGTCTTACTTCTTTTGAGGATTCCGGAACAAAAACAGCAAAATGTTCTTCAACATTATAGCGATGTGGTTTTAATGGATCCGGAGTTGAACTTTTAAACATTCAAAACAATGACAAGCGCTTACCAGTTGTAATCATGTTTATTGGTTACTCGGTTACACTAAGTATAAATTGTCCACTGATAACTTCGAGTTTGATGCAACCGGTGACCGAGTATTCAGATTTGAATACTCGTCTATACCATAATTTATGCATAAACAATGATTACAAGACCGGAAACTACGCGATATATTAACTGTTGTGCATTTTAAAGTATGCAGGCTACAACAAAAACAGCCATTGCACGTGACACAATCTTTCGTGGGGTGGTACAAGTATGTTGGCCTTAGAAAAGACCGTCTAATAGATCTACTGGTGAAAAATTTCACAATGAACTATAAGTTTGCCCTCGGTTGCCTCGGCTGATTGCTGAGGAAAATTTGATTCGGTATAGAACAAACGAGAGATAAGTGCGTTTTGTCCTCTGTAACCCCTATCTCACTTATTTCCAGTTTGAAATCAGTCAGGCCTTTCATGCATGTATGTGTAAGCTTCTATAACTTGAAACAACAGACGAGGCGGTTCTAACGTGAATCCACAATCTATGTTTTTAGCAAAAATAAGAAAAAATATCAAAATTTTTCCCAGTGAAAATTTTCATTTTTTTACAAGCGAATTTTTTTCTTCTGTAGATTGCATGATGCAATATACCAGCACTTGTTACCACCTGAACTGACCGATACTTTACTATTCGTATTACGGAATGGTCGGTAAAATAAATAACTCTATGGCAAGCCAAATGCACACTAATTCGAGAAACCTAGGATATGTCCGTTAAACCTGGTTTATCTATTACATAAACCAGGTTTAACGGACAGGTTTAACGGACATATACTAGGTTTCTCGATCGTTCTCCTAAGTTTCATTACATAAACCAGGTTTAACGGACATAAACCAGGTTTAACGGACATATACGAGGTTTCTCGATCGTTATCCTAGGTTTTCTTCCCTAAACCTATGTTTTCGATCGTTATACCAGGTTTCTCCTTGTAAAACCTAGTATATGTCCGTTAAACCTGGTTTATGTAATGAAACTTAGGATAACGGTCGAAAAACCTAGTATATGTCCGTTAAACCTGGTTTATGTCCGTTAAACCTGGTTTATGTAATGAAACTTAGGATAACGATCGAGAAACCTAGTATATATCCGTTAAACCTGGTTTATGTCCGTTAAACCTGGTTTATGTCCGTTAAACCTGGTATAAGTGCATTAAACCTGGTTTATGGACTGTTATCATAGGTTTTACTTAAAACTTGCGATATCACAGGTAAAAAGTGATAAACCTGGTTTAGCAACCCTTTCGTAAAATCTCTATTTAGGCTGCAAGCCAAATGCACACTAATTCCGTTAAACCGTAAAACCTAAGTTTTCTCACTTAAACCAGGTTTAACGGACATATACTAGGTTTTACAGCCAAACCTATGATAACAGTTGTTAAACCAGGTTTATCGCACATAAACCAGGTTTAACGAACATATACCAGGTTTCTCAATCGTTATCCTAGGTTTCATCACTTAAACCAGGTTTAACAACTGTTATCATAGGTTTTGTAGTTAAACCTAGGAATATGTCCGTTAAACCTGGTTTATGTGCGATAAACCTGGTTTATGTAATACATAAACCAGGTTTAACGGACATACCCTAGGTTTCTCGAATTAGTGTGCATTTGGCTTGCCATATACCTCTCTATTTTCGTCTTACAGGGAGCGGAGTCAGATGGGCCAAGCGGAGCAACAGCATCTGGATCTTCGGGGGTTGTTTTACCAACAAGTAAGAAAAGTAAAAGAAGACGTCGAGGAGTATCTAGTTTTAGAGCATTATCTACTAGAATTCAAAAGTGGTTCCACACGGAATATGCAGCTAGTGACGATAACCAGTCAGTGTTTTATAATAGGTCGGCTGAAAGTTTACGCGTTCAAAACGCCCCCGAGCCTTACGATTTTCTCAGACTCAGTAAAACACAGTCCGGGACTGTTAAAGACCCAGACCAAGCAGTGCCACCACAATCTCCTCATGATTATTTCACTCTTGAAAAAGAGACAATGGACAATATTGTAGAAGTTGAAGCAGAAGACAACAAATCTAATGAAAATGTGGTTGTCGATATAGAAAAACATGCTGAAGATGATTTTGAAGAAGTTTCAGAAACACCAAAAAATTATGAATATTTCATTCTAGAACCAACTCATGGGACGATTGAATCTCCTTCTACTAAAGCTTCTGTTAAATCTAAATCTAGTGTTAAGGACAATAGTGCTAAACCAGGCGATGATACTGATACAGCTACAAAAACTGAAACCGGTGGAATTGGTTCATCTGTAAAATCCGCTGGTAGTGGTAAAGAAAGACCAGTGCCTAAACCGCGAAGTCTTGGCAGTCCAACTGCTGAAGACAAAGACGGTTTTCCTAATTCTAGCGATTCTCTTAAAAAGAAAACTGAATTTGAAACACTATCTAAAAGCAGCGAAGAAACTCCTAAAAATTCTTACATAACATTAGGTGATACACTAGGGACACAAAGAGCTGAGGAGGATGGAAAGGATGAAGATTATGTTATAACAAAATTAGGTGACGCTCCTAAACCGCCTGTGTTAGAAATTGATTCAGAGGATAGAGAGGATTATCTTGTACCTTCAGCACTTAAAGATAAGCCTGATTACGTTGACGTTTGCCCTGCCCCACCCCCGCGCACAACTTCTCTGACCCCAAATGTATCCCCTGCCCCCTCTAGAACTAATTCCAAATATTGGACTAATGCTAAAGAGGAGCATTCACTAATTTCAGATATTCATCAAATTCAGGCTCAAAAAGTACTTTTGAATAAGATACCTACACGAGCACCAACTGTGCCTAAACACGGTATTCACGCATTGATCACCAACAAAGTCAGAATTTTCTCCTAAACAAAGTCCTAGCGTATCCCCAACACATTCAAGACAATCTCCTAAACCCAGTCCTAGCGTTTCACCAAAACCTTCACGGTCACCTACAAAAGAACGCCATAAGACGTCACCTAAGCGACCGGGCATGGCAGCTAGATAGCAAACAAAACTTTCACCTACTAAGCATTCTGTGGAGATTCCTAAGCAGACGTCCGTGGAAACGAATGTTTGAACAGGCAACCTCGTTGTTTACAAACTGCCAGAAAATACAAGTATTTTATTCATAAACGTGTTTGGGCGATCACCTGCTATCGCTGTCACGAATGATAGAAGAATATGTATATATTCATCCAAGCCTTGTTCTTTGAGACCATGAATTTTGATTTTTTTTAACCTTCACTTAACAGGCACATGGAGATTCATCAGTGGCATTCTTGTGCAATGTTATATCCCGATCAAGTACAAACACGTATGATAAACATTGCACTGGAACAAAAACAATGTTTTCAATATGTAATACACCTGTTATTCAGAGACCAACAGTTGGCAACTCCATCTACCATCAGGAAAACACGTCCGTGAAATGTATACCCCCTTGTACCCCACTTTTATGTAGAAAAACTGGGGTATGCAGGGGTATACCTATTTTTCTTATTTTTGCTCAAAAGCATAGATCGTGGATACTCGTTAGAACCGCCTTGGCGAGGCGGTTCTAACGTGTACCCACGATCTATGTTTTGAGCACAAATAAGAAAAATATCAAAATTTTTATGATGAAATTTTCAGTTTTTGCAACTGAAAAAGTTACTGTATATTGCATGGGCAAGTTTTCGTAATGCGTTTGTTGTTGTCAGTCGCCTTGGTTGTCTCTGGATCTCCAGTGTATGTAGTATATGTTTGCCAATGCTAGCCATGACACAATTTATGATAGCTACAAGCTCATTGATTGCAACTATGTACCTTAATTTGTTACATTCCAAAACAAAAAAAGAATAAAAAAACTTATTAATGCATGCATGATACTAGACCAGGTAGAAAAAAGCGTAATGAAAGCCATGCATGATACATGTTTACAACTACACAACATGGTGTTGGGTTAGTTAAATTTTATTAGAAAATATGGAACTGTTCTAAAGTTTAAAAACTCACCTCTGATAACGATTGTTCGCAGAAAGATTTTGTGTGGAGGACGAAAGGCAAGTTGTTTTCATGTCAAAATTTTGATCTTAGTTTGTCCTAATAGGACCTGCAAAAAGTTTGAGAATCGGTCAGCAGATAAAGTTTTAATGGCCTATATGAATTTTGAATAGGGATTTTGCATTGGCAGGGGAGATAATTCATGATAATGAAAATGTGTATTTTTTCGAAAATTTTACTTGATCATAAAGACTTTGTCTCAGGTAAGTCATTTGTGTCATAATGGTTTCCAGCATTCATAATGCAATATCTAGAAATTTAAACTGTTGCGGGGAGATATTTACCTCCCTTTCATAAGATTTTTGTAAAGAAAATCCCTATTCAAAAAATGTTTTGACCAGAACATTTTTATTTGTCACCAAATTTGCGACAAACTAAATGCTCAATTGTACCGTGAAAATATTTCATCTAGATTTAAACAGTTGCAAAATATCTGCGTAAAACCATTATCAGACACAAAGAAACACACTTTAATTTCAATGATTTTCCAGGAAGTACCACTTCAGCAAAGAGTACATGGCAGAACGCATGCGCACACTTCAATAATTATAATCTTGACTTTCCATGACTCATATAATCTAGTCAATGACAACTGAGTGTCATATATTGATCAAACTGTATAAAGTTAGTTGTATATATATATATATTCGCCTTTATTCGTACAGGGAAATACAATGTATTTAAAGACCAGTATCCAAGGTAGAAAAAAAAATATTTGATGATAATACATACATGTACTTAATATAATTAATTTTAGAAAATAATATGTAATAAAATAGTTGGTTTTAACTGTTTTATACGTGTAGGTGCATCAGGTGCGTCGTATAGAATAAATTATTATGTTTTGTATTTATTGTCAGCTCAAGCTTGCTCATATGTGCTTCAAATGAGCCGCCCCGTGAGAAAACCAACAATGTGGTTTCCGAACAGGTCCGACACAAATCAGGCTGTACAGTCACAGAAGCAGGCTAGAAGCTTGAAATTTCGGATTTAAGTAGAAGAGGAATTGTACTATCCGAGTAGCGAAAACAAAGGCGCTGATCAGCTTTGCAGTTACTGCGAAGCTGATCAGCGCCTTTGTTTTCGCCTATGCAGATTGTTGGTTTTCCCATGTGGTGGCTCAAAAATATTGTATAAATATGTGTTTTATTTTATATCTTGCATTCATTAATCTTTGTTGGTTTTCTGAAAATATGGCTTAACTATTTCAACATAATCTGCTCTGACGCGGAGCAACACTTACAGAACATTAATATACTAATGTTCAGTACATAATAATGATATTAAGGATCTTGTATGCATTATGGTGCATTATGTGATTGTACATGTATATGAGCCTTTTCATGAGACAACCAACAATTTGGATTTCCGAACAGGTGCGACACACACTATCCTGTACAGACACAGAAGCAGGCTAGAAGATTGAAATTTCGGATTTATAAAGAAGAGGGATTGTACTATCTGTGTATTCGTCTAGCTGTGCAGCTACTGCACAACTGATATGCGCCTAAGCAATTTGCTGGTTTTCGGCTTATAAAGTGGTTCATTATGTTTTATTCGACCAATTATGGCCTTGAATTTTAGCATGTCTTTTGTAACTTACATGTATGTATGTTCATGAAGTTTATGGAGTTCAGGTTACCTCGAAAAGTATCTACACTTAAGCATTTTATTATGAAAACATTACCATGCAATAAAACAGAGATTTTTTAAGTTGTAAAAATTGAAAATTTTCAGTAGAAATTTTTTGTTATTTTTCTTATTTTTGCTCAAAATATAGATTGTGGGTACATGTTAGAACCGCCTCGCCGAGGCGGTTCTAACGAGTACCCACAATCTATGTTTTGGAGCAAAAATAAGAAAAATAGGTATACCCCAGCAAACCCCAGTTTTTTCTATATAAAAGTGGGGTATAAGGGGGTATATATTACACGGACATGTTTTCCTGATGTTATTTGAAGAACACAGAACGGACATATATCTGAAAATACATGTGTCAGCCTGGTAAAATTCTATATGCTCACGCGAAATACTTGTGTTGGTAAACTTTCTCATGCTTTTCTGTGATGCCTTTTCGAGAGTGTTTTGTAAATAGCAAATACTGCAGTAATGTTGCACTCAGGTTTCATTTGTAGGGTAATATGCGTTTTATTAGATCTATTAAACTTTTTTGCTCTCAGGACTCAGCTCCTCGCCGGATTTGGTTTCACAAATTTTAAAAGACTTGCACAACTTGCACACGATTTGAAATCTCGTGTTGTCTTATATAGATGGGGGTACTTTTAAAGCTTTTGGTTTTATAGATTACGAAAACTTGCTCATGCAATATATTGAGATTTTTTTCACCTGTAAAAATTGCAAATATCAGAAAAAATTTCGATATTTTTCTTATTTTTGCTCAAAACATAGATTGTGGGTATAAGTTAGAACCGCCTCGGTTAGGCGGTTCTAACGAGTACCCACAATCTATGTTTTGGAGCAAAAATAAGAAAAATAGGTATACCCCTGCATACCCCAGTTTTACTAGATAAAAGTGGGGTTTAAGGGGGTATTCATTGCACGGACATGTTTTCCTGATGTAATACGGTTCATCTGTTTAACCTTTTTTAAATAATTTATTGTTTTAAATACACTGTTCTGACCTGATAATAATTATCCGAATACCTGCTCCACAGCTCCACGTTGATTAAAACACAACACATTTATTTCGACCAAAAAAAAAAAAAAAAAAAAAGAATGACTATGTCCAAAGGTACCTTCTGAATATACTGTTGCAAACTGTTTACATGTAGTAAAATCCGTTTAAACGTTAGATAGTTTATGTATGTATCCATGATATGGTAAAGTATGATTTTGAGTCGCGTCATAGTGGAGAACCAGCAATGTGGTTTACGAACATGTTCGACACAAACCAAGCTGTACAAGCACAGAAGATGGCTATAAGTTTGAGTTTGGATTTAGAAAGTAGAGGAAGCCTATCCGTATAGTGTTCAAAACCAAAAATTTACTGCGAAGCTGATCTACGCCTTTGGTTTCGCATATGCAGATTGTTTTCTCAAACGAAGGTTCATTTCAAAGACTACAGCTGAAAAAGGGACAATAGTGGTTCCTTTTCTAATCATATGATTGACACTATCCTACTAATTATGATGTAGGCATAATGATGAAACCTGGCTTATATTTATATACTTTGCAAGTGATAACACTATTTGCAGTTTTGCTTGGCATTAGTATACAAGTTGGTATGTTTCAACGGCTTCTCTTTGTACTGAACTATGGAAAAGTCTAGTTGATGGGGGTACTTGTTGGTCATATTCATTTTATCATATTTTTATTATCATGTTTTATGCATTTGCCTTTTCAGTGCAATATTGTGTCGTAAATAAAATTCATAAACAAATTATTTGTTTGGTTCTGTTCATTCCTGTGGCATAGCTTTTATGCTCCTAATTTTGAGATCTTACTTATACTCACATACTCGCATATCCTCGACACTAATGTCAGGCTAGACATCCTCTGTAGGCGCATTCTTGTAGTAGTCTCTAGTCTAGGTTTGGTCCGGGACTGTAGCACCAAGGACTAAACTTGTACGGGTGTTTTTTTTTTTTTTTTTTTTATTTTTTTTTTTTTTTTATTTTATTTTATTTTTTTTTTTTTTCAAAAACACATTTAGCCGTGATTTGAAGCAGTTCAGGAAGGGTGCCATGACTACATGATAAAGCGTTCCAAGAATCTATCACTCTTTAAAAAAAAAAGCCTTCTGGGCACCTGATAGGTCCAAAATAGACCGTTTATCGAAATGTTCCTGTCATTGGCTGTTTCATGAAGAAGCCAAAGCCACTCGCCTTGTAAACCAGAGGAAGTCGCGTTGTCAAGATCCTTTAAATAGATTCTGATTTTAATTTAGATTATACCTGAAAGTATGGTTAGAATAACCAGATAACTGACAGTTCAATTTATTTATTAAATTGCTATATGGTAAAGTAAGCATAGAGGGACCGTGAATCGATGCAATTAAGTTTAAAGTCCCAACATAGACACCAGGTGGGAAAGAAAACACATAAACATAACAAAACATTTTCCAACAACACACTCAAAGAGCAGACATCAAACAAAAAGTTAAAGTAGGCAAGAACAAGGAACTGACACACACACACACACACACACACACACACCAATTATGTCGCGAAGTAAAGCAACAAGTAATAGAATGATGAAGCAGCTATTTCCCATTATGTGACAACTCAGTTACGTCAACTGTATCCGAGTTCATGCAATGTGTACATAATAAACAGACAACACTGAAGCTGGCATCAAAACGAGAAACAAAAAAAACACGACATAACTACCGACGTGGAAACTATAAAGTAGGATGAGGTGGGGTACTTAAGATGTCGCTTAATTTTAAAACAGTGGTTGTCACGATGGAATTGCACAGAGCATCGCAATCTTCCGGTCTTCTGTCTGGAGAAATATCACAAAGCCTGGTGAAATACACAAAGTTTAAACTTGAGAAACAGGAAAATTACGGGCGTCTCCTGAGCGTAGTTCAAACATTTTTTAAGTCGGAAACGCCTTTCACTTGTTTGAATAGACCAGTTGATGCTTCATTGCACCAGGCCATGATCCCAGACGAGCTTTTGGTCCCCCAAAGTTGCGACGTTTTCAATGCATCCACAGTTAGTAACAGCCAGCGACAGAGATAACACGGTTGACATATCAATAGCCGTCTATTTTCAATTTCATTGTTAAGCTTCTAGGAAGTGCTTTATATATTGCTATCTAAAATGGCCTAGATTGCACGACTATTTTAGGAGAATTTTTCTGTTATCATTATGTTTTTAAGTTTAATTACTTGAGATAGATGAAACAAAACCGATTCATGTTAAGGACATACAGACCTTTCTATTTTATTTATAAATGGATTTTCTTTCATATTACATTGAACGGGTGAATTATTCTAACATAAATCGATCAGGAAACGTTTTTTGCATGATTCGCTTCAAGATCGAATTTCACGCATTAAGAGTGGCATAGAATATTAAAAGGCTGCGTTGTGTGTTTTCTGTAAACTATTAAAATGGAGACAATAAACAATTCTAGCACAGGAAGCGACAGCATTCTCGAAAAGAATTGTCGCAATTCCTGGCCAGTGTGGACCTGTATTTTCGGGAATTTGTGTGGACTGACTAGCACCACATTGTGGTTCCTTGTTCTACTTCCGCAGGTGTGGAAGAACTTCCGGCGGAAGTCAGTCCTCGGACTTAGTGTCTTGTGGGCTACGGCAAATTTCACTGCTTCACTGATCAACTTATTTTTCGTATTTGTTTATGCAAAGATTCCAACATACGGACAAATAAGTTCTGTCTATTGTCCGATTTTAGAATTTACTCTGCTAATTCAGTTTTGGGTATATGGTACCCAGGATAGGAAGTCCAAGTTAGTTTATGCCCTGGTATGCTTCGTTCTGTGGACTTCCGTAGTGCTGGTTGAGCTGCTGGGTCACATCTACGACGCAGTCGAGTGGATTGCTATCGTGCTGTGGTGCATTGAGACATTTCCACAAGTAAGTATTTTCGAAGCGGTTAAAAGAATTTAAGGATTAAAGGTAGGAAACAAAATGGCAAGAAGTACTGATACAAAGAGAACATGTGGTGAGCCGAGTTAGCAGATATTTTCCTAGAGATGGCCACTTAGTTAACAGCAAAAAAGCTCGACCAAACTTTTAGCATGGTTTTACACTTTTATGAGATGGTGCAGCGTAGATAAATACAGTATTGCTTTGAAAACTTAACAAAGTA
Organism: Rugalucina vietnamica; assembly: GCA_964017185.1. NCBI lineage: Eukaryota > Metazoa > Mollusca > Bivalvia > Lucinida > Lucinidae > Rugalucina > Rugalucina vietnamica. Next base: position 18,794,963 of record OZ024875.1, on the reverse strand, counting down.
GATCTACAGCAATCTAAAGACGTGTTCACACTTCCGATCAGATCAACCCGATCAAACCCGATCATGCGGTCGGGGGTTGATCGAGCTTGATCGGCGGGAGTGGTCTGTACTGTCGTCTTTGGTCGGCATCACTCGGGCTTCCTTCCCGATAATTTTTGACATGTCAAAAATATTCGAGTAGAGATCGTGTAGCAAACCGCTCGGGAAGCGATCGAGAATCAGTCTAGTAGGGGTCGGGTCGGTCGAGTAGCGATCGATCTACCTAGATCGGGATTGAAATATTTGCCGACCAGGACACGATCAGTCCGACCTAAGTTCGACCACTGCCCGATACTCACGATTCCTACTCGAGACGAGATCCAGATCAAGCCGATCTCCATAACACCATACTCGATCGCTCCCAGATCCATACCCGATCCCATTCGATCTCACTCGATTTCTACCCGATCGTACACGATCACTTCTCGAGGATACCCGATCGCTACTCGAGTGGACCCGATCGCTACCCGACTTTGCACACGCGCAATGATCTTCAATACGTTCCTTCAAAAAGTCACGAATATATTAATCCGTCAGTCATTTGGTCGCTCGGTACTTGAAGAACTGATGCCGCGAACAGGTAAAAAAAGGCGCGTCTTGCCGTTGCTGCTGTGTTAGCAGCTACGGCTTCGCCAGAACCCAGCCCCCAGAAGGCTAAAAAGGGGAAACAGCGGTCAGCACCAACACCAGTTGGTCGATGACTTCCCTGATGACTGCTAGACCTTCTTTATATCTTATTCGCTGCACAAATCACAACACTGGTGTATGTAGGTCAAGGTTTCAATGTCAAAATAGTTGTGCTGCGATCGAGTAGAGAGCGAGTAGCGATCGAGTAATGGTCGAGTTTTTCTGGAAGTGTTCGTGTAAGAATCGAGTAATTATGGCAGTGTTCGTGAACAGATCGTGTAGGGCTCCTGTTGAGATCGGTATGGTTGAAGTTGTGTAGGAGTTATGGTCGAGTAGCGCTCGAGTAAAAGTCGTGTTCAAGCCATCATCGGGACGATCCAGTTGATCTGATCGGCAACCCAGCTTTATACTGGAACACAAACTAATGCTTTTTTTTTTTTTTGTTTTTTTGTTTTTTTTTTGAGAAATTCCAAAGGCAACAAAGGTCATTAAAGGCATCATATCTAATAATCTGAGATGCGGCTAAAAATTGTTCTGTACTTCAGGTCATTCTAAATATGCGAATACGGTCGGCAAGCGGACAGTCCAGAGGCTCGGTCTTCATCGCCATGCTTGGCAAGACAACGGATTTCCTTGGAAACTACATCCTGGTCCTTCCGCAACAATACGTAGTTATGACGTATTTCTCGAGCAGCGTTGCCTACACCAATGGACTGCAAGTTCTGTGGTACTACGAACGTGACCGAAGACGTTCGAATGAAAGTATTGACGCCGAGTCACGTGACAGTGGATTGACCAATCCCGTTGTGAATCAAAGTGGCAGCAGTGATTATTTATATGAGTTTCATAACAAGAATCGCATGTTCAGAATGCAGTGCTCCAGTTCAGCGCTAGTGCGCATGATTCTTGCGGCAGTTTTATGCTGTCTAATGGCGACTTGTTTAGCCGGGCTTGTCTGGAATTTCGGAATGTTTGGGTTTGCGTTTCCAGCTGCAATTTTGGGCGTGGTCTGTGTGACATACTTTACCAGAGACACGACTTGTGGGTTCTGCAATTTTGGTTCCGCTGTTTTATAAAACAAAACTTCTGTCTCTATTTATACTCATATAAGTAAAGAGATAATTTTATCTGCCTTAAAGTAAAAAGTAAGCAATGATAAGGACTTTGCACTATATGCCTATCCCTCTGCTTCCTTTAGCAAATTGTAATGTACATGTACATGCTCAAGGCCAAAACAGTATGGAATTGCGGCGTGGAGACACCGAAGAAAAACAGAAAGACCAATGGGAATCATGGTCGCTCACCTGAGAGTCAACAGCATTACAATATCCCAAAGCATGATATTTTCTAAATGTTTAATGGCAGCCTACTCTGTAGCGATGGTCGGACGCGGCTGGCCAAATTCGAAACTCGTACAAGATTAGTTGTCATTGTTACCTGCCAGAATAATGATTCGAACAAAAATCTTGTAACAGGTATCCGGACAAAATCCCCCCGGACAGAATCCCCCCCCCCACTCTTTTTTGTTGACTAGGACAGAATCCCCCCCCCCAGTATATCTTGCAAATAGGATAGAATCCCCCCACCCCTTCTCAGACAGAATCTACTTTAGTTTCAAAGTTTAAAGTTTCACTTTAATAACTGAGCAATCTTTGAATTTATTTAGATATTATTAAGTTGACTACAATAAGTGGTAATTAGAGAAAATTAAATATGACAATTTGGTTATTTTGATACCTTTTACTATGGCTTAGTTAATTACTCAACACATAGAAGTTTTTCTCACCTCATTATTGCTATTAGCAACATATTAAGATTGCTATAACATATTAAGATGCAGCTTTCTTTAAATAATTCTCCAATCATCAGCAAACAATGAATAAACTTTTTTGATGCAAAAATAGCTGTAAAATGTAACAATATGATTATGGAGATTCTAACTGGGAGTGTGTGTGTGTGTGTGTGTGTGGGGGGGGGATTCTGTCCTATTTGGGGGGATTCTGTCCTCGTCAACAAAAAAGAGTGGGGGGGGGGATTCTGTCCGGGGGGATTTTGTCCTACACTCCTTGTAACAACGTAGCGATCATTTTTTTTCTCCATTGGTGTTCATTTAAAGTACATACATGTACATGGGATTTTCTTTAAGATGGTGAAGGGATATTAACTCATTGATCAGCTATTCCATGTTTGTCCTAATTGCCTGCAAGAACGAAGAAGAATCGACCAAAAATAAAGGCACATGACCAAGTTATTTAGCCCCTGCTTTGGTATATACTAGTACCTGTATGCCCTAATTTAAAAATCTTCTGAGACTTTGATGGTACTTTATTGTAACCAGCAAGAAATAGGAAGATTCAGCCAAGAATTAATCTGCTAGAGCATCCACAGCATTCTCTTCATTATAAGTCGATGCAAAATTTTCAAAACACACAAAGGCAGCTAATTCCGCAGTTAGTGGTCCGACCTGCCTTATTTATAATGCATCATAGAGGCTTGTATAGGGTATTTTGGGATACGGGATATTGGCCTATTTTTAAGGGATACTGGGATATGTGTTTTTTATTTTGGGATATGGGATATTGGAATTTATTTTGGGATACGAGTTAAATTAATTTTGGGATATGGGATATATTGGACAGTTTATTTTGGGATATGGGATATTGCCTACCACCCTAACCAAGCCTCATCATAGGTTTTGTGGTTGTCCTTGTTGCAAGAATGAAGAAGATTCAATGAAGCCGCTTGAGTCTACAACATTCACCGAAGTTCTCAGTAATAACCCTATGGGAGCTATATGTTGTCACAATGATCAACTGTTTGCTTCGAAACGTCATGCAGGCAACTCATCGCCCTTGCGATGATTCTGACAAAATTTGTTTGCGATGATTCTATCACAGAGTCCATTGAGCCGCCACATCGTCAGAAAACGGGATTATTCCTATGCGAAAACAAAGGCGCAGGTCAGCTTCGCAGTAACTGCGAAGCTGATCAGCGCCTTTGTTTTCGCCACACGGATAGTACAGTTCCTCCTCTATGTAAATCCAAAACTTCAAGCTTCTACAAGGCCGTCGTCGGCGGTCCGGCCGGTCCGGCCATGGCCGGACCACTTTTCAGGCCGAAAATGGTTTCGGCCGGACCACAATTTTCGATTATTCGCCCGAAAATGTGTTAGCCTTTTCGACTTTTTTGAAGTGTGATGACCCAATTGATACTAAGCATACTTGAACGATCTGCCCGAGGGTGTGAAAGACAGTCGTTATAAAAACAATCATGAAAATGACACCTGTATTAAAGACAGGTATTGTCATTATTGGATTGTGACGGATTATCGTGCATCAGAGTGTTCTTAAATTCATAGTGAATAAAACCGATTCTCTGTGATCTTAAACAATTTAAAAAAGTGAAGAGCAGTAGGCCTATTTCACAGTTGAAAATACTAAGTTAAACATAATTTCACAATAACCCTATCACTGTTTATAATTATTGCATTAAATATTATCAAACAACATGGCGAAAAATGGTTTACGTAGAAAATTTTCGTAAACATTATTTTCTTCATTTTCCAAAATTTGTTAAAACGTGCATGTTATTCTTCCGTCATGGATATTCCTAATCAACCGACGTCTTTCATATTCTTCAGCGTTCCTTCGGCAAGGCAAATCCTGTGAAAAGGAGCTTCCAGGATTCATGGTTTTCGACCAGGACATGGCTTTATCATAATGAAAATCAGCAGCGCTTCAAGGGCAAAAATTGTCCCAAAGTGCATTAAAATCGTCTGAACGGACGTCCGGAAATATAAAATTTTCTCGGGGGAGATCCCCCGAACCCCCCTTACGAGAGGGGGAATGCCCCCTCTCGTGCTCTCCCCCAACTCGTGCCTTCGGCACTCATAAAACGTCTCTGATATTTTATGGCCGGACCACTTTTCAAAGGCCGACGACGGCCCTGTTCTAGCCTGCTTCTGTGACTGTACACGCCGGTTTGTGTCAGACTTGGTCGGAAACCCCGAAGACCGGTTTTCTCACGTCGCGGCTCAATTACGTTTGAAAGTGAAAGGAACATAGAACATAGAAAATTTTATTAGATTTGAACTATACAGTTCCTCATCTACAACATACATATTATCATGAATTGTGTAGTCAAAGCAATGTAATGAAAAACAATGTGATGAAATCTAGAGATGTACAATTTGTAAATTGTACGCTGAGGATGGTTACATATTTTGTAACCGTGATGTACGAACTTCAAAGGCATTAAATATATAGTACGACAGGTTGTTAATGGTCGTTGTATCGTTAGAACCCATAAGCTGTATAAACTTATACACAGACGGATTTCGCCTATAATGTCTATTAATGTACCGTAAACGTAAATGGTTGTAAGACGTGCACACAAGGACAAAATGGAATTCGTCTTCAATATCACCCTTATCACAGATCGGACATATCCTTTCTTGTCTATCTACACGATTCTGTCCGTGTCTTCCCGCTTCAATTCTAAGTGGATGTGATGCTAACCGTAGCTTCGTAATCGCAGAACGATATTTTCTTTGTAATGACACATTCAAATAGTTCTCATACTGAAAATTTACCTTGTAGTGTTTGTATACATCTAGGACGTGATTTGCATCTAATTCAGCTCTCCACTTTTGAGTATAGATATCCAGTAACCGCTGCTTGAATATTTTACAAAACTCTGATGGACATACTGATTTCGGATTATCCCATATGTTCCCGTAGCCATTTGTCGTTAACATAGTCTTAACATTGCATATCCAATTGGACTTTCCTGCACTACAATCCTTTACAGAAAGTGTCAGAACTGTCTTTAAAACACAATTGTCAGTTTCATATAGTTTGAACCAATATTTAAGTATCTGGACATATCTGTTAATGAACAGTGGATACCTCGCTAACTCTCCATAAACTCCAACATTACTAGTCGCCGTTTTAACACCTAAGATCTTTTTACAGTATTTCAAGTGAATGCGTTCGATTTGTTTAGATGAAGTATATCCCCACACTTCTGAACAGTAATTTAAAATAGATGCTACAAACGCATCAAATAGTTGACATAAAGTTCTTGGACTAAAATCATAGGCACGCACATTTTGTAAAAGTATATTCATAGCCTTCAGTGCTTTTCCTGATAATGTCTGTTGATTAAGATTAAATGATCCGGTATAGTTAAATACAACACCTAGGTAATTAAAGTCATTAACCACCTCTAACACGTTTCCGTTAAATGACCAACATTCATTTGCAAATACAAGTCCTCTTTTTCTAAAAACAACAATTTTAGTCTTAAGCACATTTACTTCTAATCCCCACTTTTGACAGTATTCCTGTAATTTATCCAAGCTATTCTGCAAATCCTCCGGAGTGTCACCTAGCAACACCATATCGTCTGCGAACAATAATAACATAATGTTTATATCATTCAAACACAAGCCAGAGTCCGGTCTGGACTGTAAATATAGCTCTAGATCCTCCAAAAATAGCGAAAATAGAATAGGCGATAGAGTTTCTCCTTGCTTGAGACCAACTGATATATCAAAGAAGTCTGAATAGCTATTACAGTGCCTGACACAACATTTTACTTTATCATACATGGCTCTAATAATCCGTAACAGTTTACCATTCAATCCAAGCTTATACAGCTTTAACCACAACGCCTTTCTATACACCGAGTCAAAGGGCACGGCTCTTTCCCAGCACACCGACTCTGGCGAGCGACAATAAAGCTACCTTTTTTCAAAGAGGAAAAATATAAGTATGAAATAAATCTTAGACAAATGATAGTCATGCAACTCCAGTGACGTCACTTTTTTGTCAGTGAGGCTTAAATACAAAACAAATATGAAATAAATTTTAAACAAATAATCGTCATGCAATTCAGTGATGTGAATAATCAGCGTCTTTTACTTTCATTCGTTTTTCTTTTTTTCTGTCTGGTATAACGAAACATATTAATCCAAGTCTTTGTGACCTGACATTAACTACGGAAATTAAAGGCTGGGATTTAAGGCTTCGCCTCGTAAATCTGCGGGGTCTGGGTAGGCGCTGCTAAGTGGATAATTACGCAAACACATTAAGCCCCTATTGTTCGACCAATCACAGATTAAGCGGTCTAATCAGCGATTGTTTTTATAAAACATGACCGGTGATTTTGAAGACAATAGGTGCGGCGAGATGAAAGACATGTCGAGATGACCTATTTGCAATTAAAGAACGAAACATGGTCACGTGTTTATTTAAAATACCAGCTGAAGAAATTCGTAGAATCACAAGTCCACTCTTGAGTTAAAGCCTGAGAAGGGAACAGATTTGTAAGTAATTTTTAATTTTGTTTATTTGCTATTATTATTTTTTTCCACTATGTGTTTTATTCATTTGTTACATGAATATTCTCAGCCGCCTCGACGAAAGGCAAATTTCACTGAAAGACAACAGAAAAAAAATTATTTATTTATTTATTTATTATCTATTTACTTTAAATTATTTATTTTAATTTATTTATTTATATCTAAAATGTTGACCAAAGCGCATTTCTAAATATTAACTATTTTGGATCCGAGATTTAATGAAGACTCGAAATGTTCGGCATAAAGGTAACGCGATTTATCACGCCCTCTATCGGCAGGCAGAGCCTCCATGAAGTAAACAGCATTTTGATCACACAGTTTTCATTCCACATTGTACATGTAGATCTATCTCTATTTCTTAAAAATGGAATCAGAGTCCGTGCTTATACGAACGCACAGCTGTGTCGGTAGTACAAGTGATGAGAAAATTGGAACATACATGTATAGCATTTGTCCAACAGCATGTCAATGCCGCATGATGACAATTTAAAACTCTTACAGCGCAAATTGATGTAACGCACGACACTTCGTGACAAAATGGGAGTGTGGTAATTAGCAACAGGATCGATTCAGTGGGATCAGTATACAACGAGTACATTGTCTCGCTGTAGGTTGCAGCTATATCGATCCAGCTTCCAATCATCGCATATATACCATTTTGTCACGTGTCGTGTGATTGTTGCATCATGTGTGCTATTAGAAATTTGGTTGTATCATGGGTATCCAGGATGGTGACGCTTTGCTTTCTTTCGCGTACTCATTGCATTCCTGTCGATGTAGCCGCCTACAGCAGAAACCAAGCTTCATTCAAGGATGCTGAGTAATTGGTTGAATTCTGTCAAATGTAGAAGTGGACTCGGACATTAAAAATGGGGACTTGGCCTGTTTAACTTATCAAACAGACAAGAGAAGCTCTGGTTCGAACTCCCGACCAGGCGAGTAGCTTTGCCAGAGTGCTCCTCATGACACATTATGATTCGTAGTTGGCCTCCCAAGCCCCCCAAATATTTTTCTGTTGGCATTTTTGAGTACATTTTGGCATCCATGCCCAATGTGTGCCTTATTGTGTTACAATACACGCTAGGGTGGATGCCAAGTCTGAAAATGCCCCAGAGTCCCCAAAATAGGTCAAAGGTCAACTAAGTGCAAAATTTAAGATATTTCAACATTATAGCAGTATTTTGGAAATATTTTCATTTTTTTTTTTTTCAAACCCCCCCCCCCACCAAAATTACATCTAATACATTTGTATGATGTAATCAGTTACAATTGTTACAACAAAGTAATGCAGACTTAGGTCAAAGGTCACTTTAGTGCAAAAAATGCTTATTTTCATGCCCTTTTACAGTTGTCTGTATAAACATCAGTGTCCGTGGTATTCTGATGGGGATAAAGTTCTTTTAGGTACTTTTTGTATCAATTGTGTATAGAATGGTATACGGACAAAACACCCCACGGACATAACCCCCCACGTCCATTTTGTTATAGGTGGACAAAAACCACCACATGTTTTTTTGAAGGCTGACAAAACACCCCACGCCCAATAGTATAACGTGGACAAAACACCCCATGCAGATTTTAAAATTAGGACAAAACCCCCCTCATGTTTTTGCAGTGTAGATAAGCAGATGGAAGCAGACAAAAGCATCCTAATGCAAACAACACATGCATTTTCTAATAATACCACTTCTTTTTTTCTTCTTTCAATTCTATGTAGATGAATGGATATTTTCTTTGATGCCATTCCAATTATCACTTATTAAAACAAATGCATGTATACTGATTGTGTTAGTACATTTTTTAAATCATAATGTGCTAAATGAGTGCTATTAAGGTCATAGAATTATTTAATCATTTATTTAATTTTCACAATTAACTCAAACACCTTTATAATCTGTCTGTGCTAAAATGGTTGTTTTTCAATTGAAGTTAAATTGTTAATTGCTTGTTTGACTGATTCAAATGATTTGAAATATGTTGTGTTATTATTTTTGTAACATATACACATTACCACCACCAGATATGTTCATTAAAAAGTTTAAATCTTAAATGAGTTCATATGCAGCTTTCATTAACTAATTTAAGGAAAGAAATAAAATTTGGCCATGGTTTCATGTCCAGGTCATCAATTTTGTTATGTTATATGGGGAACTAAGAAAAACATGAGGGGGGTTTTGTCCTAATTTTGAAATCTGCATGGGGTGTTTTGTCCACGTTATACTATTGGGCGTGGGGTGTTTTGTCAGCCTTCAAAAAAACATGTGGTGGTTTTTGTCCACCTATAACAAAATGGATGTGGGGTGTTTTGTCCGTGGGGTGTTTTGTCCTACACTCGTATAGAATATGATCGTAGCATTCATTTGATACCAATTTCATCTCTCTACAGCCTTTGGTTGCTGAGATATTGCCAATTTTATTGGTATACTCCCCTGCATGTGTCTGTGTTTTTTCTCTTACATCTTAAGTTTTCTTAAATTTGTGCAACGGGATAGTCAGCTTGGTCATATAATATGAGCCGCCGCATGGGAAAACCAACAATCTGCATAGGCGAAACCAAAGGCGCAGATAAGCTTCGTAGTAACTGCGAAGCTGATCACACCTTTGTTTTCGCTACACGGACAGTACAATTCCTCTACTTTCTAAATCCAAAATTTCCAGCCTCTAACCATCTTCTGTGACTGTACACGCTGGTTTGTGTCGGACCTGGTCAGAACCCAAATTGTTGGTTTTCTCACGCACAGGCTCATATATTATTATATGGTTATAAAATATTGTCATAACAATCATTTGATACCAATTTTAGATCTCTAGAACTTATGGTTGCTGAGATATTAACGTTTCAGTTGGTATACCCCCTCTATCTTTCTGTGATTTTTATCAAATATTTTAAGTTTTTATCAATATTCAAACAAGAAGAAAGTCGAACTTTTCATTTATCTTTTCTTACGTTTATAGAACATTATCATTACAATCATATGATATCAATTTCAGCTCTCTAGGACTTTTGATTGCTAAGTTATAAAACATTTTGTTGGTATACCCCATCCACTTTTCTGTGGTTTTTCACTATTTAAATTTTTTATCAATATTCGAAAAACCAGACAGTCAGATTGTTTGTGTGCCTTACAACACGGTTATAGAATATTATCCTACCAATCATTTGATACCAATTTCAGTTCTCTAGAGCTTTTGGTCACTGAGATATTAGCAGTTTTATTTGTACACCCCCTTCGTTTGCCAAGGATTTTTCTCCTATATCTTAAGTTTCCTTAAATATTTGAGAAACAAGAAGGTAAGCTTGTTTATATTTCTTATCACATAGTTATAGAATATTGTCATACCAATCTTTTGATGACCTATTTGCAATTAAAGAACGAAACATGGTCACGTGTTTATTTAAAATACCAGCTGAAGAAATTCGTAGAATCACAAGTCCACTCTTGAGTTAAAGCCTGAGAAGGGAACAGATTTGTAAGTAATTTTTAATTTTGTTTATTTGCTATTATTATTTTTTTTTCCACTATGTGTTTTATTCATTTGTTACATGAATATTCTCAGCCGCCTCGACGAAAGGCAAATTTCACTGAAAGACAACAGAAAAAAAATTATTTATTTATTTATTTATTATCTATTTACTTTAAATTATTTATTTTAATTTATTTATTTATATCTAAAATGTTGACCAAAGCGCATTTCTAAATATTAACTATTTTGGATCCGAGATTTAATGAAGACTCGAAATGTTCGGACGTCATTTCCGTAAACAAGTTGTTTTTTAGTAAACAAACGAAAACAAACGTTTTTTAGTAAACAAACGAAAACAAACGAAAACAAACGTTAGTAAACAAACGTCATTTCCGTAAACAAGTTGTTTTTTAGTAAACAAACGAAAATAAATAAATAAACAGAGTTTTTTCAAAGAAGAAGACGTGACTTTATACGAATTTGTGCAGATTCGATTCATTTCATCGGACTTTTGATGACCCTGAAAGGATTTCTCTGGATTTGTGATATTTATCGAGAAAATTAACTTTGAAAATTTTGACAGTTCACGGAGAAATCAGCTGTGTCCGGCGAAAGTGCTTCTCTCATCTTTTGACCTCGGACAGGTGGAAATATAATACAAAACAACAGAAATACGGAAAGTATCGTCATTCAAACCTGAAAAAGTTCAAAATCTACAGAAACACGGTAGGATCATTGATTTTATGCAGAAATAATCAGCAAAGAACAATGTCCGCTTAGTTTTGTGCAACATGAGTGACAGGAAAACAGTCTATTGTCATGAACTACATGAACTTAACTGAAATATGAAATGTATATCAGTAAAACAAATAACAATATGAATATTACACATCAATAGAACAAATATATTAACACTTGACGAGATAATTCATCACGAATAGATAAACCTGTATCAAAATGTCAGACTGCTTAGACAACCTCGCCATCAACTTGTCGATGGAAAAAACTAACAAGTCCTACCCCGCACACTGCTTGCCCTCAAAATTAAAAAAGCGCAATGGAAAAGCGAAGAGTTGTGGCTTCGAAGAAATCTTGTTGAATCACTATGAAAAGGAGGCTAAAATGATTGCATTCCATACCAACCGACCAAGATTGTTAGCATGGATTAAAGCTCTAGAAATTTTGTACTATGATAATTTTGGCAACGAAGAAGATTTCATCGTCGACTGGCAGGACGAACCCCATAGATGGACAGATCCAGAATCCCCGGCTAACATGATTGTTATATCCCTGCATTCGGCTAACAATTCCAATACTGAAGAAAATTCCAGAAAATACCAGTTGCGTTTCTTCATCACCACAGGAACTATACAAGTACAAGGAAACAATGTCAGCCTGTTTGTCTCAGAACATTTTCCTAAACTGAAGGCACTAGTCAATTTGATCAGTAAGGATTCTAACAACAGTTGCAGTCATCATGTCTATCCAGATCAATCAGAAGATGAGGAGGAGACAATTCCCAAAGTAATATTTGAAGAAATCCTACCCAGACACCCAACCCACACACAGACCCAGTCCCATCCAAAGATAGTTATCACAGAAGAACCCCCCTCTACCAATGACCAAATGAAATCCCTGGACTTCAGTGAATCAAGTATGCCAAATATAACAAGAGTTTCAAATTTGAAAGATTCTCCAGTGAACCATATCCAGATTGTCCCTTCAGGTCCCTCAGTTGATGAAGATAATGAAGTACAGATAAACATAAACTCACTTCAAAACAGGCCTACAGACAAGAAAGAGCAGCAAGAAGAATCACATACAGATAAGCCCACTACTGGAATGAAAGAGAGTGAATTAAAGAAAATGAAAATTAAACTTGACTTTCAAGAAAAAATGAATAAAACAATATTAGAAACTCTGAACAGAATTGAAGGAAATTGCTGCCTTATATCAGAATTAAGATCTGATATACAACTACTAGCTGAAGAGAAGGAATCAATGAAAGCCAGAAGTAGTAAGATTGAAAATAGAGTTCTCAAACTTGAAGAAAAAGTGACTGATAATAATAGACAAAACACTCAGTTTGAAGAAGAACTCAAAGGCATGGGTTTGCAGTTAGAAGATCTCAGAAATTCTGTGGCTGGAAGAAGCAATTCTAGTGAAAAAGATAATGAAATCAGTATTCTTAAGGGAAGGCTAGAGGAACTCAGATATGAGAAAGATAATATTAAGCAGGAACAGAAAAATCTTCTCAACACTATCAAGACTCTAGAAAAGAAGATTGAAACTAAGGACACAGAGATCAACACTCTTTCTAAAAGTAATGGGGAACTTACTCAGATCAATGAAAATCTTAAAGCAGAAATACAAAAGTTAAAAGATGATAGAAGCACTTTTGCTCAAGCAGCGAGTGAGACCGTGATTTCAGGAAATGAGAACAGTTCAGTAGAGGCCAATGTTTCGACCCAGAATTCGTTTTCACCACTGCAAAACATGGACTCTCAAGATATTCAAGAAGTGGATATCTCCAACACAGATATAACAATTATCGCTGACTCTCATGGACGTTCTCTTGACCCTAAGAAGATGTATAAAAACAAAAATGTTGAAATCAAAGTACTGGATGCACGGAAGAAAAATCTTGATGGGGCAGCTGAATTCATTCAGTCGGCACAGACTCTTGGAAAAGAAACGGTGTTGATTGTCGGGAGTAATGACATTGGGGAAAGTTCAGCCGATACAGTGTTCAGAAAATTTCGTAATATCAGGGACAAGTTTGAAAGTAAATTCCCATCCTGTAAACTGAACATAGTTCCAGTCCTACCACGTTATAACAATGAAAGCTATAACAGAAACGCATGTGTTGTGAACTCTAAATTGCAGGCATTGGCATCTGACAATACAAGTATTGTTAACCTAGATATCTCCCCAGATGACAGAATATTGTTCAACAACGACAACGTTCACCTGTCTAAACAAGGCAATCTTGTCCTAGTGAAGTTACTGAAAACTCACCTCAACCCTAAACTCGGACTCCCGCCTTATTCTTCATATTCTCAGAAAGACAGAAGATCACAACCTAACGGACATTTCGATAGTAGTTCTCAGTTTCGCAGTGAACGCAGCTCTCAATTAGGTGGTGGCGGTGGACGTAGACATAACTTCAATGGTGGTCGTGGCGCTCAGTTTGGTGGTGCTCGTAACAATTTCTTCGGCGGAAACCGTAACCTTCAAAATGGAAGCCATCCTGACCAAGCCTTCATGAATACTAACAACTTGAATGAACGTGACATTCTATTAAGACTCTTGGGCTTTTAAGCCGTGCTGATAATGTTTTTGACTGAAATGTTAATATAATTAATATGCTGCTTCTTAATGTTTACAATGCTGTGCATATTACATTCTTATAGCCATGAAATTAGAAGTGCATCTTTCATGCATTTTACCTATGGCTATTAGTTGATTACACTCAGTTACATATATGTATTTTTAAATTATTGCTGTCAAGTGTTCATAATTATTCCATAATGGTAATTCTTTCAAGCCATTAAGTGATAATTTCTATCAAACAAAATATTTATGTAGACTGAAAACTGTTCACTCATTTTATCATATGAAATATGTTTAATTTTGCCTGTTGGAACATAAATGGTTTTTCTCAAGAAAAATTTGAAAATGACACATTTTATAAAAAATTTGATATTTTTGGTTTGACTGAAACTTGGACCAGTAAGGATTCAAATATTAACCTTCCAGGTTACAGAGCATTCACAAGTTATGCTTCTAAGGGAAATAGGAAAAAAGGGCGACTCTCAGGCGGACTTGTTATCTACATAAGAGAGATGCTATTCAATAGAGGTTTTGTTAAAAGAATAAAAACAACCAAAAATTTTATATGGCTAAAATTGAGCAAATATGCTTTTAATTCCGATTCTGACATATTTTTATGTCTTTTATACATGCCGCCTAGAGTAAAATCCGTCTGTCCTGAAAATGACAATATTTTTGAAAATCTAAAAACTTGTATCCGTGATTACTCAACACAGGGAAAATTGATGTTAATGGGTGATTTCAATGCCCGAACTGGTGTACTAAATGACTATGTTGAATTAGACGAAACTGCAAGGTTAGACCTTGACTTATTACCTTCTGATTATTTAGAAGATATTGTTCTCCCTACTCGTCTTAACGTTGACCAGATAGTGAATGACCAGGGGAAGAACTTGCTTGATATGTGCATAGAATCTAAATTACGGATACTTAATGGGAGGATACTCGGTGATTCATTAGGATACAATACTTACTTTGGTCCAAGGGGCAGTAGCACAATTGATTATATTGTTGTTTCTGAAAATTTATTTGATTTATTCAATTTCATAAATGTCCGTCCTCCAAATGAATTGTCTGATCACTGTGTCATATGGTGTGGTATGAAAACTACTGTATCGTATAGTGAAATTAATGATGAATTTGCAACTGTATATGCTACATTACCTGGCAAATTTATTGTTGATGAATCAACAAAACAGATGTATGTCGAATCTTTGTTAGATACCGAGTCTTCTTGTTTAATCCAAAGCTTTTTGAATGATGTGGAAAATAATGACATAGACATTGAGACATTAACTAATCAATTTGCAGAAATTATTAATACGTCTGCACAAAAATCTGCTAAGTTCAAATTATATAGCAGTCACAAAAGAAAGAAAAGATTAAAAAAGAAATGGTTTGATAACAATTGTTACATAATGAAAAGAGAATTGAGGAAGCTAGGAAAACGCCTTCTAATGAACTCAAATAATGCTGACCTAAAATGTGCATTTCATAGATTAAAGAAAGAATACAATAAAACGCTTAAGATGACCAAGCGTTCATTTTATAAACGCATTATAGAACAGTTAGATACTTTACATGAAAATGATCCAAAAACGTTTTGGAAAACACTTGATCAATTAAAAAATAAATCTTCAGATAAAACTAATCCAATTTCTATGTCTACTTGGTATGATTATTTAACTGAACTTTATTCAGAAAAGAATCCTGAACTAAATTTAAATGATCTAGAAATGAATACTGAAGGCCCACTTGACTTTCCATTTACCTGTAAAGAAGTACGTTCAGGAATAACAAAACTTAAAAATAATAAACAACCAGGAATAGATTTAATACTGAACGAGTTCATTAAATTTGGCAAAGATACTCTTTTGCTTCCAATTGTTAAATTGTTTAACAGAATTTTAAAATCTGGAACTTTTCCACATAGCTGGAACATTTCACTTGTTTCATTTATAGCTAAAAATAATGAAATATACGATTGTAACAATTACCGTTGTTTAAGCTTAACTAGTTGCTTTGGAAAACTGTTTACTTCTTTACTCCAGACTCGACTACATAACTATATGGAAAACAATAACTTGTATAATAGATTTCAGGCAGGATTTAGACCCGGATATAGAACAACAGATCACATATACACTATTAAAACAATTATCAATAAATACATATTTAAATGTAAAAAGAGAATATATGCTTGTTTCGTAGACTTTTCAAAAGCTTTTGACACTGTTTGGCGCTCAGGGTTATTCCAGAAATTACTAACCTTGGGTATAGGAGGTAATTTTTACAATGTTGTCAAATATATGTATTCTAATTCTAAATTTGTTGTTAAAAAGGACAACTTTTTGTCTCATTTAGGACAGTATGAAAGAGGAGTACGCCAAGGCGATGGCCTTAGTCCGTTACTGTTCAATATTTTCATAAATGATATAAATGACATATTTGATGAAACTATTTCACAACCTGTGATCTTAAATACTACGAAACTTAATTGCTTGATATATGCCGATGATGTGCTTTTATTATCAGAAAGCAAGGAAGGTCTGCAGTCCTGCCTGGACTCTCTGAATATATATTGTGACTACTGGAAGCTGAGGATCAATACCGAGAAAACCAAAGTTATGGTTTTTAGTGCAGGAAAAATTAAAACTGATAACATCAAGTTCACATTAAATAAGTCTGACATTGAGATTGTCGACAACTATAAATATTTGGGTATACTACTTTCGTATAATGGTAATTTCAAACATGCTGCCGATCATATGTTCCAAAAAAGCTTGAAAGCTATTTTTTCACTTAAATCAAGCGTTCTTGATTTTGAATCGACGAGTAATACCTTGAAGTTAAAACTTTTTGATACCCTTATACGTCCAATTTTGACATATGGTGCAGAAATTTGGATAGGTGATTATAATATAAAGGAGAAAACTCTTGACACATTACCTTTTGAAAAAATACACAATCGGTTTTGCAAATACTTGTTAGGTGTTCATAAAAAAGCATCAAATTTAGCTTCAAGAATTGAACTTGGTAGAGAGCCAATACTTAACTTTATATGCTCTCAAGCGTTTAAATATTATTCTCGTTTATCTCAGCTTCCAGAAGATCGTTTATTGAAAGAGGTTTTTGAACTAGATAAAAATTTGTTTCAAAATGGTTACAAATCATGGTATTCTTGTATACATAACTTTATGCAGAAGTTTTCAGTAAGTGAATCAGAAGCTCAGACATGTACTATGTCAGATATTATATCTACCAAATACAAGTGTGACTTAAATACTGAACTTTCAAGCCTGAGACGACAGATCCAGGATAATAAATTATATACTTTTTCAAACATTTACTCAAACTTTTCATTACAAGATTACCTTTCATTTGGGCTTCCAAAAGACAAAACTAGAAAGCTAGCAAAACTTAGAATAAGTGCCCATGATCTATTAATAGAACGAGGTCGCTATTTTAGACCTCGGATTCCTCGTGAGAGTAGACTTTGTACTAGTTGTAATGAAATTGAAGATGAAGAGCATTTCATGCTGTATTGTTCTATGAATTCTGCGCTTAGAAATGATTTATTTAAAACACTGAATATAACTTATCATGATTTGAAACCTGGTAGTGATGCCTCATTCAATGCATTTGTTCATTTAATGAACCCAGCAACTGCTGAGGAAACAAAATATGTTTGTGAGTTTATAACAATGTCTCTTGTCTTAAGATAACTTGTAATGCTAACTGTTAGATCTATGTCATATTATCTCATCATATTCATTCAACATCCCTCATCGCACTCATGTACATGTATGTTGTTGTTGTATGTTATTAACTTGTATTGGAGGACACCGACTGTTATGGAGGTTATCTGAATAAATCTTGTATCTTGTATCTTATCTTGTATCTTGTATCTTGATACCAATTTCAGCTCTCTATGACTCTTGGTTGCTGAGATATATACGTTTCCACTGGTATACCCCCTCTATTTTTCTGAGATTATTATTTAATATTTAAAGTTGTCATCACTATTCCAACAACAAGAAAGTCAGATTATTTATGCGTCTTATCACAGTATTATAGAATATTATTATAGCAATCATTTGGTACCTATTTCAGCTCTCTCTAGAGCTTTTGGTCAGTGAGATATTAACAATTTTATTGGTATACCCCCTTCGTTTGCCAGTGATTTTTCTCCTATATCTTAAGTTTCCTTAAACATTTGAGAAACAAGAAAGTAAGCTTGTTTATATATCTTATCACATGGTTATAGAATATTGTCATAGCAATCTTTTGATACCAATTTCAGCTCTCTATGACTCTTGGTTGCTGAGATATATACGTTTTCATTGGTATACCCCCTCTATTTTTCTGAGATTATTATCTAATATTTAAAGTTATTCCAACAACAAGAAAGTCAGATTATTTATGCGTCTTATCACAGTATTATAGAACATTATTATAGCAATCATTTGATACCTATTTCAGCTCTCTAGAGCTTTTGGTCACTGAGATATTAACAATTTTATTGATATACCCCTTCGTTTTGCAGTGATTTTTCTCCTATATCTTAAGTTTCCTTAAATATTTGAGAAACAAGAAAATAAGCTTGTTTATATATCTTATCACATGGTTATAGAATATTGTCATAACAATCTTTTTATACCAATTTCAGCTCTCTATGACGTTTGGTTGTTGAGATATATACGTTTCCATTGGTATACCCCCTCTATTTTTCTGAGATTATTATTTAATATTTAAAGTTGTCATCACTATTCTAACAACAAAAAAGTCAGATTATTTATGCGTCCTATCACAGTATTATAGATCATTATTATAGCAATTATTTGATACCTATTTTAGCTCCCTAGAACTTTTGGTCACTGAGATATTAACATTTTTATTGGTATACCCCCTTTGTTTGCCAGTGATTTTTCTCCTATATCTTGTTTTCTTCAATATTTGAGAAACAAGAAAGTCAGCTTGTTTGTATACCTTATTACATGGTTGTATAATATTGTCATAGCAATCATTTGATTCCAATTTCTGCTCTCTGTGGCTTTTGGTTGCTGAGATATAAACGTTTCTGTAGGTATACCCCCTCCATTTACTGTGATTTTTCTCTAATATTATAAGATTTTATCAATATTCGAACAACACGAAAGTCTGATTATTTATGTATCTTATTTCGTGATTTTAGAATGTTGTCATAGCAATTTTTTGATACCAATTTCTGCTCTCTATGGTCTTTGGTTGGTGAGCTATAAACATTTCTGTAGGAATACCCCTTACATTGTTCTGTGATTTTTCTCTTTCTCTATTATTGAATGTTCTCATCAAGATTTGATCCCCAAGAAAGTTGAATTCTTTCTGCATCTTATCACATTACTATAAACCATTATAATATCAATCATTTGATATAAATTTCAGCCCTCTAGAGTTTTTGGTTGCTGAGATATAAGCAGTTTTGTTGGTAGACCCCTTCATTTATCTGTTATTTTTCTATAATATCTGAAGTTCTCTTAAATATTGAGCATTAAGATAGCCAGTTTGTTTATATATCTTATTTTACATGACACAAATGTGCAATAAAGTGATCCTCTGACCAAACTAGCACCCATGGGCATTTGTTCTAAGGGTGCAAGGTAAATTCTATAGATATCCCACCCTAAACCCTTCAAATGGCAATAGATTTTCCCTTTGTAAATCTTGATTTTCGTCATTTTCATTAATATTCATGAAAATGCAAATGAGATTATTTTTATTTAGGCCCATGACATCAACAAATTTGTCAAATAGTATTATTGGTACAATCACAATGAGCCACAATGATAGTTTAGGCATGAAATTAGTGTTTATGGGATACTTGATTTTTAATTGTTTCTTTTTATTCATTTTAAAATTTTAATGAAAATTCATGAATATGCAAATTAGATATTTTCCATTACGTATCATTGAAAGAAAGGGCTATGTCTAAGCTTTAAAATAAGATCAAGTTTAATGGTCTAGGATTACAAATAATTGAGATATCTTCAATTTTCTTTGTGTAACCCCATTATAAAAACGCAAAAAAATGAATATTTAGGTTACTTTAATAGAACACAGCGTAAAACGCAAACACTTCCACTTCCAGATAGCAGAAAACAGAGTTTGATAGCTTTTTTTAATGAACTTTTAGAAAATCATAGTGTAGAAAATTCCCCCTTGGGGGAGGGGGTATGGATAGCTAGAAGACTATTAGTTATCATAACAGGTTTTGATATTTTTGCACTCATATGACATTTGACCTAATTATGTGACCCAAAGGCAGTTACAGACTTGGAATATACCCGTATGAGTTTAAACATTTGTCAATGAATAAAATAAGCACATGTTGCCTTTAGTCAGTTCATGTTAGATTTAAGAAATACTTGGTTGTTGTAACGGGTGTTTGTTATTTTGCACTCATTTGACGTTTGACCTAATTCCGTCATCAAGGAGCTCTTACAGTCTTGGTATCCACCTCTATGTCTTTGGACACATGTCAAGGAATGACATGAGTACAAGTTATCTATAATCAGTTCATTATTTTCCAAAATAATAATGTTCATTCTTACAGATTTTTGCTATTTTGCACTCGTTTGACCTTTGACCTTGTTCTGTGGCCCAGGGTCATTTACAGACTTGGCATCTACCCATAAGAGTTTGGGCACATGCCAAAGAATATTGTGAGCATAGGTAGAATAATGTACTCAAAAATGCCAACAAAATCAAAACTAAGCCACTTTTTTGGATTTGGACTGCCAAGTATCGTCCAAAAACTCATTATGAAAAAGATAATTGATTTTATGTTTCACCATATTACAGGTTTTGAGTTGCTAGGTTACATGACACATCACCATGGCTACAACCGGTACGAATGTCAAGGACAACAACCCAAGACGAGGCAGAATGAGATACACTACTGAGCAGGTAGCGTAACATATTTGAGCATCGTGTAAAAAACCAACAACATATATAGGCGAAAACAAAGACGCAGATCAGCTGTGCAGTACCAGCACAGCTGATCAGCGTCTTTGTTTTCGCTACACAGACAGTACAATTTATCTTCTTAAATCCAAAATTTCAAGCTTCTAGCCTGCTTCTGTGACTGTACAGACCGGTTTGTGTCTGACCTGGTCGGAAACCAGACTTTCTCGTGCGTAGGTTCATTTTATGTTTTTGAACAGTACAGCAGAGGTAATATGTTCAATCAATTACAGAGAATTAGAGAGTATATAATTATATGAGTATGACCAGTATGGTGTAATTTTAAACAAACGCTCGTTAAAACTGACTCAACAGGGAAACAAATGAATAGCGGAGCACGCACGTAAGAACATGGCAATTTTAAGAAGAATCTGTCCACTCTGAATCTGCATTTTCTTGTGCATAAATCTGGGACTGCAGACTAGCTGCTTGTCTAGACTACCGGTGCCAATTGATACACGTATTAGGATATTAAGGAACTGGTGATAATAGGTTTTAGCATGGTAAGATATTACTTAAATTGTATTAACCACTGTCCACTGTAGCATAATTTACTGAAGATTAAGCAGTCATCGTTCTTGGTCAAATGACTTTGACAATACTTTTAAAGTCATGGCATGGAAAAACAAAGAGCACTTCCGCAAATTTTCACCCCAGATAGTTTTAATGGTTTTATATGTGATGATTTTATTAAAAATGATCAAATGACCTAACATTTCAGTTGAAGGGATTAGAAGCTGCGTTCTCAGAGGAGCACTACCCCGAGGCGAAGGCCCAGGAAAAGCTGGCTGCAGACCTTGGTGTCACAGTAGAGAGAGTACATGTAAGTTTATTAGCACGTAGATACATGTAGTTCAGACAAAGGACAGCCAAAAACGCCGAGGATTTCATAAAAAAATCTGCTAAGACGGGCTGCTTGTGCTTCCAAGCAAAGCTTACCGACCACCTGATCACAGGTCTAAGGCTGTCCATGAAAAGTGTCTTATCCAAACCATCCATTCACGTAAGCTTTCATTGTTCACTTGTGGGGTTTTATTTAAAACACATTTCGAATGTCATGATATCACTGTTGGGTAGACTGTCCTATAAACGATAAACGGAGGCAAAGTCCTAACAACGATCAAACTGTTGACTAGGACATACCTGTCAGTTAATCAAACCAGAGGACCAATGGTCCTGTAAACGCTCACCTGAGTCTGCTGCATATACCAATAAACATGTTTGAATATTATGGTATTTAACCCCAGTGCAGGGGCAGATGAAGCCCTTGGGCCATTTTCTTTTTTCAGAATAATCAATATTCTGTCCATTTGCCAATTTCTTGCTGGCTTTTCCCTTCAAATGACATTTTAACAGTTTTTTCCATTCAAATGCATGGGCAACCCATGTTGACCTTGCCATAAACTTGGTCAAGGTCATCACAGGGTCATGATTTATATATACATTGTAGTACTTCAGCCATGGACGCTTCACGCCAAGTTTCATTGAAATCAGTCTATTGGTTTCAGAGAAGAAGATATTTGAAGGGTTTTTACCATATATGGGCATGGCGGCCATCTTGGACATGTGACCTAGATTATTAATATACACTTTGGTTCCCCCATCCTATAGAGATGCTTCACATAAAATTTGGCTTTAATTGGCCAAGTGGTTTCAGAGGAGAAGATGTGGAAGATTTTATGGTAATATACATTTATTTTGCCCTGGGGTGATGAGCCCTTGGGTCCAATTTCTTCAGAATCATAAATATTCAGTCCTACTACCCATTTCCTGCAAGATTTTCACCTCAAATGACTTTTTAAAAGTTTTCCCCATTCAAATGCATTGGCGACCTATGTTAACCTTGTCGTAAAATAGGTCATGGTCACCACAGGGTCATGATTTATATATACATTGTAGTACTTTAGCCATTGGTGCTTCATGCCATATATGGGCATGGCAGCCATCTTGGTCATGTGAACTAGATTATTTATATATACGTTAATCCCCCCATTCCAAAGATGCTTCACATAAAGCTTTGATTCGCCAAGCGGTTTCAGAGGAGAAGACGTTTGAATATTATGGTAATATACATGTATATTGCCCCGGGGTGGGAAATATGAGCCCTTGGGGCGCAATTTTTTTCAGAATCATTAATATTCAGTCCTACTGCCCATTTCCTGCATTACTTTCACTTTAAATGACATTTTAAAAGTTTTCCCTATTCAAATGCATTGGCGACCTATGTTGACTTTGTCGTAAAATAGGTTAATGTCATCACAGGGTCATGATTTATATACACATTGTAGTGCTTGAGCCATTGATGCTTCATGCCAAGTTTCATTGAAATCGGTCCACCGGTTCTGGAGAAGAAGATTTTTGAAGGGTTTTTACCATATATGGGCATGGCGGCCATCTTGGTCATGTGACCTGGATTTCTTATATACACACATTGGTTCCCCCTTCCTATAGATGCTTCATATAAAATTTGGCTTTGGTTGGCCAATCAGTTTCAGAGAAGAGGATCTTTGAAATTGTGGACGGACGGACGACGGACGGACGGATGACGGATCATGGTCATCCTATAAGCTCACCTTGTGAGCCTAACGGCTCAAAACCAAACTCCTGGAACCATGAACAACAACAAAAAAACTCAAACAATCTGTAAATTTTTCTTGCAGGTTTGGTACCAGAATCGTCGCTCCAAGTTCAAACGAGAGTCCAAGACTGATCACGTGATGTGGATGAGGAAGCAAATCTTCAAAACAGACGACAAGAAGGGTAGTCCGCCATTGCCATTCGGGACACCTCGGCTGCCGGCACTGACGACTTCCTGTCACGTGCTCAGTCCACCTGATACTACACAGTATGGACGCCAGGACACCGCCTGGGAGCAGCCAGTTGTCAAGTGAGTCATAAAAAGATTGAACCATACCAGTATGTCCAGTAAAATTAGCGATATTTTTGGCAAACCCACCACAAATTGCAACACAAATGTTTCTTGCATTTCTGTGGAGAAACACCCTTCCTAAATAACATACTAAAAGTAGGACGGAATCGGAAGATATGAAATTTGATTTTTTGGGGTCTTTTTTCGGAGCATCAATTTCTATATTGCATTTTCTAAAACATCAGCAATATGGTCGTTTGCATTATTACCCAGGATTTTCTTGACATGATATAAGTTTGATAATATGATTAGATGCTATTTTATTCATAAACAGTTGTGGATGAGATTCCGTATTGCTTTATTTTCTTGACAAGAGCATCAGGTCAATATGGATTTACCCCACCCACTGTATTTTGCACTGTTCTCCAAAACTTCATACAAATATAGCAAATAGCTATACACAGGGGCTAATTTGACCTACCTTGTAGGCCCCTACCCTAGCACAATTTTTCATGGGTGCCAAATCGTTCCATGATTGGAACCCCCAAAATGCAACGAATTTTTGACCTCAAAGATAAACTATTTTGCACTATGAAAAAAATGCATGGTTTCCATGGCAACCATTAACATGTTTCTTGAGCATGGGGTGTACATACAAAGTTGGTCATATCTCCGCTGTTACCTACCCTAAACCACTGCAGCTGGTCTCAATATAAAGCTTAGATATAACTCTTTTATCCTAATGGTAAGTAATGCAAGTTATCTAATTTGCACACTTCATGAATTTTTATGAAAACATTAAAAATGGCAGAAAAATCCATAATAAACTAATTTTAGGCTCAAACTGTCATTGTGACACTTTATTGAGCCAGTACTATCATATAACATATTTATTGATGGCATGGGCCTAAATAAAAATTATCTCAATTGCATATTCATTAATATTAATAAAAATGTCGAAAATCGAGAAAAAACGAGGGAAAATCTATAGCCATTAGAAGGCTTTTGATGGGTTTTAAGATCTATCGTGCATCCCTGGGACCAATACTCATGGCTGCCAGTGTGGTCAGAGGGACGAACTTAATGCCATAAAATACTGTTCTCAACAATGAACACATTTACATGTTGTAAAATTACACAGATTCTACAACCCAGGTGCTATTGTATAGAATAGGGTGTACTCACAAAAATACTGTATGGACCTAGTAATTTATTTAACCTCAATACCTATTAATCAAATCATTGATTTTGCTTATTCATGAAAATTCATAAAGAAAAACAAAAAACAAAAGAATTGGGGTATGCATACAAAATCACTTGTCCCAGATCTGTTAAAAAAAACCAGGCCACTGAAAGAAGTATCAAATGTTATCAATGTTATGGCAATGTACTATGACCCTAAAGTATGGTATAATAATGATCTGATTTTCAATTTCATTAATAAGTTTATTGAAAACTTTAGAAATAGGAATGGAAAAGTGGAAAAATCAAATGGGTAAACCAACAAAATACATCTTGACAATCAAAGGCCCCAACGTGATGCTGAAATGGCATCAAATGGTTGCTAGGGCAATACTGTCCTGTACGTACTACAATATACAATTCATTTGATTTTTAGTTTTATGAATTTCAACAAAACCATTTGAATTTACTGTAGAGGCAAATTACAGATAAAATAAGGCGGTATACATAGAAAAACAAATGTATCTTAGCAACTAATAGACCGAGAGAGCTATAATTTGCATCAAATGGTTACCATATGTTGTTACCGGTATATGGAAAATACCAGCTATTTCTGTTGTATGGATATGAATGAGCTCTGTATAAATAAGAGAAAAATCAACGAAAACTGGAGGGGTATACCAACAAAATGTCTTATACATCGACTACCAATAGCTATTGAGAACTCAAAATGACATCAGTTAATAGCTAGGACAATGTTTTCTTGCCATGTATTCAGTTTCGTAAAGCATCATGCTGGCTGGCAACCAAAATTCACTATACTTTGTATGAGCACAATCTTCAATTTTCTGTTAATATTACAATTTTTGAAATTTTGAGTAACATTCACAGATTTTAAAAACATATTGTTACACTATCAGACTACCTGGTAATAGTGCATTGTCCTAGCATTCTATTGGTACCATTTTAGCGCTCTAAGGAAATTGGCAGCTGAGATATAAGCAATTTTATTGGAGTACCCCTTCATTTTTCGTGGCTTTATATCCTATTTATAAAGTGCTCATTAATACCTATACAATAAACATCAATGATGATTTATATATCCGATTATGTGTTAATAGAACATTGCCATAGCAATCATATAATACCAACTATAGCTTTCTAGGTCTATCAGTAGCCAAGATAAATGAGTTTTTTCTATGTATACCTCCTTATTTTGTCAGTTTTTTTCCTCTAAATTCGAAAGGTTTTGTTAATATTCATAATGCAAAAAATCAGATGACTTCTATCGTGTAGTATAGGATGGTATAAGCCTGTCATAGCAACAATTTGATACCATTTTCAGCATGTTTAGGCTTTTGATTGCCAAGATACAAGTCTTTTTTGTAAATTTACCCATTAATTTTTCCAATTTTTCATTCCTATTTCTAAAGTTTCCATTAAAATTCATGAAGTTGAAAATCAAATTATTCTTATATAAAACTTTAGGTTCATACATGTAGTACACCATAGCATTCATTTGATACTTCTTTCAGCATCCTGAGCTTTTTAACAGCTATGTTACAATTGATTTTGTATGTACATCCCTATATTTTCCAAGATTTTTCTATGATTTTGTAGATACACCCCATGCTCAAGAATCACGTTAATGGTTGCCATGGAAACCATGCATTTAAGAGTTAATTTTCTTTGCATTTCTGGTGATCTAATGAATGATCTGGCATCCATGAAAAATTGTCCTTGGAGTGGTGCAAGAAAGATCAAATTAGCTCCCAGGCGCTATGTTCAAATTATGAACAAATTATGTGCATGGGTTATTTTTAACAGCTTTTTAACACTGCTGACCAAAAATGTTTGTTCACTTCAGTTAAATACATACATGTAAAATGATATTTAAAGTTCATGTTTTACATCTGGAAAAAGCAAATGATGCCACTTTTGTTTTTATTTGAGCAAGGAAAAAAGACAGCTGATTGGCATTTAAAACAGTCGAGGAAGGGCCTGAGAAACAATTTATTTATTTTATTTGGTCTTAGAAACATATAAAAAATATATGTTAAACACACTTGTTATCCTCAAACATTCACTTTAAGGTCATTTACACATTCCAAATACAAGCCAGTGCGACAAAAATATCAGTTGTCCAAAAGACGAACATTAAAAATTTGTATAGGTGGGTGGGGTAAATCAGTGCTTATTTAACATGAATATCGCCTGTTTGTCTTATAGTTTTGGGATTATGTTGAAACATACTCTGTAAGATTATAACTTCACATCTAAATACTATATAATTAGCTGAAAATGCCTTCTACAGTACTGTTAAGAGCCGATTACCATGTCAACAGTAGTTTCACAATGGGAAAAATCATTCGAAACCAAAACATTGAAAAAATTCAAATTTCATATCCTCCGATTTTGTCCTACTTTTAGTATGTTTAATATATAGGTCTAAGGTACCTAAAAATGTAAAAATGATTTGTGTTGCAATTTGTGGTGGGTCCTCCTACAATATGACTGGGCTATATCGAGTTAACGCGAGGCAATGTTTGTCAAAAATACAGACTAGACAGCTTGAGCCAATAAAACAGATATATACTAGAGCTGGGAAATCAGGAAGTTGTACCCTGTACTACCCAGTACAGCATCTGAGAAATTACTTTCAAATCAGTAGGTTATACTTGAAAACTATTTTCATTGATTAGTAGCTTAATATCTAAGTCAACAATTTTTCCCTTAAGTTTGGAAAAACTATTTGGATGGCTAATCGATAGCCTTAGGCAATTAAATACTGCCCCTGTGTTACTCCTTATACTATAAAGATTCTTTTTATATTTCAGCCTAGACAGCCAACAGTCGCCCTCGAGAGACTTCAACCCAGTGCTTGACCTGCGAACCTGTGTATCTCCAGACTCAAGACCATCCCCCACTCCAGAGAACACCCACATCAACTATCTACAACGACCGACACCTGCCACAGAAAGTCGTTTCCATAGCAACACACCTGCCACAGAGAGCCGTTTCCATAGCAACACATTCTCAGACGTCAGTCCAAGCCCATGTAGATACTCAACCCCATCGCCAGTTCAAACACCACCTGCTGTGCACAGGACACTCCTACCACCTGCCCACACCCACAGCTTTCCCAGAAACATTTTGTCACCTGTTGGTCACCATGGCGAAGTATCCAGTTTCCATGTCAACAGGAACAGTTACTATTACGACAGAAGTTTCAGCTCCCCTGCCAACATCCATGGTTTCTATGGCAACCTGAATGAATCAGTCTACAGCATCAACCAGTTTCCATGGTATTCACCGACAATCTTCCCTGTTCCCATGACAACCAGTGACCTGTCGTCTGCAGCAAGACAATGTGCCAAGACTGTTGATGGATCATCGTCTGCTCAAGAACACCATGTGATTCATTCAAATTCTTCAGCAGGAAATAAGAGAAAGCGAAATTCAGATCTTTGGGAACCATCATTTGAAGAAATAGAGAGCAACAAACGACAGAAACTGTGGAATCTTCCAGAAACAGTGAGTGACGTCTGCTCCGATGATGTTGGTGAGCCACATGACCTTGACCTTGTGCAAGAGCAGTGTAACAACAGTGACAGTTCTCTTCATGTTGACCTTGAACAGTGGTGCTAAACTTCTCCTGGATCAACTACTGTGAACTAACTTGTACTGGATGATTAGTTGTTTTTTTTTTTTTTTTGGTTTTGACAAAGACACTGTTAGAAAAATGTTAAAATTGCCCTAAGGGCCATGACTGTGTCAATGTCTGCAACAAACAGGGGCCAGTTGTTCAAAACTTCGTTAGCTTAACGTCATTGTTAAGACCTCAACTCGTTAAGTAAACGCCAACTACATCAGCAAATACACTGTTAGTTTTTGTTGATAAAATGTGAGAATCCTTTGCATTGCAAATGATTCTCACATTGTATCAATGAAAAATAACAATGTATTTGAAAATTCATGTTTGAAATTTTAACAAACCGTTAACGATGTTGTTAATTTTGAACAACTGGGCCCAGGTTGTCTATGAAGACAATAACATGAAAGTATCAGAAAATGAACCTGGTTTATAGAATCCATCGCAAACAAATGAATATTAAAATCCTTTTGACTTTCTGAATATTTTCTGGGCATTATTGTATTTTTCTGGGCATAATTAAATCTGAATACAATCTGTATGATTACATGTACATTGTATAATTTGTCACCAATGATTCAGTTGTATGCGAAATGTTAAATGAGGATATTTTTTTTTTATAATTTTTGATGTTTAATGGCCAATGATGACCTTGTTTGAGGCCAAAAGCAATCTAAATAGATTTTCATTTTCAATGTATAATGATTATGCTTAATGAGTACCCACAATCTATGTTTTGGAGCAAAAATAAGAAAAATAGGTATACCCCTGCATACCCCAGTTTTGCTATATAAAAGTGGGGTTCAAGGGGGTATACTTTACACAGACATGTTTTCGTGATGTACTGTTAAATTATCATACAATTTCTTGGATATTATAATTGATTCAGAATTCAAACTCGATATTTTTTACCCGGTCTTCCATATATACTACATGTATATACAATGTAGTTTCGACAGAAGTATGTTTTTGTTTAATGCATCTTGTAAGTAAAAAGTTTCATTTGTCATAGTGAGAAGAACTCGGATGAAGTTGCATAATAGTTTTGATCAGTGCATAAAAGTGTAAATTCTGTATATATGTGATCTGTCAAGTGCTAAGCCTAATTAAGTTCATTCTTGAACAAATTAAACAATAAACAGTTTATTGTTTTGTTTTCTCTCCTTCCAATAAGCTTATGCTTACCGCAGAAGTTATTTTAGTGGGGTAGATTTGTTTGATTTGTGGCTTAGTGTCCCAGTCAACAGCAAAGGTCATGTTGGGACATTGTCTCCATTTAATGGGACTTCTACCCAGCATAAGGATGCCATGACCCCTAAAATGTGCCTGAGAAGATAACCACCTAAGTAAACATTTGAGCCGCCTCGTGGGAAAACCAACAATGTGGTTTCCGAACAGGTCAGACACAAACCAAGCTGTACTAGCACAGAAAAGAGCTAGAATCTTGAAATTTTGGATTTAAGTAGAAGAGGAATTGTACTATCCGAGTAGCGAAAACAAAGGCGCTGATCAGCTTCGCGGTTACCGCGAAGCTGATCTGCGTCTTTGTTTTCGCATATGCAGATTGTTGGTTTTCCCACGAGGCGGCTCAATTAAGGTTTATATGTATGTATGGTTTGACTTGAACCACTACTTTTCATGGGCAGGCTCAGACCTTCTGAGTGGTTAACCAGTAATCAGATGGTCAGTCATAAGTTTATAAGCTTTGCCTGAAGCAGCCAATCTATTTCTCATTGCCCTGCTGGGCAGAGGCCCATAATCCTACCCGACCTCCCTTTGGTGGGTAGAAAGCATGGGAATATTACTTATAATGCCGCTGCATTAGAAAACTATCAATCTGCATATGCGAAAACAAAACCGCAGATAAGCTGTACAGTAACTGCACGGCTGATCAGCGCCTTTGTTTTCGCTACTATAAGATAGTACAGTTCCTCTTCTTCTTAAATCCTAAATCAAGCTTCTAGTCTGCTTCTGTAATTTTTGTCAGACCTTGTCGGAAACCCAAATTGTTGGTGTTCAAAGGCTCACTTGTGTCCTAAACTATATCCAAAGAAAGCAGTAACAAACAAGCTGTAACTATATTAAAGACCAACCCTGAGCCTCATAAGGTTAGCAAATTTAGTTTGATTATTTGGGGTTTAACGTCCCACCAAGTTCACCAACAGCTCAAGTCATACGGAGACAGGACCTCCGCTTATAGTCCCGACAGATTAGAGAAGCCCGGGATCGAACCTGCAACCCCCGGTTCACAAGGCAAGTAACATAGCCACGGAGGCTTCTTTAGCAAATTTAGCTATACAACTACACCAAAGGTAATAATTGACCAGTCTACTCTTTGAGAGACTTACAGACACACAAATTCACAAAACATATGAGCCGTGGCATGAAAAAACAACAACAATCTTCTGGGTTTCTGAACAGGTCTGACACAAACCAGCCTGTGTACCAGTTATGTCAGAAATCAAATTTCAGAAATATGATGGAATGACAAGCTTTTCAAAGGCCGCAGCTAAGTATAAAATACTATAAACAATCTCATTCAAACAATGTCCCTTTTATTTTCATACAAAATGTATCAAACCTCTTTGGCATAAACAAACATAACGGTAATAACAATATTAATCAAAACACATTATAAATCAGCAGCCTTTTTGTCAAGATTTGCATTACTTTTACATACTCTTGCATTATTCTGCATTTTTATGTCATTAGTATAGTGCAATAGTGGTGTTCAACGCCAAGAATGTGAATGTTACTGCCGCTGAATTGTGTCTTTGAGCAAGACACTTTAAAAGCTCTACAAAATTTTCCAGTCAAGTAAGGATTGAGCTTACGCTTCTTAAGTATCTAAACAGTATGCATTAAGGCAAGTGAAAGTGTTTTTGTCTATTACGATATAGCACAGTAGATGTGGGTTTCACCATTACAGAAACCAATGATTCCTCTTGCTTCTGTCTGACACTCTACCCAGCAGGCACATGACGTCAGAATGACGTCAGATCGACCGACGTTGATGCGACGTTGATATGACATCATTTTGACATCATGTGCTCGCTGGGTACCAATACGTCACCATGCTCCTGTCCCACTGAAAGTGTCCATCTGTAAGCTTCTTGTAAGCTACTATGTGTCACATCATTAGAAAACTTAGACTAGATTTAGGCATAAGGAAACAATAAAGCTGCAGATAGACTTGACAATTAACAATGTTGGTGAATGATTTTGATTCTAATTACAAAATGAGCCGCCTCGTGGGAAAACCAAAAATGTGCATATGTGAAAACAAAGGCGCAGATCAGCTCCGCAGTAACTGCGAAGCTGATCAGCCCCTTTGTTTTCGCTACACGGATAGTACAATTCCTCTACTTTCTAAATCCATAATTTCCAGTCTCTAGTCATCTGCTGTGCTTGTACAGCCCGGTTTGTGTCAGACCTGTTCGGAAACCACATTGTTGGTTTTTCCACGAGGCGGCTAAAATGTGAGACATGTTCCCAACCCTTAACAAAGCAAATACAATAACAAGGACATTTCAAATAAAAAATATTAAACATGCATAACATTTTGAGTGAAAAGAAATTAACATTTTAAATTAAAATAGTGTTTTCTGAGGAAAACTATGTCCCCCCAACCATTTAGTAATTGAAGTGTAGTTACCTTGTGATATGAAGTTTTTCTATGGAAGACACCATGCCCATCTTGTTCTGTATGGTGCGGTAGTTTAAACTTGTTTTGGACCCTGTCTAAAATTAGGTCACGATCAAAAAATTCTTATAAACTCTGAACCTCCTCACAACAATGCTTCTGTGCAAGTTTGGTTAAAATCCATCAATTAGTTTACAAGATATCGCATCAGAAAGACTAATTTCAACAGTTTTTATGGACTCACACCCTTGAAAATTTGGTCAAGGTCACCAAAATCTAATCAACTCTGAGCCTTCTCGCAACAATGCTTCTGTGCAAGTTTGGTCAAAATCCATCAGTTGGTTTACAAGATATTGCGTAAGAAAGACTAATTTCAACATTTTTATGGACTCGTGACCTTGAAAATTAGGTCAAGGTCACCAAAATCTAATCAACTCTGAGCCTACTCCCAACAATGCTTCTGTGCAAGTTTGGTCAAAATCCATCAATTGGTTTACAAGATATTGCATTGGAAAGACTAACTTCAACAGTTTTTATGGACTCGTGACCTTGAAAATTAGGTCAAGGTCACCAAAATCTAAATTAAATCAACTCTGAGCCTACTCCCAACAATGCTTCTGTGCAAGTTTGGTCAAAATCCATTAATTGGTTTACAAGATATTGCATTGGCAAGACTAATTTCAACAGTTTTTATGGACTCGCGACCTTGAAAATTAGGTCAAGGTCACCAAAATCTAATCAACTCTGAGCCTCCTCCCAACAATGCTCTTGTGCAAGTTTGGTCAAAATCCATTCACTTGTTCAGAAGATATCGCGTCGTAAAACCTAATTTGATCAGTTTTCATGGGTTGGTGACCTTGAAAATGAGGTCAAGGTCACCAAAATCTAATATCTATGCAAGTTTGGTCAAAATTAATCCACTGGTTCAAAAGATATCGCCTCGGAAAGAAGCTACGCGGATGCCGACGCGGACGCAGACCACGACGGGATCCGCACCAAAAACAATATGTCCCCCACCTTCGGTTGGGGGGACATAATGAAAAAGAAAAGGAAAAACATCCTTCTAACATAGCACTGCTAACAAAGTTCAAGCTCGTTCACGGGGATGTTTTGAGCTGTCATCCGAGTCCTTTGTATACCAATACATGCAAAACACTGCTGTTGTCTGAGTATATGGTCGACAGTTGTAATTTCTTGTATATATGAGTCAAGTGATTTTGCTGTCGTCAGAGACATGATATAAATGTCGATATACTTGGATTACAGCAAGTTTTTGCATATAATGGTACACAATGGCTCAGACGACAGTGCAGGTAGCATCATTTGAATCACCCCCTGTGTAGTTTACAGATTAAATTCATAGAGTTAAAACTTGAACTATGGTTTCAATTAATCATTCCCATCCCACTTCTACTATGCTATAAAATGGCACAAAAATAATCAAGTATATTTATCAATCATGAACTACTGAGATTACTGGCCTATAAATCACAAAACTGACTAGATCATTGAACAAACAAATGGAAGACAACAGAAATGATAGGTTTGATTTTCATAGTAAGTAAGAAAATGTTGGCTAGCATTTAAATCAATGTTGGTTGCTTTGCAAATTTGAGGTTCTTGCTAATGTTGTTGTAAGCTTTATAGACTGTACACAAACTCCCTCCTAAATTCATTAACTTGCTGTTTTAAATTCTTGAACAGACACTTCATCTAATAACCAGAGGACATATGGTCATGTAAACGCTCACCTGAGATCTGTTGTATATACTAATAAACATGTTTGAATATTATGGAAAATAGCCCAGTAAAGGGGCAGATGAAGCCCTGGGGCCATTTTTTCTCTCATAATAATCAATATCTTGTCCATTTGCCAATTTCCTGCAAGTCTTTCCCTTCAACTGAATTTTAACAGTTTTACCCATTCAAAGGCATAGGAGACCTATGTTGACTTTGTTGGACCTATGTTGACTTTGTTGGGGTAACCAATGTATACACATTGGTTACCCCATCCTATAGATGCTTCACATAAGATTTGACTTTGATTGGCCAAGTGGTTTCAGAGGAGAAGATGTTTGAATATTATGGAAATATACATGTATACTACCCCAGGGTGGGGGCATATGAGCTCCTGGGGACAATTATTTTTCAGAATCATTAATATTCAGTCCTACTGCGCATTTCCTGCAAGACTTTCACTTTGACATTTTAAAAGATTCCCCCATTCAAATGCATTGGCGACCTATGCTGACCTTGCCGTAAAATAGGTCAAGGTCATCGCACGGTCATGATTTATATACAAATTGTAGTACTTGAGTCATCAATACTTCATGTCAAGTTTCTTGGTAATCAGTCCACCGGTTCTGGAGAAAAAGATTTTTGAAGGGTTTTTACCATATATGGGCATGGCAGCCATCTTGGACATGTGACCTGAATTATTTATACATGTATATACATTGATTCCATCTTCCTATAGATGCTTCATATAAAATTCGGCCTTGATTATGATGGTAATATACTTGTATACTGCCCCGGGATGGGGGCATATGAGCCCCTGGGGTCATTTTTTTTTTTCAGAATCATTAATATTCAGTCCTGTTGCTCATTGCCTGTGACCTTATCGTAAAGTAGGTCAAGGTCATCACAGGGTCATGATTTATATATACATTATAGTACTTGAATCATCAATGCTTCATGCCAAGTTCAGGCTGCCCAGTGCAGTTTGGTACAAAATATATATACTAATGTCCAATGAAAACGTACCACCTACAAAAGTGTAAAAAATATGTTTTTGACTGAAAATTTCAGTTTGTCTTTTTGATATTTCGGTACTGTGATAAGCTGTCCAAATCATGGCACGTTCGCAAATCTGTCTGATAAGTGATGCTCCGAGGATAAAGCAACCAAGACGTTAACCGTCAAAAAGAAAATCACAAAACCGGTATTCGAATGCGCCAGATGTGAAAAAATCTTCAATCACGCATCGACTCGCGCCTAGAAGATGCATAACGTCGAAACATGAAGAATTCGACAGTCAGTGTGCTTCGAAAACGTCAACGTGGAATTCTTGACGTCATAAGCAACATTTTGACCACTGCACAATAACAGAGACATTAAAAAGGCAATCAAATGTCTGCAGCAAAATTGCGATTAAATCACAGATGTGAGCCGTTTTGTCCAGGAATCTTGCCCATTACATCATAAAGGCTTAGGATTTTGACGTTTAATGGCTAACGTAAAGCGTTAAAATCGCAAAGACGATGAACCTAAATGACCTGTACATCTTTTATTGTACGCTTATATTCATATCGACAAACAAAAACGATTTTCAGAAATTCTGACTCGATAGCGTTTCCGGAAGTGGCTGGAGAGAAGCTTAAAATTGACGTCAGTCATCGAACATCATTCTAGAAAATGATTTCGGTGACGTTTTGCATATGTTAAGATTCGTATTCCCAAAATAAACTGTTTTTGAGATATCTGTATGAAAGAAACCGTTTGTGAACGTTTTTTGACCGAATTTGCAAGACTTTGCGTTTTTTAGGCGTGCATGGTGACGCGTAGAGCGCTTTTACCGTGTGTTGTGATGCGAAGTAGTGTTTGAGTAGGCGGCGAATAGTTCGTAGAGCTACTCGCATACGGGAAAATCATTTCCGGGATTTTTGGATCAGTCATAGCTTACGTAAAATTGAATAAACGTAATTTGTAGTCTGACGTAACGTCGCTTACAAACCGTCGCCGGGGGATAAACTTTTGGCGTAGAAACATTGTATTCAACCTTTATAACATAAGGAATCATCATATGTGCACAAAGGTTTTGATGTCCCGCAACTAAGAGCATCCGAGGAGTGGTACGTTTTCATTGGACATGAGTATATTTTGGGCTTCAAAAAATAGGAAGTTTATGTCCAAAAAAAAAGGAGAAAAATAGGAAATTTTCGGCCTAAAATGGCTTTTTTATAGCATTGAAAACCATAAATATTAACATATAGCAGCAAGAAGGCAAATCTTGCAGGTGTAATTTTGGTATAGGTTTGTGATCCATTATTTTAAAACCTACTCAAGTTGTAGAAGTAACTTACTTCACGGGATTATCTTGTTTTCTGATGAAGAAAAAAATACTTTATTTATCAAGTTACGAGTGAGCGAAGCGAGCGAGGAAAAAATGAACGCCAAAGACATCAAAACTGGCATTTCAAACCAAAATTCCATGATTTTTCCTTGATATTTCATTATTATCTGCAGCATTTTGAAAAATATAGGAATTTGATGGAAAAATATAGGATTTGGGATCAAAATATAGGAAAAAAAAGGAAGCCCTGAAAATATAGGAAAAAATAGGAAAAATAGGAGCACTGGGCAGCCTGCAAGTTTCGTTGAAATCGGCCAACCAGTTCCGGAGAAGATTTTTGAAGGGTTTTTACCATATATGGGCATGGCGGCCATGTGACCTGGAATATTTATATACACATTGGTTTCCGCTTCCTATAGATGCTTCACATAAAATTTGGCTTTGATTGGCCAAGTGATTTCAGAGGAGAAGATCTTTGAAATTGTAGACGGACGACAATGGACGACGACGGAGCATGGCCATCCTATAAGCTCACCTTGTGAGCCTTCGGCTCAGGTGAGCTAACCAGAGGACCAATGGTCCTGTAAACGCTCACCTGAGATCAGCTGCATATACCAATAAACATGTTTGAATATTATGGTATTTAACTCCAGTGCAGGGGCAGATAAGCCCTTGGGCCATTTTCTTTTTTCAGAATCTTCAATATTCTGTCCATTTGCCAATTTCCTGTTGGCTTTTTCCTTCAAATGACATTTTAACAGTTTTCCCAATTCAGATGCACAGGCAACCCATGTTGACCTTGCCATAAACTTGGTCAAGGGCATCACAGGGTCATGATTTATATATACATTGGAGTACTTTAGCCATCGATGCCTCACGCCAAGTTTCGTTGAAATCAGTCTATTGGTTTCAGAGAAGATGATTTTTGATGGGTTTTACCATATATGGGCATGGCGGCCATCTTGGTCATGTGACCTAGATTATTTATATACACATTGATTCCCCCATTCTATAGATGCTTCACTTAAAATTTGGCTTTGTTTGGCCAAGCGGTTTCAGAGGAGAAGATGTTTGAATATTATGGAAATATACCGGGGTATATATATATATTGCCCCGGGGTGGGGGCACATGAGCCCCTGGGGTCCAATTTTTTTTCAGAATCATTAATATCCAGTCCTACTGCCCATTTCCTGCAAGACTTTCACTTTAAATGACATTTTAAAAGTTTTCCCCATTCAAATGCATTGGTGACCTATGTTGACCTTTCCGTAAAATAGGTCAAGGTCATCACAGGGTCATGATTTATATACACATTGTAGTGCTTGAGCCATCGATGCTTTGTGCCAAGTTTCGTTGAAATCGGTCAACCGGTTCTGGACAAGAAGATTTTTGAAGGGTTTTTACCATATATGGGCATGGCGGCCATCTTGGTCATGTGACCTGGATTTTTTATATACATATTTGTTACCCCTTCCTATTGATGCTTCACATAAAATTTCACTTTGATTGGCCAAGCGGTTTCAGAGGAGAAGATGTTTGAATATTATGGAGATATACATGTATATTGCCCCGGGGTCGGGGCGGATGAGCCCCTGGTGCCCAATTTTTTTTCAGAATCATTAATATTCAGTCCTACTGCTCATTTTCTGCAAGATTTTTCCTTTAAATGACAATTTAACAATTTTTCCCATTCAAATGCATTCGCGACCTATGTTGACCTTGCCGTAAAATAGGTCAAGGTCATCATAGGGTCACGATTTATATAAACATTGTAGTGCTTGAGCCATTAATGCTTCATGCCAAGTTTCGTTGAAATCGGTCCAGTGGTTCCGGAGAAGAAGATTTTTGAAGGGTTTTTACCATATATGGGCATGGCGGCCATCTTGGTCATGTGACCTGGATTATTTATATACACATTGGTTCCCCCTTCCCATAGATGTTTCATGTAAAATTTGGCTTTGATTGGCCAAGCGGTTTCAGAGGAGAAGATCTTTGAAAATGGTGGACGACGGACGGACGACGGACGGACGGACGACGGAGCATGTGTATACTATAAGCTCACATTGTGAGCCTGACAGCTCAGGTGAGCTAAAAATTCAGCAAAAATTACTGAATTTACAGTAAGCCATCTCGAAAGTATTGTACAAATCTATGCCATAAACACAATATGATAATTTAGAACTGTTAACTTTAGCTTAATCAAATATTTTGAATTACAATTTAACCAATAGCCTAATCAATGGTTTATGCTGATTAGCTGGAGCAGATAGTTATATATGGTATTCTGTTAGAAGTTAGTTTTTCTGAGAATTGACAAAACTTTACTAAACCAGAAGACCAATGGTCCTGTAAACGCTCACCTGAGATCTGCTGCATATACCAATAAACATCTTTGAATATTATGGTATTTAACCCAGAGCAGGGGCAGATGAAGCCCTTGGGCCATTTTCTTTTTTCAGAATAATCAATATTCTGTCCATTTGCCAATTTTGTGCTGGCTTTTCCCTTCAAATGACATTTTAACAGTTGTTCCCATTCAAATGCATATGCAACCTATGTTGACCTTGCCATAAACTTGGTCAAGGTCATCACAGGGCCATGATTTATATATACATTTGAGTACTTTAGCCATAAATGCTTCACGCCAAGTTTCGTTGAAATCAGTCTATTGGTTTCAGAGAAGAAGATTTTTTGAAGGGTTTTTTGCCATATATGGGCATGGCGGCCATCTTGGTCATGTGACCTACATTATTAATATACACATTGGTTCCCCCATCCTATGGATGCTTCAAATAAAATTTGGCTTTAGTTGGCCAAGCAGTTTCAGAGAAGATGTTTGAATATTATGGTAATATACATGTATATTGCCCCGAGGTGGGGCATATCAGCCCTTGGGTCCAACTTTCTTCAGAAGCATTTACATGTATATTCAGTCCTACTGCCCATTTCCTGCAAGACTTTCACTTTAAATGACATTTTAAAAGTTTTCCCCATTCAAATGCATTGGCGACCTATGTTGACCTTTCCGAAAAATAGGTCAAGGTCATCACAGGGTCATGATTTATATATATTGTAGTGCTTGAGCCATCGATGCTTCATGCCATGTTTCCTTGAAGTCGGTCCACCGGTTCTGGAGAAGATTTTTGAAGGGTTTTTACCATATATGGGCATGGCGGCCATCTTGGTCATGTGATCTGGATTTCTTATATACACATTGGTTCCCCCTTCCTATAGAGGCTTCCTATAAAATTTGGCTCTGATTGGCCAAGGGGTTTCAGAGGAGATCTTTGAAAATGGTGGACAAGGGACGGACAACGATGACGGACAGACGCCAGATGCCTGCCTATCCTATAAGCTCACCTGTGAGCCTTTGGCTGAGCTAACAAAGAACTAATAGTTTGTCATACAAAGGCTAAAGACAATGTATGATCTTAATGGGATGATAAACTTTGAAATGAACATAAATGAACAATGTGTGGTTGAAATACACCTTGATGATTAACAAAATTCTTCAAAATAAAGAAATAGTTTGAAAAACAACAAATATACTACATGAAAAACAACAAAATACTACAAAATTGAAAAGCACCAAAAAATCTTTAATATAATATGAGCCGCTGCATGGGAAAACCAACAATCTGCATTGGCGAAAACAAAGGCGCAAATCAGCTTCGCAGTAACTGCGAAGCTGATCTGCGCCTTTGTTTTTGCTACACGGATAGTACAATTCCTCTACTTTCTAAATCCAAAGTTTCCAGCCTCTAACCAGCTTCTGTGACTGTAAAGTCCGGTTTGTGTTGGACCTAGTCGGAACCCAAATTGCTGGTTTTCTCATGCACAGGCTCATATATTACTAGATTCAGTAATACCATATTTGCCCCATTTACCCCAAAAAGCACAGTATTATTTCTAATATGCCTCTAAAATACCGCTTAAAAATGAGGCTCATGCAAGCCTAGAAAAGCCCAGGCTCTAACTAGCTACCCCTGGTTTACAAGGCAAGTGGCTTAGCCACTAAGCCAAACAGGCTTCTGAACATACAAGTGCACATGCCTACAAAATCTTACATACATATGCACAATCTATTGCTGTTTGAAATTTATTGGAGTGGGGGTTGGAGGGGGGCTCAATATGGTAATTACCAATTACCAAGTAAGTGTGCAGAGATCCATGTAACATTAAAAAAATATAAACCATCTATAAAATATACTATGCCAGCAAAAGCCATAGGACATGGGACTTTGAAATGTAAATACCGGTATCTGCCAAAACTAATTGCTATAAACGTTTGGTCCCACAACCTAACATCAGGCTATCATTTGAGCCGCCTCATGGGAAAACCAACAATCTGCATAGGCGAAAACAAAGACGCAGATCAGCTTCGCGGTAACCGCGAAGCTGATCAGCGCCTTTGTTTTCACTACTCGGATAGTACAATTCCTCTTCTACTTAAATCCGAAAATTCAAGCTTCTAGCTCTTTTCTGTGCTTGTACAGGCCGGTTTGTGTCCGACCTGTTCGGAAACCACATTGTTGGTTTTCCCACGAGGCGGCTCATTTGTCATTGTAATATCAATCAATGTTATTCAACAGCAAATAATAATGACACAAAATATGCGTATTACAAAACACAAACTAGAAAAAATGTTTATGAAACACTATGCCCCCAACTGGTAAGCCACTTTCAAGATGTAAAAATGTCCAAAAAATGACTAAGTTCAAATTGTAAAAAAAAAAATGACAAAAATTAATCTGAGGAGTATATCCCAACCACATGCATATCTTCAAAGCATGGTCACAATGTCTGTAAAGTTTCAAAAGTATCGGTATTAAATTGTAGGAGGAGTAGTTGCGCACACAAGTTACCCTCTATCCATCCACTAAAATGCCTTAAAAAATGACTAAGTTCAAATTGTGAAAAAAATGACAAAAAATAATCCAAGGATTATATCCAAACCACATGCATATCTTCAGACTATGCCCATAATATATGTAAAGTTTTAAATGTATTGGCATGAAACTGTAGGAGGAGTTGCCACTGCCCATTCACTTTCATTGTCAAAATGCCCGAAAAATGGCTAAGTTCAAATTGCAAAAAAAGTGACAAAAATTAATCTGAGGATTATATCCAAACCACATGCATATCTTCAAAGCATGGTCACAACATCTGTAAAGTTTCAAGAGAATCAGAATAAAACTGTAGGAGGAGTTGCGCACACAAGGTATCAACTATCTATTCACTTTATCAAGAATTAAAAAGGGAAATAACTCTCACAGAATTGGCCCCTAGCCCCTTGAATTTACCTGAAAGAAAAAATACGGGTCCTCTTAATTTCCATATACAAACTACATACCAAATTTCAAGATCCTAGCTCTAACGGCTCCTGACCGAGTGCTCACGCATCACAGACTGACTGACTGCACGCACGCACACACTCACTCACTGCACTGCACGGACAGACCCAAACCAATATGCCCCCTCAACTTCTTCGAAGTTGGGGGCATAACCATGTACTTCACTAAATGAGACGCTTCATGAGAAAACCAACAAACTGCATATGCGAAAACAAAGGCGCAGATCAGCTTCGCAGCAACTGTGAAGCTGCTGAGCGCCTTTGTTTTCCCTACATGGATAGTATAAATCCTCTACTTTCTAAATCCAAAATTTCCAGCCATAAGCCATCTTGTGTCAGTACTTGAACAGCCCAGTTTGAGTCGGACCTATTCAAAAATGACAATGTTAGTTTTCTCATGATGCAGCTCAAATAATTATTATTGTAATGTATACAAATAACGAAAGACAAGATGTCACAAAACTGCAATGTACATGAATACACATTACAAGACACTTTGGCACAAATATTCATTTTAGCCCGAGATCCAAAATCCAGGAGATGTCAAAATTTTGGTTTACCCTACACGATCTTGGCCTTAAGGTTTGATGGCTTTTTTTGAAAGATATATGATAGTAGTCTATGAAACAGGTCCGTGTATAAAAAATTAGGCCGGCGAAAGTCTTCAAAATGGCGGCCATCCAAGATGGCCGCCAAAATTAGGAATTGTACAGGTTTGTGTAATAAACTTTTTCATTTTAGATTTTGTTACATTTAACTGCATTCAGTGTTGGTTTTCTATAAACTAAACATAAGTTGAAGCATATTAAGTTTATTTAACACAGTTTGTATGTTCTCGTGTGTTACATACGTTACTTTTTAATGCTATCTGCCATTAAATGATAGATTGGCTGTTACTGTTTGTTTGAGTGGTATCATTTAAAGTTTTAAGTGTGTTTTTGTATTTAGTGCAGTGAAAGACATAAGGAACATCTATATAAAGCAATTTTAGATACTTAATCTTAACACTTAAGTCAACAATGGGTCTTTGAACGCAAAAATCCGGGTTCACACTTGATCACTAAAATATCATAAATTCACATATTTTGGGTTTGAACACATTAATTGAACAGCTACTTATGTTTTATCAATAAAACATAAAATAGAAATTTGCATTTTTAAATTAATTTGATTTAGCACGATTTTGATGTTCTCACATGTTACATATGTTACATATGTGGCATAACCATTAATGTTACATGCTACAAAATCATAATATTCAGTGTTACTGTATATTTTAGTGCTATTCTTTAAAGTTTTGTGTATTTTTGCATTAATATTTTTACAAAACACGAGGGGTGTTTTGTTATAGCAATTTTTTGGTGATTTTTTCTGCTTTTGTTGGTCAGCAGCATGTTTTTTGAAGGCATAAATAAAGGTTCATCTCGATCACTTAAACATTGAATACTGATACATTTGGGTTCTAAACACACAAAATTTCAAACAGCTGCTGAATTTTTTATGAATTATAATACAAATGTCGTAGCACATTTACCTCCAATTATATTTGAATGTTCTCTATGTTCTCAAGATGTTGACAACTGTTACATATGTTACTTGTCATAGGATATCCTATAATCCCATATAAAATCATTATTTGCCTAATCTTGTTTGTTTAATGGTCCCAATTTCTGTTAATGAA
The DNA here is from genome assembly GCA_964017185.1 of Rugalucina vietnamica. Lineage (NCBI taxonomy): Eukaryota > Metazoa > Mollusca > Bivalvia > Lucinida > Lucinidae > Rugalucina > Rugalucina vietnamica. Next base: position 18,751,680 of record OZ024875.1, on the reverse strand, counting down.
AGCCTGTATTATATTTTCTTTATAAAAGATTGTGACAATTTTAATCAAAGTAAATTTGTGTAGTTTTGAAGACCATGTTTGGTGTAGTATTATAGCAGGGGGCCTGGATAGCGTAGTGGATAACGCACTCGCTTGTCACCACGGCGATCCGGGTTCGAATCCGGGTCAATGCATGTGGCAGGGTAGTGGTCGCCCGTCCAGGTTCGGTGGTTTTCCCCGGGTTCTCCGGTTTCCTCCACCACGTTGGACCACATAACGCCAACATCCGCGCCTTCAAGAACGCGTATATAAGTTCAATGAGCTTTCTGTGTAATTGAAGTAAAATAAATAAAGTTTAAAACTTTTTTTTTTTTTTTTTTTAGTATTATAGCAACACACTCCCAAATGAGTGCTCCTTGTTTTGAACCATGCTGGCACGGAGTTACATTTCCATAACCCATATTTGACGAATGCATTTTCCCAACCTTATCATTCTGGTGAGTATTCAGTTCTTAGGGGCATCAGGTGTAATTTTTAAATTCTATTCAACTTTCGATGAAAATTCTTTAAGCAAACAGAATAGCCCCAGATGGGACGCCGCGTTCTGCAACGTCACATCTTGGGCTATTCTGTTTGCCTATGTCCCATAAAAGGGACGCCAGCCTTATATGAGTTAAGCTAGTTAAGCTTAAGGTATCTGGTTAAATGTCTCTGTCAACAAAATACTCAAACATTATTTGACTGGCATGTTAACCCACAACACAAATAAAACATTTGGGTGATCAAACTGGTTTTGTTTTCATTAACTTTTGTTTAAAAACAAACATTCCCCTTAACTTGAGGCTACTAGTTGTATTAATCACATATAATCTTTGGTCTTAACTATTTACATTACATATTGTTGTTTTATATATATTTATGAATATACATGTAATGTTACGTGTTAGAGTATTTTTTCTTTATTAACACAATGTAGATGTTATTAACTGTTACATATGTTACTCTTATTAGTATGTCCCCATAAAATCAAGAGTTTGACCATTTTTGTTCATTTTTAAACTGTTTATAGTAATTTTATGATTTATCTTTTTTTATATTTGAACTTGTATTAATTTTGCAAAAGATTTATAACATTATCAGATTATTAACTTTTAAGTTAAACGTTAAATGTCTCTCAGCTAGTTCTCTATGCTAGAGCCTGTTGTAACTACGAAGACTTTGTTGATATGGGAAATTACTCACCACAAAATTGTTGTCACGGGGATATCGCAGTACCAAGCTTGTGTCAACTCTTAAAAAGTTCTATGGGAGACCCCATGACCTTGTTGATCCCTACAGCGTGGCTGCGTCTAAACTTGTGACTGACCTTATGCCAATTGGCAACAATTAATAAGGCTTTCAATCACTGGACATTCGTTTCTTACCAGATATTCATTTTCTCGGCTTTGTAATCAGTCATAAGGACATGGCAGGTGCATTATAATGGGCAGGTGATGCTCACCCTTCGCAAACACCTAATCACACCTCCTGTTATTGGGGGATCCATGCCTGTATGGCTACATATATCGTATTTGTCAATGTTATTATGGATTTTTACGAGCTAGGATTACGATTTCGTTACCTTGACCCCTTTACTTTATATTCTATGGAAGTGGCATAACAATTAAAAGGAGAAGTGTGGGTACATTATACAATTTCTGGCAATGAATAAAATATCGGAAACAGTGAACACACTCAAAGGGGTGAAGTAATGGGCCATACTGCGCAATTTCAGGTAATGAACCCTCATCAGTGACCCTTTATAAATTGTATACGATAGCCAGATAAATACACTGCAAGTTCAAAAATTTACACATAGGAAGTCGAAATCAAAGACACATGCCTAAATTGGGTCAGATAATTAAAACAATGTTTAGAAGATGGCTCTCAATGTACTTTTTTTTATTTTGAATATTCTTTCTTATTTGAAGGGGCCGAAAAATATAAAAGACATTATGGATCATGTACAGGGAAACGTTTAGGTCCGCAGCATAACAAAGCAATACATAACACAGCTGCACTAATAACAAATAAATGATAAAAGTTAGATCATTTGGAAGCAGTGAAAACGCTCAAAGGAAAAAAATATGTCATTATTCCTCTTCGATGTCCCTTTACAAACAGGCAGTAAAAGCCAGACACTTGTGCTCTATCGAATATTTGCATCAGCGTTATCTACATCAAAGAATGTTTCACAGAAGGGATGAAATAATGAACGCATGTTCAGGTGTTTCTTGACATATCTGTTCTTAATACTCCAAATATTTAAAGGGTAAAAAAGGTAATCTGAACTATGGATGATGTCATATTTATACATTTTATCTTTTTATTCATCATCATCTGCTGTTTGGATATGCATTTCAGACAATACCACTCAAAAAAGAGAGTGACATGGTGGGTTAAGCATATCAACATTTAAATGATTGAATCAGATAGGTAACAAAAATACACTCATGGGAGACAAACCCCTTTTCCCGTAAAATATGATCCAGTAAGTCATATATAAATGAATTGTCCCCATTTTTAGGACTTTCCCAGTCTAAAGTTCTATACACAGTCCTCTTCAACTAAAAATAAAATTGAGATCCTTTAAGAGCAGTTAACATATTATTGAGAAAGGGGATGTTTGGCTATTTAAGCCTCCTCATTGACCCTATGGAGCTTTTGTATAGAATATTATAGAAAAGTAACGTATGTAACAGTTGAGTACACGTAGAGAACATTGAAATTATGTACTTGTATATCAAGTTTAAGATTCTTATAAATATATTTATGTGTTCCGACCCGAACTATTTGAGTTTACAATAGGTAAGTGATCTAGTTTACCACGGATTTATATGTTTAAAGACTCATTGCTGACTGTCAAAGCAAATATCGCATCCAAAATGTCTTTATCAAAATGTCTCCCATGTCGTTTAATGCAATCAATATAATACCAATTCAAAAACCTAAGAACATATAAACGCCATTTACAACAGTTGTCAATATATTGATTTTGTAGGAGATATCATTTAAGAAAAGTGACGAATGTAACAGTTGTCAACATCTTCAGAACATGAAAATTATGTTAATCGAGTTAAAGGCTCCTTAGAAAAGAAACGTATGTAACAGCTGGGTACATCTTGACTCTAAAACATTTGAGTTAAAATTCTATTACATATGTTCAATTTATAAAACCTCATCAGCTGTTTTATCAATGTGTTTGACCTCAAATATGTGAGTGTATAATATTTTAGGGGTCAAGTTTAAACCGGAATTTATGTGTTTAAAGACCCATCGCTGATGGATGGAGCAAATAAAGCACACAAACTTAATAAAGATATTTTTTCATGCCTTTTAATGCATTAAATACAAAAAAGTTCAAAAACTTTAGAGAATAACATTAAAATAAACAAGAATAGTCAATATATTAATTTTGTAGGAAATATTATAAAAAAGGTAACGTATGTAACAGTTAGGAACGTCTTGAGGGTATCAAAATTATATAAATGGAGTTAGCGGTTCTAATCCATATAATTTATTAACAAATCATCAACAGCTATTGATTGTATGTATGATCAGACCCAAAATACGTAAATTTACCAAAAATATGTGAGTTTACAATGTTAAGTGATCAAGAGTGAACCTGGATTTATGTGATAAAAGACATGAGGCTGACCACCAAATGCATATAAACGACCCAAAGAAGCTTTATCAAGACGCTACTCAAGTCTTTTAAGGAACACTTTGCATAAACACTTCAAAACCTTTGAAGAATGGCACTAAGATAAACACTAATAGTCAATATTTTCATTTCTCGCAAGTAACATTAATATAGTAACGTATGTAACGCATGAGAACATCAAAACTGGGTTAATTCAACTAAATATGCAAAAGCATATGTTGAGTTTATAGAAAATCTACACTGAAAGCACTTAAATGTAACAAAATCTAAAATGAAAACGCTTTTTACTCAAGCCTGTATAAATCCTAATTTGGGCGGCCATCTTAGATGGCGGCCATTTTGAAGACTTTCGCCGGCCTAAATTTTTATACACGGACCTGTTTCATAGACTACTATCATATATCTTTCAAAAAAAAGCCATCAAACCTTAAGGCCAAGATCGTGTAGGGTTAACCAAAAATTTGGACCTTGGATCTCGGACTATTTGATACAATGCATCAAAGACTTAACAATACATCTATGACTAACTCAAAAATAAAAATGTCCTCATGAGAACCAATTCAACACTGTCAAATAAACAGCATCATGTCTCCCTTCTCTTTTCATACGAGGCTATAAATGAACTAATCATCCGACAACTGTGAACACGTTTGCTGCTCCAAATATGGAAAGGAAGCGTGGTGGCCAAGTGGTAGAGCTTTGGATTCCAAATCAAGAAGTTCTCATCACGAAAACATGTCCGTGTAATGTATACGCCCTTGAACCCCACTTTTATATAGCAAAACTGGGGTATGCAGGGGTATACCTATTTTTCTTATTTTTGCTCAAAACATAGATTGTGGATACACGTTAGAACCGCCTTGCTGAGGCGGTTCTAATGCCACAATCTTTGTTTTGGAGCAATAATAAGAAAATTATCAAAATTTTTCAGCTGAATTTTTTCAATTTTTAAAGCTCAAAAAATCTCTGTGTATTGCATGGGCAAGTTTTCGTAATGCTAGGTTCGATTGATAGAATCTCACAGGGGCATCATGCTATGTTCTTCAGTAAGGCACACTCACTCCCAAAGGTACTGTTTAATATCCAGGAAACTTTAGCTCTGTACTGACATGACTGAAAAATTGTTGACTGGGATGATAATCCTCAATAAACGTAAATACATAACAAATGAGCCACCTCGTGGGAAAACCAAATCAGGCTGCTGCCACTATCACAGAAGCAGGCTAGAAACTTGAAATTTCGGATTTAAGAAGAAGAGGACGTGTACTATCCGTGTAGCGAAAACAATGTCCGATCAGCTTCGCGGTAGCCGCGAAGCTGATCTGCGTCTTTGTTTTCGCATATGCAGATTGTTGGTTTTCTCACGAGGTGGCTCAAATATTGAAAGCTAATAATACTTTGGTGATATCTTAATTACATAGAGATCAACAGAGGCCCTACTTGGGTAAAAACCAACACCCTCAAGGTAAACTTGAATGTTTTATCTATAGATCTGCTATTCTGTTAGAGCTGTATCATGCAAAAACAAAGACACAGATCAGCTGTGCAGTAACTGATCAGCACCTTTGTTTTCACTGCCCAGATAATACAATCCCTTTTCTTGTTAAATCCCAAATGTCAAGCTTCTAGCCATCTTCTGTAACTGTACAGCCTGGATTATATTGACCTAATCGGAAACCCTGAACACCAGTTTTCCCATGTCGCGACTCAGATAAGCTTGCATGACTTTCACCATCTCTGGAATGGTGCTGGTTTGCCATGGAAAACTTTGAATGTTCCATCCTGTTTCTCCGTCAGTTCAGCCCAGAAGAAAGCCTTCACACCCATATAACCTTCTCGGCGGATTTTCTCAGCAAGAGCTTTGTAGCCTAGAAGAAAAGTTAATTCTAGACATAGGACTCAAATATCATATGAGCCGCGACGCGAGAAAACCGATCTTCGGGATTTCTGACCAGGCCTGACACAAACTGACCTGTACAGTCACAGAAGCAGGCTAGAAGCTTGAAATTTCGGATTTAAGAAGAAGAGAATTTGTACTATCCGTGTAGCGAAAACAAAGGTGCTGATCAGCTTCGCGGTTACCGCGAAGCTGATCTGCGCCTTTGTTTTCGCATAGGCAAAAATCCGGTTTTGTCACGATGCGGCTCATATAATGCAGGGTAACTGTTGTCAGAAATGCTCAAAGATATTCTCAAATGAGACTTTTAAATAGCCTGTTTAGGGATCTTTCTTTCTTTCATATTTTTTCAGCATTAAAGAAACAGAAAATTTGCAAAGATTTGCCACAAAGATTTAAACCAACTTTTCATGAATCACCTACCTTAAAACTTTGTATAACTGGCAAATGAACAAGAAAAACACAGCATACCTTTTTCTGTGCTATAAATAAACCCATCAACGGTTCTGTCAGCATTATATACCATCATCTGATCACTGCCAAAGCGGGGCATATTGTTCTGACTAGGGACGGGAATAGGGACCTGAACTTTCACGACAAATCTTTTATTTCTCAGGAATTCCATTCTCTCTGGAGCCTCATTGGCCTGTCTAGTGTAGACCTTGACTTTCTTCTTGTTCGAGCCCATCACATGGTAGAATGAGGTCTGTGTACCTGAGCTGTTGTCAATAAGGGGACGGGCTATCACAAAACCTGGGCAAAATGTTATTTTGGTTAGTTGGTTACTTTCGTTTTTACACCCCATTCAACAACTAAGGCCATATGAAGCTGGATCTTGGTTTAAAGGTTTAAATTCTCATACCAGGGACTGAAGAAGCCCAAGATAAAAGTCACAATCGCTACAAAATTCAAAGCAAGTTAAGTAATTTTGTGTGTTTGTTTTGTAGCCCAACGTCCAAGTCAACAATCGGGTGCAGACACAGTGAATGCTTCCTGGGTATTAACCACTACTGTGGAGAGTAAATGAGTCTTGTCTGAGTACACTACCTGGTGCAAGTGGGGCTAAAACAACTGGCCTCTTGATCCACAGTCTGTTGTAAATGTCTAAAGAAACTCACCTTGACAATCTGATTTATGTCCCCCTGTTTTCCAATGTTTAGCTTGGCACTCCCGACTGCAGTATAGGGTCACATGACACTGAGAACATCTCTTCAGATCTCCTTCTTTTGGACACTTCTTACACTGGGCACATACAACATCTGAAAAAGATTCTGTTTGTATAAAGGTTTAACATCCTATCAATTTAAAAGCCAGAATTTTCGGGGAGTTAACCAGTACTAAACTAAGCGCAGTTATTGTGTCTTGCTCAAAGACACATTATGACCCAGCCGAACCCAGGCCAACACGCTCCCCATCTGAAAAGAATGCATGAATTAGGTCAATTAGCAGTTTGTTTCATATGATTTTGAACTGTTCATTTAATACATTTTCAATATCAACTGACCTGAAACCTCATCTTTGGCATCTTTTTCAATCAAGGCTTCATGCAGTATTCGCCGTATTTCATCATTTTTGGCAAGGTCAAATGCTGTTGTCCCCTCATTATCTTCTGTTCGAGGGTCAGCCCCATTTTCCAATAGCAGTTTCACACAATCTACAATACCAAAGACACAAAAAATGAGATTGATACTTTGAGCCCTGATAAATCTCTTGTATTTTGTTTTGCTAGCAAGCCTCATTAGTTATGCAAGTCTATTTGACTTCTCTTTTTTTTATCTATTTCTGCACCAGAAAAAGGATTGGATTTCTTAACAGTAATTAAAGGTCACTAATTAGGTCAGTCTTATGAGAAAAACCAACAATCTTGGTTTCCGACCAGGTCCAACACAAATCAGCCTGTACAGTCACAGAAGCATGCTAGAAGCTTGAAAGGGGGTGTTACAAATGTGCCCACGCATGGATTTTCTTTAAATTTTACACATAAGTAGGTCATCATATATGAGCTACGAAAATGTATATATTGAATTAAATAATTAATTATAGGACTCAGGAGACAACCTTGGCTCACTCCCACAATGACATGATACCTGCCCTCATCTTTGTGTGTCGTAAAATTTAAGTTTTATAATTTTCTAAGATTTGTCAAGTGGGTTGGCTCGAGAACATCCCAGGCATTAAACTTATACCATAAAATCATTTTACAGAAGTATTATATTGATTTCCTAATTAAATAATTATAAAATTTGTCAATTTTTTCTCGAAAATTTAGAAAAAATACAAAATTCTACTTAAAAGATAAGTATGTTCCAGTCTTTGTCAAGATACCATATTTGCATAAAAAGATGCCATATATGTCCTCTTGATATGAGCAAAATTTCATAAAAATTCAAAGCCGGTAACATTGTCATTTTTTACATTGTATACATGTAGGTCACTTTTCATAATTTTAACAAAATGTTGAAATTGCTCCAAAACATCGCAAAAAGGTTTTGGATTATGACCATAATGCACATTTATGACACACATTGTGCTAAGACAACCCTGAACGGCATATGTATGTAGTTACATTTATGTAACTGAGTGGCCACCTGTTGGGAAATAGCCGTTCTGTTGGCAAACTGTACATTCTCTTTATACAAGTAACTATTTGTTATTTCATTGTTTTCCACGTGGGATTTTAGGTTGAACCTTGGTTCTAATTGCAGCAGCTATTGGCCATTGCTTACTTTTGCCAAAAAGATGTTATTCATTATGGTTTTCTACCATCTCTTTTTCACACTTGACTGTTTTCTTTAGGTTTAGAACGATATAAAGTAATTCTAAAATAGCAGTGAGACCAAATGGCTTACAGTTTGCCTTCAGTTGAATCAATGCTTAAAGTTCTGAATTATTCTTATGATGAAATAATAGAGGATGTTTAACTTTGTTTAACTGATAATCATATATATGCTTCTCATAAAGGAGTGAGACATGGAGGTCCATGTGGAATTGTCTCGTAGTGATAAACTGAATCTGATATTATTATTTCTTACTCTTGGACCAACAGTATTTTATTGTAAAAGACACAACACACTGTGCATGCCAATATCGATATTTGACCAACGCCGGAGTGAGATAGCTAACTCCGAGGATAACGCCTACGCCTGAGGAAAATAGAGCGTGTTCTTCGTCTAAAAATGTCAAAATAAATTGGAAAACACGCTCTTTAATCAGTTTTGCTAATTCTGTATCTTCCCATGACAATGAGTTTGTAGTTAAAAAAAAAAATAAGGCGCAAAGATATTCGTATAATTGATAAATTTATGAAAGATGTACGTTAATACAACAAGCTAATTTAAACAGCTACATGTGTGTTTCTGTACGAAGATAGTGATTAAAATTGTGCATATGGAAGAAACAATCTGTTTTCTACATTAACGGAACCGATGCACGCTTGTATTTGGTATATTTTGAACACTTTCAAGCATTTAATTAACAGACCCTCTTTAGTGAGGAAATGAGGGTAACGTTTACGCCGGAGTAAGATACGACTGCAGCCGGAGGAAATGTTAGGGAAGAGACAAGACCAACTACGACGCCCGATTTTGTTCTCAAGATTTGATGGTCTTTTTATCAAGAAATCATATTTACTTTCACCCCATAATGTTCTGTAATGCCTATAATTTCCTACAAGATGCTTACCTTGTGGCGTGGGATCGCGCGCGCACGTTTCTGTTACACATAGAATTGAGGACATCTTGTTACACTTATTGTCTCAAATTCGTAGTTTATCATAAATAAAAATATTTCTGTACACGAAGATACAAACGAGCAATAATTGAAACAAAATCATGGCTTGCTTGATTCGCCACAGACATGCAATGCAACGTGCACTAAAAGAGCACAGTTTTATTTTCTTTTGCAGGCATTTACATTGTACATTTTCACTCGGTCGAGTCATTCATATTGATTCAGAAAACCTTTTGTTACTGTGCATAACTTAATTGTTCATGTCATGCTTTTTGAATACGAATAGTAATAATTTTATTAAAACATGGTAATGGATAGTCGTATGTGCTTAAAACGAGCAGAAAATGCATCGCTGTATTTCCATAACCGTGCACATGCGTGCACGTATGTATCATTATACAGGTATAGCTGCCAAACACTGTTGCTACCACTCTATCGAGTAAAAGTCAAGTACAAATAGTTTTTTGTTTTGAATCAGCATTCTGTGCAAACGTTATCATCCTCAGACGTTGGTCATGTCCATATGTAACCTTCCTCCGGCGTTGGCGATCCCATTCTTTTTTCCACAAGGAGTCTTTGGTGGCGAATAATGTCTAAATGCTTCGTCAGAAATGAGTTTTAAGTAAAACAGTTTGTACATCGAGTATGAGTTATAAATTATAGTGTGAATAGAGAATGAAAAGTTTTGACTTGAAAGAATTGTTGACTTCTAAAGCAATCTTGACAGTCAAAACCACAAAATCGTGCATTTTTCTTGTATTTTATATGTTCCAGTCAAAGAATTGTTACATTATGTAAATTTTATTTGGAAGCAAGACCATCTTACAACATTAACTTATCATTACAAATACATTATCCCCTTGCTCTATAAAATATTTCATAGTTTTGCTGACAACCCTTCACACACTGTTCCTCAGGCGTTGGCTATTGCCTCGGAGTTAGCTATTTCACTCCGGCGTTGGTCGAATATCGATAATTGGCATGCAGAGTGTGCACAAGTGGAAATACAGACAAATGTACACTGTATATTACTTTAAAATACCAATTCTATGTTTTATTTTTACAGGGAAAGCTAGAGTACCTCCTATATCGCTTACTGTGCCCAAATTTTATAACTTTGATTTTCAACATACAATCTGATTTTGATCTTTACATCAAAACTAAAACAGACATAAATTATGTTAAGTCATATGCCATAAGTATTTTAAGCATTTAAAGCATTCAGTCAAATACAACATCACTGCATTACATACGTTACCCACATAAATGCCTGCAAAATAAACACCAAACCAAAATCTCTTATAAAATGTATGCATTTAGGCTGATTATGAAGTATGTTTTATCGTTAAAGCAAGTCCTCTTCCTATATTCAGCCTATTTAAAACATATATATTGTACGTTACATACATTACATCAATCAAAACTGAATATTCAAGCTAATAATTTCTTGGTAAAAATTAGATTTAATAAAGTACGTTCTGTAATATCATGACAAACATCTTGTAGACAAATTAGATTCCTTTCATACAAATACAAACATTAATCTTGCATATCATGTGTTCATATTGGTTACACAAGCCTGCAAAAGTACTAAGATAGGGTTTGCATAAATATAAAGCATTGAATGGTGAATGAATGTCAGAAAAGCAGATTGGGTTATGAGCTTATAATCTTTTCTTGAGATTAATATCGCGGTACATGTATTGTGATGTTCAATGAAATGTAATTTCTTAATTTATAATTTTGTAAAATGCTAATTAAATAAGGATAAATTGAATGCAATTGAAGAGCCCCATGATTTAGCATTTGTATTAACTAGTCACATATAACATCCTTTTTAAATAAGAAGAAAAAGTTCAGCTCTTAAAGGTCGTATCATATGAAAATTGTTCACAGTACATGTTTGCGCTAAATGTAACATATGTAACAAATAAAAAGAGTACTGACAGACAACTTCTGAATTCAGGAAAATCAATAATATTGCATTTTAAACCCTGCAGTTATACTTATGTGATGTTTAAACACAAAACTTTATTGAAATCTTTAAATTATTTTAAGTCTGTCCAAACGGTAACTTATGTAACAGGGTATAATGTCTGTGTGTTGGGTTTCATTAACAACATGCTTTAATAATATTAATTGCTTATATTTAGCCTACAGTAAAACTCCTACAGTCATAAATCAATTATCAAAGTACTTTGTAATTATTAGTGAAAAGTTAACATTTGGATGAATAAGGGTCATGTGTAATGAATGTAACAAAATACCATGTTACCGGTCCACGATTTTCGTGAAATTTCAGGAATATATTCCTACCATATGTGGGCAGTTTTTATATTAAAATGGTGTCTTGACAAAGACTGGAACACAGAATTTTTTTAATTCAAATTCTACCTCTTTTAAAATAAGCAGGTGAAAATTGGGGTTACATGTACATGGAAATGACTGCTCCTCCACTATCTTGATACCAACAAAGTCATTTATAGTATCAGCAAACTTACCAATGACTACTTTATTTCTGGAAAGCTTCCAACATTTGCTTTATGAATAGTTGTTCACTATAGAAACGTTTAAAGAGGGGTGCCCTTAGCTATCATGGTGACGTCATATATTACGTCATAATTTGCCAGTGGAATTGAATTTACAAGGGAATACACCATTATTATAGCAGTCATAACCAAGACAATTAATGTGCATAATTTCATAAAATTCCATGCGTGGGCAAACTCCCATGTTAATTTCCCATACCCTGTAACAGGCCCTTTCAAATTTAAGAAGTAGAAGGATTGTACTATCTGTGTAGCAAAAACAAAGACACTACTGCACAGCTGATCTGCGTCTTTGCTTTCACCCATGCATATTGTTGATTTTCATATGTGGCGGCTCAAATGTTTTGTTGCGTTTGATAGCTCAACATTTTTCTGACAAATTTACCTAAATTTCCTTGAAGTGCAGCTCCATGCAGTGCAGTGGCTCCTGTTTGTGTGGCTGCATCCACTCGGGAGTGCCCACTGTTGATAAGGTATAAGGCAATGTCTGTGTTTGGATAGCGACCTACAATATTCAATGCACCAGTGACATCAAACCATTCAAAATTTTCAATTTTTGTTCTCTCCAGGAAATATTTTCATGTTAACAACATGAGGTACACAAATCTGAGAGGATACAAAGCCTAGGGAACTGTCTTCTAAATGTACATTACATGAATCTCCAAAAGTTTCATACAAATAACGTTGTAAGCTCCTTGAATTTGGTAGTCTGTAACCTTAATCATGCAAAAGAAACTTAACATCTTTCTTGAGCTTATTTGTTTGACTATTAAATCTACTGTTGTACAAGTCAACATATGAGCCGCGACGCAAGGAAACTGGTCTTTGGGGTTTCCGACTGGGTCTGGCACAAACCGGCCTTTGCAATCACTGAAAATAGTTAGAGGCTTGAAATTTTGGATTTAAGTAGAAGAGTAATTGCACTATCCGTGCAGTGAAAACAAAGGCACTGATCAGCCGTGCAGTTACCGCACAGCTGATCTGCGCCTTTGTTTTCGCATAGGCAAAATCCGGTTTTCTCATGATGCGGCTCATATATTTTTATCACAAAATCTTCAGATATGCTTGTCCACTTCCAATCAACTATAGCACGTGGAAGAATATCTTTCAACTATAATGATAAACAACATTTTCTTCATAAATGAAACCAGAACCAACCTGTTGCTAAGAATAGAGGTGTAAAACCCAGCATGTCTCTGGCATCAGAACTGGCACCATACTGCAGTAACAGCATCACAGCTGGCAGCTGAAATCCACAAATCAGTTTATAAGCACATTTTATTGTACACATGCATATTAAGGGTGTTAATGGGGTTACCCGATAAGTGATGTGATTTTGGACCCGTCAACAAATTTTGTGGGACTATTTTACTATCTAGTATATTCATAATGCCAAACTAATAATGATTACTGTTTATGCCAATTTTACTGATGAGCAATGTCTAGACAACTGATTGCAGAGAGAACCCCTGGAACCATTATTCATCTTACATTAGGATCAAACAGACAGCACTAAGGCATTACGAAAACATGCACATGTAATATACAGATTTTTCTTATATTGTAAAAATTGAAATTTTTCATCAGAAAATTTTTCATTTTTTTCTTATTTTTGCTCCAAAACATAGATTGTTGGTACTCGTTAGAACTGCCTCGGCGAGGCGGTTCTAAATTGTACCAACAATCTATGTTTTGGAGCAAAAATAAGAAAAATAGACATACCCCTGCATACCCCAGTTTTGCTATATAAAAGTGGGGTATAAGGGGGTATACATTACATGGGCAAGTTTTCGTAATGAAACAACAATTCGGCAGGCCCAGGAAGATCAGTATAATTTGGGTCTGCAAAGTTCTACAATCTTCACTATTTTCTGGGTATCATATTTTTGGAATTTCTCTATAGCAAGAGTATTAAAGTTGCTTTGAATTTGATATGGACTACGAAACGCATTACAAAATAACTTACACTCCCCACTGCCACAGCACAGTGTAATGCCGACATTCCCGCTCTGTCAGTAGCATGTATCTTCTTGGGATCAAATTTGGAGATTTTCTGAAAATTAAAGGGATTTCTATTGAGTCCTAATTCATTTTTACAAAACGTAATAAATTTCTTCATTTTTACCCTCTCTAAACTTTTTCTGGGCCAGCTACATGTATTCAAAGTCATTTATTTTTGAATCTTGTTTGAATTAATTCTTTACCTTCCTATAGATGAAATGTGTTTTAAATTAATATTGTAATGTCTCAACTAATTTGGATTATTCCTTTCATGAAAGTAAATCCCTCTTCATCCTACATTACCAACACTTGCCCATGCAATATACAGTGATTTTTATAGTTGAAAAAATGAAAAATTTTCAGTAGATTTTTTTATATGTCTTTCTTATTTTTGCTCAAAACATAGATTGTGGGTACACATTAGAACCGCCTCACCGAGGCGGTTCTAATGAGTACCCACAATATATGTTTTTGAGCAAAAATAAGAAAAATGGGTATACCCCTGCAAACCCCAGTTTTGCTATATAAAAGTGGGGTTTAAGGGGGTATTCATTGCACGGACATGTTTTCCTGATGAATAGAAAATATTAAGTGTCTAGCCATCTTCTGTAGTTGTACAGCCTGGTCTGTGGCAGACTTGGTCAGAAACATACCAGACTGCATTTCTAATCATTTCATAAAGTTCATATTTTACATGTATTTACAGTATTCATACCTCCAGTTGGTTCTTCAGATCAGCATAACGGTCAGTCTCCGCAGCTCGACACACCAGCACCGACAGCTCAGTCTCCGGAGTGTGACGATATGACTCCAATTCTTCCTTACTCATCTCTTTAATACTCTTCGAGGTCTCATTGTTGTTAACCTCATTATCACCGCTGCTTGTCTCCATTGTCACTCAGCAATCTGGAATTTATTCAAAATAATTGCCAACTTTTTTCTGGATTTAGAAAGTACCCGGTATCTGTGTAGCGAAAACAAAGGCAATGATCAGCTTCGCAGTGACTGCGAAGCTGATCTGTGCCTTTGATTTCGCCTATGGGCTGTGGCAAGATAAAATGGACAAAAAGTGTTTCCTGGGTGTCAATTTTTCAACTTGTTCAAATCATCATCTCTTTAGCACTATGTTATAGCCTAATTACTGCCATAACCAGAAATGGTAATGAGAAGATAACTTTTTGCCATATTTGCTGACAGTGTCTTTTTTTTCGAGATGAACCCCTGAAAACTCTTCGGACGCTACAACCACCTTTTAAGGCCAATAACTGAAAGAATGAAAACTGTGTTGTTTGTCTTTTCATGTTTTATTATAAGTTTAGTCCTTCATCCAAATAACAAACATGGACCAAAGTTGCTTTGAATTTGCTTATGTATTTAATTTCCACATCTTTTGAAGTACTGTATCAAAGTAACATTTTTTATAGGTTTTTTTAGGTTAGTTCTGAGAGAAGTGAATACAAACATCTGTCTTACTCAAGGATGTGTTGTTGGTATTGTTTTCTCTGACATACAACCCAAACCTTTCCAAAAGATATTGGGCAATTTTTTTTGTAAAGCATTACAGTCAGCTCTTCGGATGATACAAATGCTCTTCGGACGATACACAATGCTCTTCGGATGATACACAATGCTCTTCGGATGATACAGCTTTTGAATCAATTTCATGATTTTTTCATAATTTACACCATAAAGCTACTTGATAGATATCTTACATTATTATAAACACTTCTTTTTTCCATTTTAATCTTTTTAAAAATTGTAAGTGAACTCTTCGGACGATACATAGAACTCTTCGGATGATACAATTCAAGAGCTGTATCGTCCGAAGAGTACTATGTATCGTCCGAAGAGCTCTTCGGATGATACAAACCCAAGAATGATAAAGATTTTAATACATGCATCTATTATTTAAATAAAACCAAAGCATAACAATGATCACTCATATGTTTCCTAATTCATCACTGCATATTAATTTTATATGATTTTTATATGTGTGTCCTAAGAATGAACTTAGGAAGCCGAATTTCTAAAAATCATTTTTTTAAAGTTCAGCATACTATGATAGAAGATTTTTGGCTTACAAATCATCGCATCTTAATTTGTGAAAAGCTTAGGTAAAAAAACAAAATAGAGAAACAGAGAACAAAATCACAGACCAACATTTTGTGAAAAGCACTCTTCGGATGATACAAAAATTTGTTTCGGACACATATCGGCAACAATGTTTTCCGAAGGTTTACGCAGAGCAAAAAAATTTCCTTGTGTTCTTATACTGTTTTTCATCTACCATTAAAAAAAGGTAAAATGAACTGTTTATAACTTTGTGCATAAGAGAAAACAGCAACTCTTCGGATGATACAGGCCGTTTCGGACACCCTAAAAAATAGCATATAAAAAGTGATATCAATTTTCCTCTTAGTAGTCAGCTTTCCAAAGCCTGAAGTATAAAAAAAGACATGTCATGACTATTATATACCACAGTTTCAATTACACAATTCATATATTTGGTATTTTTATAATGGTTTATAAAAAGCTATCAAATTTTGAAAATCGTTTTGTAACATCCGACCACAAATGTTCAAACGTTTGTCATATGAGCATCAGTTGCCATAAAATTATGAACAATATATCAAAACAAACATCAGTAATATCTCCAGGTTATAAAGCTATATATGTACTGCTTTGGAGCTAGATAAGGGTTAAAAAATGCAAATGAAATTTGTTGAAAATATACAGGAAACATTGTACACTCAAAATTTAGCCATTTTAAGGCATTTATTTTGATATTTCATCGCAGTCACTAAATCAAACTTATTGGATTTGTCTTTCCAGTTTGCTACCACCATGTACCACTATCTGAGGCATAAACTGTCTCTATATCTCAAAGCATTGTTTTTGTACATATGAAAAGGTTGAAATGACCATTTTATCTTGCCACAGCCCCTATGCAAAATGTTTGTTTTAAATAGTGAGCAAATGAAACTGAAGTTTTAACATTATGATGGAGCTTGTATATACCAACAGCTTCAGATTTCATCAGAAAACCTGATTTCATCAGAAAGCAATCAATCATATTCAGCGACTTACACATAGCAGTTTCACAAGAAAACAATCTCCTAAGTCCTAATCCCATGCTTGCCTTCCCCAACTAGTCACGCCTATGGCTATAATATTATAACTATCCATGGGACATCGATTAAAAGTACATGTACTCCAAGTTACAAAAAAAAATATAGCTTCAAGATCCAAGAAGATGTAGACATTAATAATTCTGTCAGTATAGCAGGGCTTCTGTTCCCCCTATATTTTATAATTCCATTACATTGGGACACTGAATCAGTCTTCCAAGACCGCTTATGAAAATCAAATGAGCCGCCTCATGGGAAAACCAACAATCTACATAGGCGAAAACAAAGACGCAGATCAGCTTCGCGGTAACCGCGAAGCTGATCAGCGCCTTTGTTTTCGCTAATCGGATAGTACAATTCCTCTTCTACTTAAATCCGAAATTTCAAGCGTCTAGCCTGCTTCTATGACTGTGCAGCCTGATTTGTGTTGGACCTGTTCGGAAACCACATTGTTGGTTTTCCCACGAGGTGGCTCAAATGTCCACTCAAAGTTCTAGACAACTAATCCAAGTTTGATCAATTTGTCCCAATACCACAAAATCCATTATTCTCAGCTTTATTATTCATAAGTTTCTGAACAAAATTCACCAAAAAACCTCCAGTCTTTAAACAATTTTTACTGTTTCAGGTGTCTATTTTGATTTGTCAACATTTTCATTTGGACATTGGCAACTTTTTGTCAATTACCTTACCATTAATTTATACGGGGTATGATTTTTTTCAGCACGGAGCGTAAAAATGCTAAAATACTAATGTTTAGTGCATTTCGTTGACTCGTTGACAAAACCTCGTAACTGCAAAAAAACAAATTTTTCAGGAGAAGCAAAAAACTAAAACTTGTATATAAATGATATATAATTGTGCATGTTTACAAATTGTCGTATATACAAAACTTGATAAATGAAAGCTAGAAGCAGAATCTTATGATGAATTAAAGAATGCATTTATGACAAATCATACATATGCAACTTTTGCATATCTAAAAGATAAAGATTTTCTTGTACAGTGCTTGCACTAACTTTTTGGGCCAGGAAGTCATGACTTCCACCCTTTAAGATTTGGAAGTCACAGGCCCAAAATCTGGAAGTCATAGATTAGTCGCGGTGCCGCATGTCTAAATTACTCGCATGCGATGTGTCAAGTGTGCATGCACACATTTAATTATTTTGTAACTACATCCTATATGATAGAACACTTCCAAGGTGAAAATTCTGTTATGGTTCTATTTGTCTATGTTTTAGTGTCATTTTTGTACTGTTTGCACCTATAATGCACCTATAATGCATGTAATCATATGTTTAGTGTTCAAAGTTCATGTAACTTAGTGGCCACCTTTAGGGAAATAGTCTCTCAATTTGCTTGGGGTATGTATTCCTTGTACCAGTTATGACTTTAAATAAATATAATTCACGAATATGTGAAAATTATTATTAATTTACATATTTCATTTTTTATTTTCATTTATTATTATACATTTTAATCCTTATTAGTAGATCTATCTTATTTTATTATTGTTATTATTATTATTAGTGTCTGGTCAAGGTATTGAGTTCCCTAGATAGTTTGCTGAACAAGAAAAAAAAAATCATTTATTTTTTTTTTATTTTTTTTTTTTTTCTACAACTTGCTTATTAAAAAAGTTTTGAAAGAAAAAATCCACCAACACTTGCCTTTCATATATCCCCATGTGACAATAATAAAGTGGAAAATATCTCAGTTCAAAAAAAAAAAAAAAAAAAAAAAATAATGCAAAGTTGAGATGCTTCAAAAATGTGTATTGATTTCCTTCACAGTATTGATATTCAGCCTAGAGTGGACTATTCCCTATTGCAGTTTTACCCAATATTAATGGATTAGTCCAATATACCTGTCTTATAGCTTGACCACGAAAAATTGGCAGTGTTATGGTTATATTGTTTGCCAACATATAGCTTTTTATAGATCGCCGATTATTACAGGTGTTTTCCAAACAATTCACCGATTATTTACGGTAATGTATTGACATGTTATTCTTAATAATATTAGAGAAAGGAATTGGCTCGGTAGGTAGAGGAGCAGTTTAGTTGATTTGAAAGAGAAAGTATTTTGACAACCCGGGTTCGAATCCCATCAAATACATTTTTGATAGAGTGCTCTTCTTTATCTTCATTTTTTTCTTTCTTTGTCTTTTATGGTGTTATATTTTCTGATATTTTATTTAATTTATTCTCTTTGCAGATCATATCAATGCTAAATGATATGTTTATGGGACTAAACATAGTATATTTGAATTTCTAAGTATAACTTTTACGGTCATAGAAAGTGGGTATCCATATTAATGGTTATTTGCGCCGCATTGTCTGCATCTTTTAGGTTATTTCATGACATGTCACACATTAAATCATAGTTTCATTTAGAGTACGTCACACCTCGTCGCTCAATGTCGCGTCACCAGAACAATCGTCACCCGCCGTCAGCTTATCTACCGTCAACGTGTTTTTGTCAGAGTACGCGAGCCAAACAACGACTGATTTTACATTCCCATGTGAATTGCGAAAAAAAATCTAGATTATCATGTAAAAACACGAACTGCATGAAAGTATGAGTGATGGTTAGGGAATGGCGTGAAAAAAAAAAAAAAACACTCTCAGAAAAATATCTAAAGGATTCGAAACCGTGTTGGTCGGATACTACGTCCTGCGGTCTAACCATTACACCAAATTCTAATGCAGACGTTGCAATGATATAAGTATTTGTTCAATACCACGCTTCACGAATTCCGATAAACCGATCAATACTTGTCTAAATACTAGCATGGGATTCCGTATACGTCATCAAATTTATAAATATACATCGATAACCAAAATATTTACCAAACACCCAGCCATTTTATAATGGTCAAGCTATAGTGTCTAGCGGTAAACTTTTGATCACACTTGACCTTGATCTGTTTATTGTTTTGACACAAATTTCTCTGCTCAGCAGTTAAAATAAGACACCTTTACACCCTGAAGGCATGGACTCGCTGTCACTAATCCCTAATTTAAGAGTTTTAAGATGGATTTCAATACACTGAAATAGGTAAATTTTCATTTCTGACCATACGTCGCGTGCCTTGCTGCAGGACGTAGGAGGATTTTTGTGGAAGTCAGATGACGTCTGCTGTGTCATTTTTCGACGTACGGGAGTCATTTCAAGACGTAAAAACGCCCAAAACGTCCACTAGTGCAAGCACTGCTTGTATTTAAATTTTTTGAAATTGCATATACGAGGTTTTGTCACCTTTTTTCAAGTCCGTTTACCATTTGTAGTTACGAGGTTTTGTAAGGTCATCGAAAAACTAACTTCCCATTGGACATAACCTACAAGGCTTTGTCACAAGCTGAATTTGAATGTTTTGAATCGCGCCATGTGAAAAAACAATTTTTTGAAAAAAGTGCAGTTACGAGGTTTTGTCAACGAGCCAACGATTTATTGAAGGTCAGACCACAGGTGTTCAAAGTTATATCCATAAACATAATAATTTACTAAAAGATCGCATCCTAATAGGAGAACCGTCAGGTTCAACAAGGAAAGAAAGCTTTTTGAACAGGAGCCACTGGTTCAGTTTTTAAATGCTTTTTATGTTGTTATCACGATAGCCACAAACAAACCAACACCCATCTGTGATAGATGGATTCGGGCTCTTTCAACTCACATAATAAATGCGCTAATTTAACCAGTATTCCGCTTGATATTGCACTTTTATCCGACGATGCCTAAAATTTCTCATAAACATGACTTCCATTGCCGGATGACATAACATGCCATCGCGACTCAGTATCACGATTTGCCGGAATCACCGAAATCACCGGAACCACCATCGGAATCACCACTGAAATTACCAAAATCACCACAATTTTATAAATTTGCTGGCTTAAATTGTTAGATTTGCATATATATAAGCTGCATCGATATCTAGGATATATATTTTTCCGATTGTACATAGATTTATTATGGTATAATTATCCCCAGCGAAACCAAGTACCAGAATCACCTGTGAAATCACCAAAATCACTCTAAATACATAATTTTTTGGCTCTAATAGTTAAAGTGGTATTTCAATTTATCATTTTAAATGTTTAGGATATATGCTTTCACAAATTGTACATAGGCTATGGTGTTCTCATGACTATAAATCCCCACCGAAATCACCACTTAAACCACCAAAATCATCCTGCTTGTATCAAAATTGTGCCCTTTAAATATGGCAAGGTAAAAGTAGGCAATGATCAGAAATCATCTGTAGCTTGGATTGTTGAAATATGATTTAGGCCCCTCAAAAAAAAAAGAAAGTTTCTGGTAACATGCCAGAAAAAAAATGGGTCGATAGGTCGGGATTTTTTTTTTTTTTATCATTATTTTTTTGAGGGAAGCCTTACCATGTAAAATATCTGAACATAGATATACAGTTTAATCAGAATTAATCAGAATTAAACTGTTTTCTCCTCCAGTGCACATGCACAGCTTCTTAGTTAAAACTTCAATTCAACATTTTTTATTCTTTTGCCGGTCCGGTACTTGAAAAACACGATCTTTTTTCGATGTTCGAGTTTTTATTTTCGGAAAACAGGAAAAAAATATTAGAGTCAGGGAGTTTTTGACAGGGTCGGTCGGGTTACCGGAAACATTCTTTTTTTTTTTTTTTGGCCTTAAAAGACTATATTAAATAAATATTAAACAAAATATTTTGTTCTATTACGTTTATTATTTTTGTTTCACCTCCCTTTAATTGCCATCTGGTCGTATTGTGATTACTGATTATCAAATCATCAATATACTACTATGGGCCGCAGCATAAGAAATGCAGCAATTTACATATGTAAAAACAAAGGCGTAGATCAGGTGTCCAGTAACTGTACAGCTGATCAGCGCAGTTGGTTTTGCTACACGGAAAGCACAATTTCTCTTCTTCTTATTTCCAAATTTAAAACTTCTAGCCTTCTTCATTGGCCGTATGTGTCAGACCAGTTCGGAAATCCGAATTGTTTTTTGTTTCTAATGCGGATGCTCGGAGGCTCATATGCTGTTGATATGATTAAGCGTATATAAACAAGCTCGCGTTTTTCGCACATTTGCATTAATTAACAATAATTGCAGCACAGCGTGTTTTCCAACAACAATAAAAAAGAATTGTACTAATACATGATTTAATTAATACAGCCCTGACTACTGAGCCCAATGCTTGATGATTTAGGGGTGATTGAGGTGATTTCAGTGGTGATTCCGGTGAATTCTTCTGACAGGCCTGAAGTTACCAAATTAAAGCTTTATGCGCGTGCATTGTATAATCGAGAAAATATATATCCTAGAAGTTTGACATAGCCTATTTAGATCCAAAACCAACAATTCAAGTCCCAAGTCCAAAATTCTTTACATCAGTTTGTATAATGAACTTGATTTTGGTGATTTTAGTGGTGATTTTGGTGGGGATAGACGGTCGTATAAAACTAAGAATAACGGGAAAATAAAATATCTTATTTCATATAATTAATTTAGATACTAATTTAACATTTTAAGTCAAACTGTATGTTTATTTATGGTGATTTCAGCGGTGATTCCGATGGTGAATCAGGTGATTTTGGTGATTCCGGCAAATCGTGATACCGAGTCACGATGGCATGTTACGTCATATCCGGCAATGGAAGTCGTGTTTATAAGAAATTTTCGGCATTGTCCGATAAAAGTGCAATATCAAGCGGAATACTGGTTAAATTAGCACATTTATTGTGTAAGTTGAAAGAGCCCGAATCCATTTATCACAGACGGGTGTTGGTTTGTTTGTGGCTATCGTGATAACAACATAAAAAGCATTTAAAAAACTGAACCAGTGGGTTCCGTTCAAAAAGCTTTCTTTCCTTGTCGAACCTAACGGTTCTCCTATTAGGGATTCGATCTTTTAGTAAATTATTACAACTGGTAAAGAAATCTAATGACTTTTCTCAATTCTCCCTTCTCCACCTTTCATCCTGTTCCTGTTAAACAGTAAAATCTGTTTTCAAAGGATGTGTAAACCCTTTGTAGTATAAAATGACCTAAGTAACCCCAGGAAGACAGCAGTATACTTTTGTAACAGTAGCAGTACAGAGCTGTGTCACGTAAAAAGACAAAATAGCCAATAACCATTTTTGAATGGACAGTTTATTTCATTTAATAGGATGCAATGCTCCATAATAAATCGAGATGATAATCGTCTTCTTCTTCTTCGAAATGAATGACTCTAAAGCTTATGGTAATGATGTTTATAAAGATAAAACATATAAAAATTCATTATGGCATATTCTTCCTTTTCTCTGGACATGGCCATTTTGTGTATCAAAATAGAAAAGAAAACATCTTTTGATGTGAGGTTTTGACCTCCTGATTTCAAGGACATTTAGTGATCAAAAGAAAAATGTCACAGCTGTTTCTTTTGAAATTCTAGGGGCTTGTCAAACTTTGACAATGTGACTGTTATCTAATTGTGAATGACCACAGCAGGAAAAATCATTAGATTATGGAATCAGTTGTATGTTTATGGATATAATTTCGAACACCTGTGATCAGACGCCAGTGGTCCTGAATCACTGGCGTCTGAACTTTACTAAATGCACTATATTTTTGTATATTTTATAAAAGCTAGTACTTGTATGTTTATTATTGTAGACGATAACAACATGGTGGACATGATGATTTTGACGAAAATAAGTTTCTGTTGTTTTCTTGTCCTCAACGAAATTTCCCGAACACAACACTTCGCGGTTTCTTACAGCTAGAAATGTCCGTAATTAAAATGCAGAAATCAGAATTCTGGTCCTCTTCGAACTCCGAAGAAAATCATAATTTCTGTAACGCATCCAGCAGTAGACAATCCGAAGTACCCCCTCGACAACGCCAGACGCCATTGTTGTTGTTATTTCTGGTATACGGGAAACTTTGGATCGCGGTCATCTCGACCCAAAACTAATTCGCACTCCATCTTCCATCACACCTCTCTTTAACCATCAGCAAGGGTACCTTTTTCAACATTTAAAGATACAAAGACATTTCTGTATGATAAATTATGGTTAAAAGAATAGATACTGACATAAAGAAATGTATTTGCACCTTTGCCTGGTGGGAGTAGTACACTTACTGATGATTAAAACGAGGTGCGGCGGAAATTGAAATTCGAATTGGTTTTGGGTCAAGATGACCCGGAACCAAAGTTACCACCCAGATAGCAAATATCATTGGGCCAACATTGCATATTGATTGGGTAATTGGCCTTTGGTTGCGGTCACATGTACATGATTGGGCCAATGTTGGCGTGATAGTGCATTCACATGCAATATTTGCCGACGTTGGCCCAACTTTGGCAAAGGATCTGTTACTGCAACGGATCATGAAAGTGATTTTCTTTCACAGAAACAAGAGTGGCCCAATATTTGTTAGCCATTATACCCAGCAGGCACACAGCGCTCGTTGATGTTGTGTGCATGCTGGAATAGTGTAGGATTTTTTTTCTTCTTTTCTTTTTATTTTTCTTTTCAATATAGTTTAGTAATTAATGCATACTAGTTTAAGTTCGAATTGAGGGAAAATGCTAACTGTAGTGACCATGTATGACAAGGCTCATACAAAGGAGCCTGAGAAAATCAATAAAAACTTGTCGTGTACACTTTCCGTTGGCCGATGGTTGGCATATCATTGGCCGATTCGTATATGATTAAATACTGACCGGTGTTAATTTGTAATCGATTAATTACTGTCTTTAAATCTTATTCAATAAAGAGACAGTCCGGTTTCTTCATAGTTTCAATTTATATATCAATCATAAATAATAATTATGATTTATATGTAAATCACCATCAATGATTTTAAAACCATTATCTTACTTAGAAGTTACTTCCTTGATCAGGCCATTTAAACTTACAGTATATCTAATCTGTAAACATTTAGTAAGCAATGGGAGCAAAATTGAAGTTAACACCTTTTTCACTGTAACACGTCTTTTCATAATATTGTGGTTTATTATTTGCTTCGCTGCTCCAGCCAGAGTACAAGAGTACATCAGTTGTCATAGCAACGAGAAAATTTCTCAGGCATGTGAGAATTATTAACAGGTGTTTCGCATGAAGTTTTAGAGAAGTCAGTTTTGCATGTTAGGAAACAGACACACTGAGGTTTAGAAGGTAAGTTTTATTTATTTTTTGCATTAATTATTAAGCTCATTTCTCCATCTTATAAAATGCAGTTGCGTAAATATAATTGATTTTATATAATACAATTCAATGTTTTATTTCCTTTAGCCATCACACTTCGTTGCAGCAAAGAGGTTTTAGTTTTAACATATATTTCTTAAACAGCTATTCCTTTATGAGATAAAATGCACGCGTTAAAATGTTGCATAAATGAGGCTAGTTTATGTTTTTGTCATGGTGCTGTATTTATTCGTTTGTTTTCAGAAGACCAGTCGTCAAAGTTATCCAGCACAGAAAAAACAAAAAATGAAGAGTTTACCTTCTCCAAAGCCAAGAGACCAAGCTCGACTGTCAGCGTGGTGCTGCAGATCAAGAAACTGTACCGAGTGGACATATGCGATAGAAATACATCGTCGATAGCTTGTAATGAGCACATTCAAACAGTGATGGGCCAACAAAAAATGCAAAACCTCCCGGCATTGGCCCAATGTCGAACCAATGTTATGGGCCAAAGATGGGCCGATGAGCAAACGCTAGGTTGGCCCATTCAATATTTACAACCATGGGCCAATCGTGCGGCGTCCGATGGGCCAATGGAGGGCCAATGTATACGTGCTATCTGGGCACATTCTGATCTCGCGAGAATGAAGTTACCAATGTTCCCAAAAATAATGGCGTCGGGCGGTGTCGAGGGGGTACCTTGGATGTTGGACTGTTCATTTTGGACTATAAAAGTGTGATTTTCTCAGGAGTTCGGAGAGTACAGGATTTCTGCTTTTCGTGTTTTGTAAATGGACACTAGCTGTATGAAAAGGCGAAGTGGCGTGCAAATGACATTCCGTCTTGGACAAGAAAATGACACAAACTTATTTTGTGTCAATATACATTGCCCCACCATTATTTTATCTGGGGTAAGATTTTTTTATAATGCTTATGCACCAGTCATTTGTAACCACTGCCCCCCCACCTACGGGGATAGCCGGGGAATGGCCGGGCTAATGAGCGGGGTAATTACCTGTTGAGTGCCCCGGCAGGGCCGTGTAAGTGCTGGGATAGTGATTTGGCGCCAAAATAGCGGGGCGATAGCCGTGGAATGGGCCGGAGTAATAGCAGTGTTTTACGAGTGTTTTACCGGAGCGATGGTCGTCTTTTAGCAGAGCAGTAACGATGAAATCTCCCGAGGACATTTCAAAGAAGATGGTGGCTTCGAAGCAAAACAAAAGTGAGAAAATTCTATCAATATTTTTAACAAAAATACCTATTCCCGCAGATGCTTCTGCGTTCTCGATAACTCCAATATGGGCGTATTTTTACGCGTGTTTTGCATTTCGCACGCCTAAAATTCACTGCCGTGGATTCTCGCGCATTACGCCATGTTTGTTTCTGGCGACGCGTCCAAAATTTTCCATAAATTAGGTGAGAAAATTAGCTACTGCTGAGAGATCAAGGCATCGTAGCCGCTAGACATTGTTCAAAGGTCAAGCTAGTGACGGACACGTGTCACTGACATGGGGAAGCAGTAGGCGTGAACTAATTGTGCCCTTAGCCAATCAGAGCGCAATAAGCTGACGATCAAGTTTTTGTTGATGGAGATTGACAGGTCAATTTTCACGGATCACAAATTTGTGTTAGCTCATGATGTAGTTATATATTGTTAGCGATAAGACACTGCAGTGAAATAAGTCAACGCAAATATGCTCATCGTAATTTTGGAAGGAAAATTCGCCACAGAGACGGAACAATTTACACAATAGAGAGATCGTTTTCTTGTGCGATTTTCCCGTTTTTTTTGCACATGTTTCCACTACTATTTGCATAAAAATTCTCTGAATGAGAGAATGAATCACAATGTTTTTAATGTCCTGGTGAAATAATGTTATCTGGCGTGTCACCAGTAAACTATTCAGATTCAGATTTTAAGAACTTCTGAATGAGAAATCGGCAGAAAAGAAGAGAAAAAAACACACCTTTCTACGGCCACGAAAACTAATGACATTACATCGGTCCCTTTAAAGCACTTAGCACAAGCATTTTTATTTTTGTAATGAATATTCAGCAGTCTCCTGGCATCGGTATTGGTCTTAATTGCCTTCATGTGTGATAAAAACCTTAATTTATAAATTTTGGCTGCTTCTACTTCAGTAGGCTATTCTCTAACAATTTTGTTACGTCTGGAAAAAACAAGTATTGGCTTTTGTAAAAAAAAAAAAAAAAAAAAAAAAAAAAAAAAAAAAAAATGGACATGAGCAAATTTTCAGTGGAATCCTAGTTGAAAAAAAAGTTTTTGAAATATATTATTAAGGGTAAAACTCCAAGTTTTCATGGTCAAACTCCTAGTTTTCATTTCTGACTCCCAAGTTTTCATTTCTGACTCCAACTTCTTCTTCTCCAACTTCGAATCCTGTTCTCAAAATCCTAGTGAGAGCTTATTCCCTCCTTGAATCGATGTACACTCAGTGGTCATAAATGAGTTCCCAAAGTGAAAAAATGCAAGGTTTTAAGTGAACTTGGGGGATAGAAATATGAATTTTAATTATATTGCAAAACAATTCTTGTCTTGTTATGTTATAAAGTAAAATTTCTAAAAGAAAATAATGTTTTGTTGATCATAACTGCGATCTTAAATTCTTGGCTGGTTGCTAGGCAATTTAAAAACGTGACTGAAAAAAATGGGTACCCGTTCAACTAAAATTGTTGCCATGGTAACATACATCTTAACACCTGGTTGATTTACCACTGAAAGTAAGGACTATGTATTTACCTTTGCATAAATATATGTTTGGACAAGTTTGAACACGCCAAAATGAAACTGCAGCCTTTTAAATTTTTGTCAAGCAAAAAAGACAAAATTATTATGGGAGTCAATGGGAGTGAAGGTGTTCTCAGAATCTCTGCTGCATATAACTAGTGCCATTTCAAACTTCATTATTTTAAGACCTTTAGGTCACTTATAGATTAGCGCCTAATATCTTACCTTTCATCTCACCCCACTGTTACCATGGCAACCACAAACAGCAGACTGATGCTTTAGATATTTTATGTGGTGTTGTAAAATTGCTTACCAACAAACTCCATTTGCATCAAGAATAATATAAATATTTTAAGATTGCTTGGAAATGTTTTCCCTACATGATGGTATGTAATATGATAGAAATTATATTATGTTGACAAAAATGACTAAAGATCTTGCATTTTTTCACTTTGGGAACTCACTTATGGCCTCTGAGTGTAATTAATCAATGCAGACAGTTTTCATGTATTAAGACTTCAACTGAATTTTAACAAAATGATGTACTGCAAAAAGATCTGTTGCAGGGCATTGTATTTACATAAAAGTGGTAAATGTTTTTGTTGATGAAATATTTGACATCTACAATCAAAATTTTTTACATGTCCCCGGGGGTGGGGGAAAAAGAGCAGTGTTTTTACAGGGATTTATCTGGGCTGCGCCATGTGCTAAATCGCGCATCAAATCCAGAAAAAACGCACCTGATTCGTTGTAGTGCGCTAAAAGGGCGCACCGAATGCTGCAAAAGCGCATATAACTGTGGTTAATGCGTCTGTCAAAACTGCAGATTGAATGGGCGCAAGGATTTTCAAACAAAAGCGTCCTAAATCTGTGCATTCCAAACGCTTATCAAAAGAAAAAAAAACGGAATAAAGCAGTTGTCCGACATGGAATAGAATATGATGTGCTTCATTAGCACTGACTAAAATCCTGGTCAATTCTCCCCAGTTTCATATGTCTTTGTAAATTAGTTGATCGATCAGTACAATGAAGCAATTTACTTCAAAGACAGTCATAAAATCATTTGAAACCATAGCGATTTTCATTGGAAAATCAATTTAATTGGAGGAACATTTGAAAAAAGCAAAACTTTTATGCTTCTGGAACGAATTTTGAAATGTCATTAGTTTTCGCGACTTTATAGCATCGTGAATATATTTCTGTTTCAGTTGCTTCTAAATCATTATTTGTTGGTAAAACTTTGTTTAAAGTGTTCAAGTGAGGTTTAGTGTCAAAGTTAATAGTAATGAAGAATGCAAGTCAATCTCATGACATGACAGTAATTATTATTGGAAATTCAGCCTTTGAAGGGGTCACCCCTTATGGACTCCAAACTCACAACTGCACAGGTGAATGTTAATGCCATACATCTTACATTATATACTAGATAGATGTCATAGAAAGGCTATGGTTACAAAAAGGAACTTATTTTGATTTGCATTACACACATTTCTCAGTCTGGTATAGTAGATTAGACCCCCACCCACAGTATTAACCTATTCTGCAATGGACAACATGTCATTTTATACCATCAGGTTTAAGTGTTATGAAAAGTGCCATGGTCAATATTATTTCTTTCGCCTAAAGTTTTTTTTTTTTCTAAAATATGTTCCTGGAGTAAACTAAGACTGTTGATATATAAAAATAAAAAACAAGAAAAAAAGGGTCTAAGGAGAGGCTGTCTAGGCACATGCAAAATGCTTAAATCTAATTTCGGCCGGGGAGCTTCGCTCCCCTGGACCCCTCACCAGGGCGTTGCCCCTGGACCACACTGGGAGCCTTGCGGCCCCCAGACCCCCGGCTAAAGTTAGGGCCCATGGAATTTTTGTTGGCCCATCCAACAAAAATTCCAGATAAATCCCTGTTTTTACCTCCAATATGTCCCCACAGTGCGGGGGGTTATAGCAGGGCTTTATTTTGTAAAAAGTTGCTGTCCCCGCCCATCCCCGTAGGTGGGGAGGCAGTGGTTACAAATGACTGGTGCATTAAATACTAATGTTTAGTGCATTTATTTAAGGTCAGAATCAGCTGAGAATCACTTTTCTTTAAACCACGAAAACTAATGACAAAATGTTTTGAATTCTCCTGTTAGATTCTTGAGTTATTATTCTTATGCATTAACTTAACCATTAAATAATACTTATACGCACTAATGCCAGATGTGAAAATGCTCAGTAAATTTTCCTACTGATTCCCGCGATATCAGCAAACCGGATCTAGAACACTTTTGCCACCGAACCGCTAGGCAGACAAGACAGTTCACCACATTCTACCCATCTTCTGATACTGAGTCGACTGATCATGCATCACCTCAGCTGTGGGGTGGGTGGCTAAATTTAGAATTTAGTCAAAGGGGGCTAAATTTAGAATTTAGACAAAGGGAAAAACATTTGGGGTGGTTCATTAAAACTATTTACAAGATATAGATCAGAGGCATATTAAAATGCATCCGTCTGGGCCTGTGATTGAAATAGAAGCTTTTAATTCCCCTCAATGGCTGAAGAAGGGAGGCTATTCTAAATCGGAATGGTTCTGGGGGAAACTGAGTTTTTAAGGGAATCCCTATAGGCAAATTGTCTTGGTTGTTGTGATTCATGTCTTGGGTTTGGTGCCGGGGTCAGGTATTGAGACACTGTGCCGGAGTGTATCAGAATCAGAATCAGAATAGTTTACTGGTGAAACGTAAAAATGGCAATACCACACCAGGGGGGATGGGGCTTGACCGGAGGGGGTTAGTCCCGAGCTCTCACAAGAAAAAGAAATTTAGACACACAATCATCTGACAATTCAGGAGAGGAGATCAGAGAATCAGGGAGTTCATTCCAATCTCTAATAGTCTGGGGGGAAACTGTGTTAATAGGCATTTGTACTTGCTGAAGGTATCTGAAATGCCAAGGAGTGTTGATTCCTACAAAGCATGGGGATAAGGTCATCCGTGGGTATTTTTGCTCTCACTTTTAGACCTTTGTAAAGCAATATAATTCTATTATCCTTCATGCTTTACTGCAGGGATTCCCATTTTAGTTTTTTAAGGATGGCAGTCATACTAACTTTTTCATATGTGTAGTTCCTAGTTACAAACCTAGCAGCACGCTTTTGCACTCTCTCCAAATCATCTTTCAGACCTTCATAATGAGGGTCCCAAACTGAGCTACCATATTCAAGAATAGGTCTCACCAGACCTTTATAGGCAGCTTCTCTCACATCTTGGGGGCAAGAAAACAGATTTCGTCTAAAAAAGCCAAAACAACAAGGATCCTATTGGCTTTGGTGCACACATTGCTGATGTGAGTATTCCATTTTAAATCCTTAGTTATTGCTCGGATCCAATAAATCCAATAAATTATCTTGGATCCGAGGTTATTGTTACACCAAGATATTTGATACTTTCAACATTTTCCAACACAGTACCCTCAAGCCTGTAAGAAGCCTGTATTTTACTAGTACGTTTATTCGTCAGCTGCATCATGTTGCACTTGACGGGTTGGAATCTCATTCTTAATTTCACGATAACAAACACAATCATCAGCAAAGAGTCTGATTTCCGATCCAATATCCGAGGTGATATCATTTATATGCAACGAGAACAACAAGGGGCCAAGAACGGTGCCCCGAGGGACACCAGATACAACAGGTGCCAACTCTGATTTAACGCAATTAACCACAACTCTTTGTTGTCTATAGAAAAGGAAGGCATCAATCCATTTAATTGTCTTCCCGCCAATTCCATAGCTGAACAATTTGCTTTTAAGGAGTTCATGCGGAGGAGTGTCAAAAGCTTTTTCATAATCCAAGATAAATGTATCAACCTGACCTTGATGGTCTAAGATTTTTGCCCAATCATCAATTAGTGTGGCTACCTGAGTTTCACAACTACATGTATGGAATTTCCTTAATGCATGTTGCCTGTCTGACAAAAGCTTATGATCATCCAAATGAGACATGATATTAGAGCACACTATATGTTCCAGAAGTTTACAGGGTACGCAGGTCAATTAAGGAAACTGGGCGATAGTTGCAAGCAAGAGACCTGTCAGCCTTTTTGAACAGGGGACAAGCTTTCTACGGGTTCAAACCTTTGAGAAGTTTTGTTACACCTTCTTTAGATACCACTATGTCTTCCATGAACGGGGCTTTTCTATTCAAAAGAGGGACCTGGATATGTTCAGTTTTGGTGAACACATCCGTAAACTGACCATTGAATTCACCAGCCTTTTCAAAATCTGATTCAGCAAGACCACTTCCATTTCGCTTTTTCAAAGGAGGGATACCTTGAACATCTTTTTTCTGACTATTTATGTACCGATAAAAATCTCTTGGATTAGCCTTAACATCACCAATCAAGGTATTTACATACAACTCATGCTGTTTTCTGATATCTGCTTTGATTTCTCTTCTCAAAGTTTCAAATTTTGTTCTAAATTTTGCACTCACAGTTTTCTTCGCTTTAGCGTGAGTTGCATTTTTTTCTGCGAATCTTTCTTCTTATTTCAGGAGTTAACCATGGGACTGAGGAAACTGAGCGACTTGTCTTTGATGGGATATGTTTATCCTCTGAATCCTGGATAAAAGATGTGATCAAATTAAAATTTTCTTGAACCGACCGTGCACCAGAGTAACCGTTGAAATATTTCTCCTTTGCAAATTTAAGGGCATCAGCTTTCATAGATTCATAATCAACTTTCTGATATTTATACACCTTTCTCTTAGGTTTCTTGATGGGGGAATAACTATAACTACTTTTGTTCTTTGCTAGCTTAAAGTATCTGATATGGCAATGAGTGTTGATTTCTACAACGCCTAATCGACATCGGTCATTCATTATTCGTGTCGACTTCCCAAGATTCTGTTAAGCTCTCGTTGCACTTGTCTGCTTTCAAAGTTACTCACTATTCAGCAACTGACCCATCGAGTTGACTTGTTTAATCAGGGTCCAAAATAGCGGAAGAATACACAATCTGTAACTTGATTAGGGTGTCATTTATACGTAACCCTTGACATCTTCGTTTGATATTTTGTCGGCTAATGTGACAGTCAACAGGTGAGTTTCAAGAGAGATAATTAGAGATATCAACACGAAGATATTTGACACAGGTGCAAACTCAAAGTCATGTCCTTGCAATTTTCAAATATCCAATACATAGTTTATGAGCCTATAATAAAATGAAACACCTGAATTATGAGGAGTTGAATTACATTGTAAAAAAAGGTACAAGGAGGCAATGATCAGGAAAAGGTGCAATCAGAACGAAATTCCCACTCCAAAAGTTTAATACAGATGGATCTTTTTACCAAGGGTGGTTTCAGTTTTAATAATTTGTACAAACGCATGTGCATGAGCGACATTTCGGCTCCAGATTCTACCGTGATGAACTTTTTTCTGCATTTTTGCAAGAGTCTGGGCTACCCGGCAAATCTATATTTTTCGTTCATTTTTCACAACTTGAATAAATTTTAAAATGCATGATGAACATTTCATTTGCCCCAGTCGTATTTTGTAATTAGGATTACAGAAACAAAATTGACATAAGCTTTTTGAGAATCTCTCCTCTTTTGACTTGTTGATTTCTAAAGTCCTGCACCACTTCTATACGAATTGGCTATTGAAAAAAAAAACATACTGGTCACGGCACCAGAATTAAGTACTTGAAGCGTAGCGTTACATTAACTTTTGAAAGTCTGAAATGATTCTCGTCGACTTTTAAATGGAAACATTCCTAATGTTTATGAGCACATTCTTTGCGCAACGTAGGCGTTTAGTATGTGCATGTTACGCGTAGCTTTTAACGTCGTTTTGTTATGCTTTCTCAATGACGTTGCAAGCAGTAGAATCTTATTCTGTTTCTTTCTCCATAATTAAGTCATAAAGCGGGTATATTGTTGATTTTTATTTCAAAAGAAGTTATGTGGCAATTGATATACCCAAATTCGTGTATAAGGTTAATCGTACGTGGAAACGGATATTTCGCTATTGGTGACGTCGCATAATTATACGCGATTGGCGTTTTAACAAAAAGGCGGGAATATTCCGACGCAAACCCGTGACCCTCAATTTTTATTCCAAATTTTAAAAAGTTACAATCTTTCCTATCTGTTGGAGTAATTTAATCAAAATGATATGCGCAGTTTAGGAGATATCGCAAAATACGTACTTTTTCCATGTTTGAAAAAATGGCAGGGAAGTTAAAGGGAAACATTACTATTTAATTCCCGCATATGATTTTCATGAAACTTCCTATGCTTCAAGATAAATGTATCCTTGGACTAAAATCGAAATAAAAGTTGGGAGTCACCGGCCTCGTTTCCATGGTATCAGAACTTTTTGGATGTTTCTCGTGCATTTCAGAAAACCGCACTCGTAGCGGACATGTGTTTTAATATATATGTTATCACTGCAAAAACACCTTAAACACACGCTGAGTGTTATTTTCTTACATTTTGATACTATTTGCTCTAAAACTGAGGAGATTACATGCAAAATTAACTTTCCCGCCATCTTTTCAAACCTGGAGAAAGTACGTATTTTTGCGATATCTCCTAAACTACGCATATGATTTTGATTAAATTACACCAACAAATAGGAAACGTGGTGACCATTTAAAAGTTCAAATAAAAAGTGGGGGTCACCGGATTGCGTTGGAAGATATAGAGAAAAAACGTTCAATATTCCCGCATTTTTCGTTTTAACGCCAAACGTTGCACTGACGTCGCGTATATTTATGCGACGTCATCAACAGCGAAATAAACGTTTTCACATATAATTAACCTTATACACGAATTTGGGTTTATCAATTGCCACAAAACTTCCTTTAAAATAAAAATGAACAATATGTATACACGCCTCAGGACTTCATTATGCAGAAACAAAAAGAATAAGATTCTACAGCTTGCAACGTCATTGAGAAATCAAAACAAACCGACGTTACAAACTACGCGTAACATGCACATGCTAAACGCCGACGTTGCGCAAACAGTGTGCTCATAAACAATAGTAATGTTTACCCTTAATTTCGCTTGTAATCTCGTCAAAGAGCAGATTGTATCAAAGTATAGGAAAATGACAGTCATCGTGTTTTAAGTTGTTTTTACAGTAAAACAAATCTTTTAAAACACATGTCCGCTACGAGTGCGGTTTTCTGAAATGCACGAGAAACATCTGACAAGTTCTGATACCATGGAAACGAGGCCCGTGCCCCCCCCCCCCCCCTATTTTATTTCGATTTCAGCCCAAGGATACAAATATCTTGAAGCATGTGAAGTTTCATAAATATGATATACGGGAATCGAATAGTAGTGTTTCGCTTTTATTGTTCATATTTACATTTTTATTGCAATCGCCCTAGATGAAAGTATCTTTCTTGATGTTCTTCATTTCCCAATGAAAAACATTATGTCACGTGATCTAGAGGCCACGCCTATGTGCGAGGCGACGTCAAAACCCATCCAGTGACGTCGTTTGTTTACTCTTGTTGTTGTGACGTTGGTCGCGTATCGCCATGACGTTAGGCGCGAAAATTTGACGTTTTGGCTGTTCCATAATTACGTTAAGTCGGATTTGATGTCAAATAACATGAAAATGAACGGTGATATGCGCAATTAAAAATCTGATACTTGATTGATAATATAAAATGTAAATATATGTATTGAAATTCAGATTTTAGCTTTCACTGGATGTTGAAAAACATTAGCTGTTTTAATGTCTCCGAGAAGCCCTTCGGGCTTCACGGACATTAAAACAGCCTAATGTTTTTCATCATCCAGTGAAAGCTAAAATTCTGAATTTCAATCCTTAATTAGCGTCGTGTTCCTTGATTTCCGGGGGGTTTAATAAACAATATTAAGTCGTTTTGGCAATGTTCACGTTTTATTTCAATTGATGCTTGTACGTTAAGACATCAATATTTTATTACGCTGCCACATAAGTCCAACTTTAAACCCCACTATTTAAACAATTTTAGAGTTTATGTTTCGAGCCAAAAGAGCATAAAGAGCATCTGTCTGAATATCCCGCGCACTTCCCTTTATATATACATAGCTGAGACCCTGCATCGGTTAGTCACAACATGACATATATGAAAATAGCTCAACTCTTAGCATAAAATGGCAATTATAAATATAATAAATCAACATCCTAGAAGATTTAGAACAAAAGCCTAAATCCATAAGGAACGCTTAAAGGTGGCAATAAACCACTTTTAAATATCAAACATTAATACAAAAGTTACGAGTATACATGTATATAGAAAATTCACAGAACATTAACAAATGAGCCGCGTCATGGGAAAACCAACAATCTGCATATGCGAAAACAAAGACGCAGATCAGCTTCGCGGCAACCGCGAAGCTGATCAGCGCCTTTGTTTTCGCTACTCAGATAGTACATTTCCTCTTCTACTTAAATCCGAAATTTCAAGCTTCTAGGTGTCTTCTGTGCTTGTACAGACCGGTTTGTGTCGGACCTGTTCGGAAACCACATTGTTGGTTTTCCCACGAGACGGCTCACATGTGTGGCTCACAGATTGCAAAGTCCTGCCATCATCGTGTTTGAATAGCGACACAGAATTACTTAACTCAAATCTGGCACACTGAATTATGGTGTACTGGAAGGATCAAACTGACCGAAGTGGTAAAAAAAATGAAGCCAGCCTGAAGCATTTATGCCACTTAGTCGTTTTTTTTTTTTTTTTTTTTTTTTTTTTTTTTTTTTGCCGTACATATGTACTCGATCTGTATATTTTGTCACATATTTAGTGACTTCATTATCCGGGG
The DNA here is from genome assembly GCA_964017185.1 of Rugalucina vietnamica. Lineage (NCBI taxonomy): Eukaryota > Metazoa > Mollusca > Bivalvia > Lucinida > Lucinidae > Rugalucina > Rugalucina vietnamica. The sequence goes on along the minus strand of OZ024875.1, from coordinate 18,714,957 downwards.
TAATTTCGTTACACCTGATGTAACCTATGGTTACACGTGAGCCGCGTCGCGAGAAAACTTATCGTCGCGGTTTCCGACCAGTTCATGCACAAATTGAGCTGTACTGCTACAGTCACAAAGGAAGGCTAGAAGCTAGAAAGATCAGATTTAAGACGGCGTGAAATTGCACTATCGGTACCGCGAAAAACAAAATGGGCTGATCAGAGTCTTTGTATGTAAAACGTAGGGGTTTGTTCATTATGCAGCAAATACTATGTAATATTAGATTGTATAATACTTGTACCATGTACTGAATTTGGAATATAAGTCATTCTCTTGCAATCCTCGAACGAGGATGACGACAATAGCTATTCGTCTTTTTATGACTGTGCTGCTTTGGCAGCTCGGTTGTAATTGCTTGTCACACGGCTTACAGTCGGCTTCTGGAGGTATGTGTGCTTTTATGTAATACATGTGGAAGCTCTCTCATATATTATATATTTTTCAAAACTGTACATGTACCTGCACACAGATTTACGCCGCGTCTCCACGGCCAATGTTTCTTTGACGAGCGGTTCTTTGTCACAGAAACTTTGGCAATGAGTTTGTGTTCACACACAGCAAAGATTACTTATACTACTAAACTCGCTCACCTTTGTCACAGATATTTGACATTGAAAGTTCGCCACAAAATTGGGTTTACGCGAGCATATTTTTCTGCGACAAACCTACTTTGTCAAAGAAAAATTGTTCGTGGGAACTAGGCCTTATTGCTTTAAACCCGAATGGCTGAAAATATATCATAATTGTCAATTGTGAGCGGAACAGTAAACTGAACAGTGACTGAATATTTTTTCGCATTTTATAAAAAAACATCATGCCTCTCCTGGTCAACTTATGTTTATTACTTATTCTGTTACTTATTCTGTAAGAGGGACTAGTTGAACCCTCATACGGTTCATCATCCCTATCTCTATATTTTCTCGATTCTGTTTGCTGACTTCCGGTGTCGTATTTCGCAATAATATGACTTTGGGATATACTTGGCAGTCCAAATCCAAAAAAGTGGCTTAGTTTTGGTTTTGTTGGCATTTTTGAGTACATTATTGTACCTATGCTCATAATATTCCTTGGCATGTGCCCAAACTCGTACGGGTGGATGCCAAGTCTGTAAATGACCCTGGGCCACAGAACAAGGTCAAAGGTCAAACGAGTGCAAAATAGCAAAAATATGTAAAAATGAAAATAAACATTATTGTTTTGGAAAATTATGGACTGATTATAGATAACTTGTACTCATGTCATTCCTTGACATGTGTCCAAAGACATAGAGGTGGATTCCAAGACTGCAAATGCTCCTGGGTGACAGAGTTAGGTCAAAAGTCAAATGAGTGCAAAATAACAAACACCCGTTACAATAATCAAGTATTTCTTAAATCAAACATGAACTGACTAAAGACAGCATGTGCTTTTTTTTTTCATTGACAAGTGTTTAAACTCATACGGGTATATTCCAAGTCTGTAACTGCCTCTGGGTCACATAATTAGGTCAAATGTCATACGAGTGCAAAAATATCAAAACCTGTTATGATAACTAATAGTCTTCTAGCTATCCATACCCCCTCCCCCAGGGGGAATTTTCTACATTATGATTTTCTAAAAGTACATTAAAAAAGCTATCAAATCCTGTTTTCTGCCATCTGGAAGTGGAAGTGTTTGCATTTTACGCTATGTTCTATTAAAGTACCCTAAACATTCATTTTTTTGCGTTTTTGTAATGGGGTTACACAAAGAAAATTGAAGATATCTCAATTATTTATAATCCTAGACCATTAAACTTGGTCTCATTTTAAAGCTTAGACATAGCCCTTTCTTTCAATGATAAGTAATGTAAAATATCTAATTTGCATATTCATGAATTTTCATTAAAACTTTAAAATGAATAAAAAGAAACAATTAAAAATCAAGTATCCCATAAACTAATTTCATGCCTAAACTATCATTGCGACTCATTGTAATTGTACCAATAATATTATTTGACAAATTTGTTGATGTCATGGGCCTAGATAAAAATGATCTCATTTGCATTTTCACGAATATTAATGCAAATGACGAAAATCAAGATTTACAAAGGGACAATCTATTGCCATTTGAAGGGTTTAGGGTTGGATATCCATAGGATGTACCTTGCACCCTTAGAACAAATGCCATTGGGTACCAGTTTGGTCAGAGGATCACTTTATTGCACATTTGTGTCATGTAAAATCACAGTGTTCACCCCACCCAAAATAAGCAGAGGAAGTAGTGTGGTACAACTATATTTCTTGGCTACTAATACAACTAGAGAGCAGAAATAGGTATTAAATGATTCCTCTTACAATGCTTGATAACCATGTAATAAGACATAAATATCAAACTGACTTCCTGGTGTTCGAATATTAATGAGAAGTTTTTATATTTAAAAAAATCACAGAAAAATGGAGTATACCAGCATAATTGCTTATATCTCGTCAACCAAAAGCCCTAAAGAGCTTAAAATGGTATCAAATGATTGATATGACAATGTTCTATAACCAGGTAATAAGATATATAAACAAATCGGCTATCTTAATGCTCAATATTAAAGAGAACTTCAGATAATAGAGAAAAATAACAGATAAATGAAGGGGTCTACCAACAAAATTGCTTATATCTCAGCAACCAAAACCTTAAGAGATCTGAATTTTATATCAAATGATTGATATGATAATGGTTTATAATTATGTGATAAGATACAGAAAGAATTCGACTTTCTTGGGGTTTAAATCTTGATGAGAACTTCCAATATAGAGAAAAATCACAGAATAATGGAGGGGGTATACCTACAGAAATGTTTATAGCTCAGCAACCAAAAGCCCTAGAGAGCAGAAATTGGTATCAAATAATTGCTATGACAACATTCTAAAACCATAAAATAAGACATATAAATAATCAGATTTTCGTGTTGTTCGAATATTGATGACATCTTATAATATTAGAGAAAAATCACAGCAAATGCAGGGGGTATACCTACAGAAATGTTTGTATCTCAGCAACCAAAAGCCATAGAGAGCAGGAATTGGTATCAAATGATTGCTATGACAATATTCTACAACCATGTAATAAGGTATACAAACAAGCTGACTATTTTGTTTCTCAAATATTTAAGAAAACTTAAGATATAGGAGAAAAATCACTGGCAAACGAAGGGGGTATACCAATAACATTGTTAATATCTCAGTGACCAAAAACTCATGAGAGCTTAAATAGGTTTTAAATGATTGCTATAATAATGTTCTATAATACTATGATAAGACGCATCAATAATCTGACTTTCTTGTTGTTCGAATAGTGCTGAGAACTTTAAATATTAGATAATAATCTCAGAAAAATAGAGGGAGTATACCAACGGAAACGTATATATCTCAGCAACCAAAAGTCATAGAAAGCTGAAATTGGTATCAAAAAATTGCTATGACAATATTCTTTAACCAGGTTATAAGATATTACAACTAGCTTACTTTCTTGTTTCTCAAATATTTAAGGAAACTCAAGATATAGGAGAAAGATCCTTGGCAAACGAAGGGGGGTTACCAATAAAACTGCTAGTATCTCAGTGACCATAAGTCCTAGAGATCTGAAATTGGTATCAAATGATTGCTATGACAATAATGGATAACCATGTAATAATATATAAGACCAAGCTGACTATCCCAATGCAAAAATTTACGAAAACTTAAGATTTAAGAGAAAAAACACAGACAAATGCAGGGGACTATACCAATAAAATTGGCAATATCTCAGCAACCAAAAGCTGTAGACAGCTGAAATTGGTATCCAATGATCATTTTCTATCCACAATTGATAAAAAAAGTACCTAAAAGAACTTAATCCCCATCAGAATACCACTGACACTGATGTTTATACAGACAATTTTAAAAGGGCATGAAAATAAGCATTTTTTGCACTAAAGTGACCTTTGACCTAAGTCTGCATTACTTTGTTGTAACAATTGTAACTGATTACACCATACAAATGTATTAGGTGTAATTTGGGGTGTTTTTACACACGGAAAAAAGAAAATATTTCATAAGATACTGTTATAATGTTGAAATATCTTAAATTTTGCACTTAGTTGACCTTTGACCTATTTTTGGGACTCTGGGGCATTTTCAGACTTGGCATCCACCCTAGCGTGTATTGTTACACATTAAGGTACACATTGGGCATGGATGCCAAAATGTACTCAAAAATGCCAACAGAAAAATATTTGGGGGGCTTGGGAGGCCAACTAATATTATGATTTTGGTGTCATTTGAAATTTAAAAATATTAAATAAAGCAATAAACAAAGGTCATTTGATGAAGTTTCGGCATTGCATTTTTTAAATACCAGAGGACCAATGGTCATGTAAACGCTCACCTGAGACCTGAGATATATACCACTAGAATGGTAATATACATGTATATAACCCCAGAGCAACCTCTGGAGGCAATTTCTTTTTTAAATCATAAAGATTCAGTCCATTTGCCAATTTACTGCAAGGTTTGCCCTAACAATTTTCCCCATTCAAATGCGTGGGCAACCTAAGTTGACCTTGCTGTAAAAAAGGTCAAGGTCATCCCAGGGTCATGATTTATAAAAACTTTGTAGAGCTTCATTGCCTGATGCTTCATGCCAAGTTTCAAAATCATAGTCCTTCTGGTTCTGGAGAAGAAGATTTTTAAAGGTTTTTACTATTTATAGCCATGGCGGCCATCTTGGTCATGTGACCATGACCATTTATATAAACTTTCATTCACTCTTCCTAAGAATGCTCCACATAAAGTTTGGCTTTGATTGGCTAAGCAGTTTCAGAGAAGAAGATGTTTGAATATTATGGTCATACACATGTATATAGCCCCGGGGCAGGGGCAGACAACCCTCTGGGCCCAAAATATTTTCATAAACATAAATCTTTTGTCCATTTGCTCATTCCTAGCAAGATTTTTGCCATTAAATGACATTTTCTTATTTTTCCCATTCAAATGCATGGGCGGCCTAAGTTGACCTTGCTTAAAAAAGGTCAAAGTCATCCCAGGGTCATGATTTATACAAACTTTGTAGAGCTCCATTGCCTGATGCTTCATGCCAAGTTTCAAAATCATAGGCCTTCTGGTTCTGGAGAAGAAGATTTTTAAAGTTTTTGCTATTTATAGCCATGGCGGCCATCTTGGTCATGTGACCTTGACCATTTATATAAACTTTCATTCCCCCTTCCCAAGGATGCTCCACGTGAAGTTTGGCTTTGATTGGTCAAGCGGTTTCAGAGAAGAAGATGTTTGAATATTATGGTCATATACACGTATATAGGGCAACAAGGTACTTCAGTCCATTTGTCATAGTTTTATACATAAGAAAGAAAAAAAAAACACGACAAACTAATTTATTTTTCTAAAAACTTGAATGCGAAATACTGATTTTTACCTGTACAAATAGTTAATCTTTGATGCGAAAGATTGATTTCAAGTGATGTTGTTAGGTTTTCATCAATTTAAAATAAAATTAGAAAAAACTGAGTTGTAGCATTTTTGTGCATGAAACAATGGATCTAACTCCATATTCAATAATACTGAATAAAGCATTTAACAAGAAGATTGTAGTACATACAGCTGTATTCTGTCAGAATCATAACAATATTACTGATCAGGACAGCTTATAGCTAACAAGCATTAGGCCACAACTTTTAGAGCGTTTTTAAATTTTGCAACAAAAACTTCTTACGACGAAACTTACGACGAAACACTGACGAGACTTTGATAGTCGAAACCGCGTTACGGCCCATCCCCTTTCTCATTAATGTGTTCACTGCTCTTAAAGGATCTCAGTTTTAATTTCTATTTACCAAGATTGTATATTGTTCCAATATTTAGGGTGTAATTAGATAATTTGACCAATACATTCGAAATAAAAAATAAATCATGTGGAGTTAGACTTTTTAGACTTTTTTGCTCTAAGTACCACCTATGTAAACATTTTGACACCATAATTTTATAATCATTCCTTGGCCGATTTTTATGGATAAAGGGGGCTAAATATGTGAAGAAACAAGATTTTTTTTTTCATGACAACGTGACTAATTTTTGGCCAAAATGTGACTTAAGTACCTCGTTGCCCTGAACCCTTCAATTTTCTTTGACCCATTTTTGACGAGTGGATTTTCCTATAATTATCATTTGGGTGAGTCCACTTTCATTCTTAGGGACGTGAGGGTTATTTTTTAATTCATATATATAATTTTTCGATGAAAAGTCTCTATGCAAACATAAAAGCCCCAGATGGGACGCCGCGTTCTGCGGCGTCACGTTCTGCGGCGTCACATCTGGGGCTATGCTGTTTGCATATGTCCCATTAAAAGGACACCAGACTTATATAAGTTAATGAAAGCTTGCAAGCTTGTTGAAAAATGTCACTACATATACTCAAGGACTTTGAAAACACATCACTTATTTTATTGCTCATTACTCTCGGAATACATGATATATCGGCAAAAATATTTTTAAACGAAAACGTACACCCAGTCTACTTAACTTCGATACCAAAACCGAAGCGTCAACGCCTACTTTTAACGTCATACACGATGAATTCCAGCGTTACCCTGAATTCAACAAAACCAAAGTATGGCGACGGCAAATATTCATCAGATACAACATGATTTCTAAAAAGAAACACCAAAAGCCAAGCAAATGCTATTGGTTTGCTTTCATTTGCACTAAAATAGCGGTAGTTACGTCACTTTTACGTTTATTAAGAAAACTTTATTTTTTGCGTGTAAAATGAAACGAATTCAAAACATTTTGTGCACAGTGAATAGGCAAAGACTTACGTAAAAATTTCAATTACTTTCGATGCTGTAATTGAATGGCAAGAGGTATTTTGAACACTTACGCTTGACGTCATCAAATAACGTTAGCGCCTCAAACGACATTGAAAGAAATCCCCCATTTTGATTTTGCTTTTTCATGTGCTTAACCCATATTTGACGAATGGATTTTCCCATCATTATAATTTGGGTGAGTCCACTTCAGTTCTTAGGGGCATCAGGTGTGATTTTTAAATCTTATTCAATTTTTCGATGAAAATTCTATATGCAAACAGAATAGCCCCAGATCGGATGCCACATTCTGCGGCATCACATCTGGGGCTATTCTGTTTGCCTATGTCCCATAAAAGGGACGCCAGGCTTAAATGAGTTCAAGTCGTTTACTATCACTAGAGACGGTTTGTTTTTACAAAATCCGTTTATTGTAGCCGTTTTAGGTTTTCTGGCGTCTCGATGACGTCTGTGTAAACAGCTGTAGCAAGCAAACGAGCCACCAAATTTTTATGTATCTTTATGGATAAATATTGTTTATTGTGTTATATAGCGTACACTATAATATGTTTATTTTGTACATCCCTCATTTTAAGGAAGTTTTTAAGCAAAATATAACCGATGTACAGTAAGGCGTTTTCAAAGTCCTCTAGTATATGAAAATGTTAATTGGCCTTAAAATCCCAAAGCGCAGTTACATTATTTGATCGTGACTCGGCACATTTTCCTCTAAAAATATTGTTGATATCAAGATGCTGCATCTTTAAACCCAGTGAATATACAAAATTCGTTTTAGGTTTTTGTTTGCAATGAGAAAACCTGCTTTAAGATGTAGGTACATGTACTAAGAAAAGACAGTGCTGATAAACGCGGACGTAGCTCGGGCGATAAATCGCACACAAATGCCAATGTCATGCGCTCAAACCCCGGCTCAAACGTCATCACTCATTACGAAAACTTGCCCATGCAATAAACAGAGATTTTTTAGCTTTAAAAATTGAAAATTTCAGCTGAAAAATTTTGATATTTTTCTTATTCTTGCTCAAAACATAGATTGTGGTTACACGTTAGAACCGCCTCCCCGAGGCGGTTCTAACGAGTACCCACAATCTATGTTTTGGGGGAAAAATAAGAAAAATAGGTATACCCCTGCAAACCCGGGCCAGTTTTACTATATAAAAGTGGGGTTCAAGGGGGTATACATTGCACGGACATGTTTTCCTGATGACTAAAACACGGACACCTGAAATTGATAATGGAATTCATATTTCTTTGTAGAAATTTAATCCAAGTAAATGTTTTGACATAGATTCGGTGACTGCAACATAAGGAGTGAAATGGGTGAATAACCTATCCTAAATTAATGACAAATATAATGTACCTTTCAAAGGGCAATATGTAACAAAATATGCAATCGTTTATTTGAGAATTATACGATTTCAAAAACAAAAGCGTTTATCTTTAAGATTTTCGACTTTGAATCGCTAATTCTACAGTAGTCTCCCCTGCCTTATTTACAGACATATTTAATGTTTTCGACAGAAAAAAACGAAGTATTTTATAAAACTGCGTACTTCAACAACTACAATATTTATAATTTAAGTCCGATATGTCCCAGAAAAGATCTAACATAACAGATTTTCGTCACTTTGCTGTTTTGCCGAATTTTCATTTTCGACCTAGGGCTCAAAATCACATTTCCGTCGGTGTGGAGAACACCGACGGAAAATTCCGCATATTCATGAGCACCGAGAAAATCAAATAATTGTCACATAAAGGAGACTTCTTCATGCATGCTAAGTATCAACTCCTCAAATATGTGGAAAGATATCTTTGCATTGAATGTATTTTAAAAATACTGTGTTATACAGACGTGACTGAGTCTCTTTTAATCGAGAAGCCTTGGTGAAACCTACTTTTTATGTTGCAGATTCAAATTCTGAACAGTCCATAAAACTGCTGAGCCGAGCTGAAAGAGAAACTTCGGACTGCACTCCAACAATTTCTGATAACTTAGACTACTACAAAGTGACAAAAACAAATGGGTCAATGGACAGGTTCTGGGTACAACTCGGTGATGACAGTAAACACCGCGAGATGTCAACAGGCCCTGGGGCGTCTGAAAAGGTGAATTTGACTTTTGGATTCCCATTCTATGGTCATACAATCAACGAGATTCATGTTTCAACAGCGGGTGTTATGTCTATGGGCTCTGACAACATCGTTCCCTACATTGGTGGTTTCAACCCTGGCCATTCAAATGACTCCGCAATACACATTGAAACCAGAGATGACATGTTTATTGTCGAGTGGAGAAACATGTTCTTAAGAGGGGCCACTCCCACGGGCGACATAGGACCATTTCGTTTTCAAGTAATTCTGGAAAAAGATGGCACTATCATGTTTCTGTATCAGACAGTCCCTCAAGACGCACCGCATTATCAAACGGCTTTGCATAGCGGCGTCAGCATAAATATCACAGGTATCGACGCTCTTGTTCAGTACAAGGGAATTGAAATCCCCTTTGCTGACATACATGACAACAGTGTTATTGTATTTTCGCCACAGTCGAACTGCAACAACGCTCGTAATTCAGATACGTGTAACGCTTCTTATACATCATTCTATTGCAAGGACTGCGAAGTAACGAAAAACTGTTCTGGTGAAATCTACCAACGTACGCATGAATGGCTAGAGCAAAATTGTGAACCTCAACTACCTGAAGAATGTGAACCATATGAATGCGTTCCAACTATTTCAGATTACCTGGATTACTACATAGTCACAAAGACCAATGGGTCTATGGACAAATTGTGGATAGAACTAAATGATGATAGCAAACACCAAGAGATGTCATCAGGCCCGGGAGCATCAGAGAAGGTGAATTTGACTTTTGGATTCCCATTCTATGGCCATACAATCAACGAGATTCATGTTTCAACAGCAGGTGTTATGTCTATGGGTTCTGACAACATCGTTCCCTACATAGGTGGTTTCAACCCTGGCCATTCAAATGACTCCGCAATACATATTGAAACCAGAGACGACATGTTTATTGTCGAGTGGAGAAACATGTTCTTAAGAGGGGCCACTCCCACGGGCGACATAGGACCATTTCGTTTTCAAGTAATTCTGGAAAAAGATGGCACTATCATGTTTCTGTATCAGACAGTCCCTCAAGACGCACCGCATTATCAAACGGCCCTACACAGCGGCATCAAAGTTTATACAACGAAAATCAATGCACTTGTTCAGTATAAAGGGACTGAAATAGCGCCGGAAGACATACACGACGGTAGTGTCATTGTGTTCACTCCTGAATCCATGTGCAACTTAGCTCGAAATTCGAAGATATGTCATGCGCGAAACACACTATTCCATTGCAAGGATTGCGAAGTAACGAAAAACTGTTCTGGTGAAACCTACCAACGTACGCATGAATGGCTGGAGGAAAATTGTGAAACTCAACTACCTGAAGAATGTGAACCATATGAATGCGTTCCAACTATTTCGGATTACATGGACTACTACATAGTCACCAAGACAAATGGGTCTATGGACAAATTCTGGATAGAACTAAATGATGATAGCAAACACCACGGGATGTCAACAGGCCCGGGAGCATCAGAGAAGGTGAATTTGACTTTTGGATTTCCATTCTATGGTCATACAATCAACGAGATTCATGTTTCAACAGCAGGTGTTATGTCAATGGGTTCTGACAACATCGTTCCCTACATTGGTGGTTTCAACCCTGGCCATTCAAATGACTCCGCAATTCATATTGAAACCAGAGATGACATGTTTATTGTCGAGTGGAGAAACATGTTCTTAAGAGGGGCCACTCCCACGGGCGACATAGGACCATTTCGTTTTCAAGTAATTCTGGAAAAAGATGGTACTATCATGTTCCTGTATCAGACAGTCCCTCAAGACGCACCGCATTATCAAACGGCCCTACACAGCGGCATCAAAGTTTATACAACAAAAATCAATGCACTTGTTCAGTTTAAAGGGACTGAAATAGCGCCGGAAGACATACACGACGGTAGTGTCATTGTATTCACTCCTGAATCCACGTGCAACTTAGCTCGAAATTCGAAGACATGTCATGCGCGAAACACACCATTTCATTGCAAGGACTGCGAAGTAACGAAAAACTGTTCTGGTGAAATCTACCAACGTACGCATGAATGGCTGGAGGAAAATTGTGCACCTCAACTACCTGAAGAATGTGAACCATATGAATGCGTTCCAACTATTTCGGATTACATGGACTACTACATAGTCACCAAGACAAATGGGTCTATGGACAAATTCTGGATAGAACTAAATGATGATAGCAAACACCACGAGATGTCAACAGGCCCGGGAGCATCAGAGAAGGTGAATTTGACTTTTGGATTCCCATTCTATGGTCATACAATCAACGAGATTTATGTTTCAACAGCAGGTATTATGTCTATGGGTTCTGACAACATCGTTCCCTACATAGGTGGTTTCAACCCTGAACATTCAAATGACTCCGCAATACATATTGAAACCAGAGACGACATGTTTATTGTCGAGTGGAGAAACATGTTCTTAAGAGGGGCCACTCCCACGGGCGACATAGGTCCATTTCGTTTTCAAGTAATTCTGGAAAAAGATGGCACTATTATGTTTCTGTATCAGGCAGTCCCTCAAGAAGCACCGCATTATCAAACAGCCCTACACAGCGGCATCAAAGTTTATACAACTAGAATCAATGCACTTGTTCAGTATAAAGGGACTGAAATAGCATCGGAAGACATACACGGCGGTAGTGTCATTGTGTTCACTCCTGAATCCATGTGCAACTTAGCTCGAAATTCGAAGATATGTCATGCGCGAAACACACTATTCCATTGCAAGGACTGCGAAGTAACGAAAAACTGTTCTGGTGAAACCTACCAACGTACGCATGAATGGCTGGAGGAAAATTGTGAGTCTCAACTACCTGAAAAATGTGAACCTTATGAATGCGTTCCAACTGTTTCGGATTACATGGACTACTACATAGTCACGAAGACAAATGGGTCTCTGGACAAATTCTGGATAGAACTAAATGATGATAGCAAACACCACGAGATGTCAACAGGCCCGGGAGCATCAGAGAAGGTGAATTTGACTTTTGGATTCCCATTCTATGGTCATACAATCAACGAGATTTATGTTTCAACAGCAGGTATTATGTCTATGGGTTCTGACAACATCGTTCCCTACATAGGTGGTTTCAACCCTGAACATTCAAATGACTCCGCAATACATATTGAAACCAGAGACGACATGTTTATTGTCGAGTGGAGAAACATGTTCTTAAGAGGGGCCACTCCCACGGGCGACATAGGTCCATTTCGTTTTCAAGTAATTCTGGAAAAAGATGGCACTATTATGTTTCTGTATCAGGCAGTCCCTCAAGAAGCACCGCATTATCAAACAGCCCTACACAGCGGCATCAAAGTTTATACAACGAGAATCAATGCACTTGTTCAGTATAAAGGGACTGAAATAGCATCGGAAGACATACACGACGGTAGTGTCATTGTGTTCACTCCTGAATCCATGTGCAACTTAGCTCGAAATTCGAAGATATGTCATGCGCGAAACACACTATTCCATTGCAAGGACTGCGAAGTAACGAAAAACTGTTCTGGTGAAACCTACGAACGTACGCATGAATGGCTGGAGGAAAATTGTGAATCTCAACTACCTGAAAAATGTGAACCTTATGAATGCGTTCCAACTGTTTCGGATTACATGGACTACTACATAGTCACCAAGACAAATGGGTCTATGGACAAATTCTGGATAGAACTAAATGATGATAGCAAACACCACGAGATGTCATCAGGACCGGGAGCATCAGAGAAGGTGAATTTGACTTTTGGATTCCCATTCTATGGTCATACAATCAACGAGATTCATGTTTCAACAGCAGGTGTTATGTCTATGGGTTCTGACAACATCGTTCCCTACATTGGTGGTTTCAACCCTAGTCATTCAAATGACTCCGCAATACATATTGAAACCAGAGATGACATGTTTATTGTCGAGTGGAGAAACATGTTCTTAAGAGGGGCCACTCCAACGGGCGACATAGGTCCATTTCGTTTTCAAGTAATTCTGGAAAAAGATGGCACTATCATGTTTCTGTATCAGACAGTCCCTCAAGACGCACCGCATTATCAAACGGCCCTACACAGCGGCATCAAAGTTTATACAACGAGAATCAATGCACTTGTTCAGTATAAAGGGGCTGAAATAGCATCGGAAGACATACACGACGGTAGTGTCATTGTGTTCACTCCTGAATCCATGTGCAACTTAGCTCGAAATTCGAAGACATGTCATGCGCGAAACACACCATTCCATTGCAAGGACTGCGAAGTAACGAAAAACTGTTCTGGTGAAATCTATCAACGTACGCATGAATGGCTGGAGGAAAATTGTGAACCTCAACTACCTGAAGAATGTGAACCATCTGAATGCGTTCCAACTATTTCAGATTACCTGGATTACTACATAGTCACCAAGACAAATGGGTCTATGGACAAATTCTGGATAGAACTAAATGATGATAGCAAACACCACGAGATGTCATCAGGACCGGGAGCATCAGAGAAGGTGAATTTGACTTTTGGATTCCCATTCTATGGTCATACAATCAACGAGATTCATGTTTCAACAGCAGGGGTTATGTCTATGGGTTCTGACAACATTGTTCCCTACATAGGTGGTTTCAACCCTGGCCATTCAAATGACTCCGCAATACATATTGAAACCAGAGACGACATGTTTATTGTCGAGTGGAGAAACATGTTCTTAAGAGGGGCCACTCCCACGGGCGACATAGGACCATTTCGTTTTCAAGTAATTCTGGAAAAAGATGGCACTATCATGTTTCTGTATCAGACAGTCCCTCAAGACGCACCGCATTATCAAACGGCCCTACACAGCGGCATCAAAGTTTATACAACGAGAATCAATGCACTTGTTCAGTATAAAGGGGCTGAAATAGCATCAGAAGACATACACGACGGTAGTGTCATTGTGTTCACTCCTGAATCCATGTGCAACTTAGCTCGAAATTCGAAGATATGTCATGCGCGAAACACACCAATCCATTGCAAGGACTGCGAAGTAACGAAAAACTGTTCTGGTGAAACCTACCAACGTACGCATGAATGGCTGGAGGAAAATTGTGAAACTCAACTACCTGAAGAATGTGAACCATATGAATGCGTTCCAACTATTTCAGATTACCTGGATTACTACATAGTCACCAAGACAAATGGGTCTATGGACAAATTCTGGATAGAACTAAATGATGATAGCAAACACCACGAGATGTCAACAGGCCCGGGAGCATCAGAGAAGGTGAATTTAACTTTTGGATTCCCATTCTATGGTCATACAATCAACGAGATTCATGTTTCAACAGCAGGTGTTATTTCTATGGGTTCTGACAACATCGTTCCCTACATTGTTGGTTTCAACCCTAGTCATTCAAATGACTCCGCAATACATATTGAAACCAGAGATGACATGTTTATTGTCGAGTGGAGAAACATGTTCTTAAGAGGGGCCACTCCCACGGGCGACATAGGACCATTTCGTTTTCAAGTAATTCTGGAAAAAGATGGCACTATCATGTTTCTGTATCAGACAGTCCCTCAAGACGCACCGCATTATCAAACGGCCCTACACAGCGGCATCAAAGTTTATACAACGAGAATCAATGCACTTGTTCAGTATAAAGGGGCTGAAATAGCATCGGAAGACATACACGACGGTAGTGTCATTGTGTTCACTCCTGAATCCATGTGCAACTTAGCTCGAAATTCGAAGACATGTCATGCGCGAAACACACCATTCCATTGCAAGGACTGCGAAGTAACGAAAAACTGTTCTGTTGAGGCCTACCAACGTACGCATGAATGGCTGGGGGAAAATTGTGAACCTCAACTACCTGAAGAATGTGAACCATCTGAATGCGTTCCAACTCTTTCAGATTACCTGGATTACTACACAGTCACCAAGACAAATGGGTCCATGGACAAATTCTGGATAGAACTAAATGATGATAGCAAACACCACGAGATGTCAACAGGCCCGGGAGCATCAGAGAAGGTGAATTTGACTTTTGGATTCCCATTCTATGGTCATACAATCAACGAGATTCATGTTTCAACAGCAGGTGTTATGTCTATGGGTTCTGACAACATCGTTCCCTTCATTGGTAGTTTCAACCCGGGCCATTCAAATGACTCCGCAATACATATTGAAACCAGAGATGACATGTTTATTGTCGAGTGGAGAAACATGTTCTTAAGAGGGGCCACTCCCACGGGCGACATAGGTCCATTTCGTTTTCAAGTAATTCTGGAAAAAGATGGCACTATCATGTTTCTCTATCAGACAGTCCCTCAAGACGCACCGCATTATCAAACGGCCCTACACAGCGGCATCAAAGTTTATACAACGAGAATCAATGCACTTGTTCAGTTTAAAGGGACTGAAATCGCATCGGAAGACATACACGACGGTAGTGTCATTGTGTTCACTCCTGAATCCATGTGCAACTTAGCTCGAAATTCGAAGATATGCCATGCGCGAAACACACTGTTTCATTGCAAGGACTGCGAAGTAACGAAAAACTGTTCTGTTGAGGCCTACCAACGTACGCATGAATGGCTGGAGGAATATTGTGAACCTCAACTACCTGAAGAATGTGAACCATCTGAATGCGTTCCAACTATTTCGGATTACATGGACTACTACATAGTCACAAAGACCAATGGGTCTATGGACAAATTCTGGATAGAACTAAATGATGATAGCAAACACCACGAGATGTCAACAGGCCCGGGAGCATCAGAGAAGGTGCATTTGACTTTTGGATTCCCATTCTATGGTCATACAATCAACGAGATTCATGTTTCAACAGCAGGTGTTATGTCTATGGGTTCTGACAACATTGTTCCCTACATTGGTAGTTTCAACCCGGGCCATTCAAATGACTCCGCAATACACATTGAAACCAGAGATGACATGTTT
The DNA here is from genome assembly GCA_964017185.1 of Rugalucina vietnamica. Lineage (NCBI taxonomy): Eukaryota > Metazoa > Mollusca > Bivalvia > Lucinida > Lucinidae > Rugalucina > Rugalucina vietnamica. The sequence goes on along the minus strand of OZ024875.1, from coordinate 18,699,029 downwards.
GTTGTCGAGTGGAGAAACATGTTCTTAAGAGCGGCCCATCCAACAGACCACTTAGGACCATTCCATTTTCAGGTTATTTTGGAGAAAGATGGGACTATCTTGTTCCTTTACAAGAAGATTCCTGATGGTGCTCCACATTATCAAACGGCCTTACACAGCGGTGTCAACTTGAATATATCCGGAATAAATACCAAATTGCAATATAAAGGAATTGAAGTACCATCTTCTGACATACGTGACAACACTTTCATTATATTTACGCCTGAGTCTGTTTGCAAGCTGACACGAAACGCGAAAACATGTAATGTTCGTAACACCCCGTTCTACTGCAAGGATTGTGAGGTTATGAAAAACTGTTCCAATGAATCATTTCAAAACACGGGTTTATGGCTGGCGGACAACTGTAAATATGTAATACCCAATGGATGTGAAGCAGATGACGGCGAAACCGAAGCTATCACCGTTATCATAGTAGTTGCCGTTGCTATCGCTGCCATCGTCGTCGTGTTAGCCGCCATTGCCGGATGGTTATATTTTACCTCGACCAGCCACGCTTCGTATTCAATGAAATGGTGAGACGTGAATCGCCCTTGTCAATGGACTGGAGCCTCAATGAGTCCCTCTGGGGTTACAACAAAGAACATTACATCATACCCGAGTTAAGAAAAAGGAAAACAAGAATTCAGTCGCACCGAAACCAACGGGACACATTGGTCATGTCGCTTGTGAATAACCCTCATTTATACATAATGGGTATATATGAAAATACTCTTTTAATGGCTGACGCCATCGTCACTAATAGACAATATCGGGAAACAAACTCCGTGTGTCATCAGGAAAACATGTCCGTGCAATGAATACCCCATTGAACCCCACTTTTATATAGCAAAGCTACGATATGGAGGGGTATACCTATTTTTCTTATTTTTGCTTCAAAACATAGATTGTGGGTACTCGTTAGAACCGCCTCGCCGAGGCGGTTCTAACGAGTACCCACAATCTATGTTTTGAGCAAAAATAAGAAAAATATCAAAAAATTTCGCTGAAAATTATCGATTTTTGACCTGAAAAAATTACTGTATATCATATGGGCATGTTTTCGTAACGGCTATCATTTATGTACACGTTATTGACGGTGACGTCAAAGGAAGTTTTAACAGTTTGCACTAAACCTATGTTTGGAAAATTTGTGGAGCTGTTTGCGAGTTATTTGTGAAATAGTTTACATACCCTAATGCAGCACACAAACAATAGTTTACATATCCTAATGCAGCACACAATTCTGGTTGTATAACTGCAAAAACTTTCGCAATGCACCATCTGGTCGCTGAGAACACTTCGGAAACTATAATATTCCGAGGTGCTCTAACTCATGACAATTGTTGCAAAGAAAGAAATATTGCTAAATAGTGATCACTTATAGTGATTAAAATATGCAGCATATGATAGGATATGTGTAAACACCTTTCTTTAATATGAAAATTATGTACAATACGAACGCGCTCTCTGTAGTATGACGTATACACAAATGATAGACACTGAATAGATATGTGGTAGAAAAATGACATCAGACTTTAAGTGGACCCGATCGTCTGTATATTATACGATTTTAAGAAAAAACGAGAAAAGCCTGTATACATGTATTCCCGGGCATATATTATAGCAACACCATTGTAATATTTTCTTATCTAATGCCTGATAAGTATGAGCCACCTCGTGGGAAAACCAACAATCTGCATATGCGAAAACAAAGACGCAGATCAGCTTCGCGGTAACCGCGAAGCTGATCAGCGTCTTTGTTTTCGCTACACGGATAGTACACTTCCTCTTCTACTTAAATCCAAAAGTTCAAGCTTCTAGCTCTTTTCTGTGCTTGTACAGGCCGGTTTGTGTCGGACCTGTTCGGAAACCACATTGTTGGTTTTCCCACGAGGTGGCTCATATTTGAGAGGTATCTCAATTTAACTACGTATATTTAGAAGCATTTTTAACGCCATCAATGTATATTTAAAGGATTAAAATTAAGATAGAAGATAGCTTGAGACTGGAAATTTTGGATTTAGAAAGTAGAGGAATTTTACTGTCCGTGTAGCGAAAACAAAGGCGCTGATCGATCAGCTTCGCAGTTACTGCGAAGCTGTTCTGCGCCTTTGTTTTTGCATGTGTTGGTTTTCTCATGATGCGGCTCAAACAATTTCACTAGAAATTATAACAATTAAATGTAAATACACTCTGGAATGACAACAATATCACACTTTCGCAAATGTGACATGGCTAGACTGGGACAAAATCTTGTCTGAAGCAAGAAGTAAGATCACACGTGAAGAGACACGCACAGTTTTATTTGAATAGTACGTATAATAGTCCAGTTGCCAAACATGGATTTGGCCTGTGACCTGGAAATGTGTGCCGCATAAAATGTTTTTATGGATTTTACTTCTTGATACCTTTCAGATGAAGAATCCGAGTGATGCCACCTTGGCATCATTGAGCATTTTGAAATATTCAAAAATTCAAAATGGCCGACAAATGGCGGGAAATATTGCAAAAATCAACATAATACATGTATGTGAAGCAAAAAGCTCACTTCTCTTGTTTTCATACTGTCTTATTCTGGTTCATCAGGCCATGCCAGTTCAAAACCTGCATCATGAATTATTTGAAAAAATCAAAAATCAAGATGGCGTCCAAGATGGTTGACATAAACATGAAAACAGCATCCCAGAGTTGCATATACTCAATGTTTTGTGTTTAAAATGCTCATTTTATGTTCTTATTAACAAAAACACCATAATTTAGTTTTGTATATGTTTTGACGCTCCAATCATAACAGAAAGGCAAGATGGTGACCAAGATGGATGCCGAAATAAATGATATAGAGAACTTGGTCTCTAATAAACTGTCTTAACTGCCTTGTTTTTGACTTTACTTTATTTTGTTAACAGTTCAAGTTTGAGTTAAGTTCTGACCCAACATCATAACAATGATGCAAGATGGTGGTCAAAATGGCCGCCTTAATCTAAGTATAAGGGAAAATGGCCTCTGATTCAAAAAGCTTATCTAAACGTATATTTGTTAAGTTGTAAGTAAGCAGAATAAACAGAGGGATGCAAATCTACATCATATACTGAAAGATAGAATAGACACTTTATTCTAAAACCGAGATTCGTTATTCGTGTCATTACCATTGCAAAGTATCAGCTATATTGTTCAACTATTGCAACAATTGTTTCTTTTGCATTTGCAAAACATTATACAGGCTAATTGATTTATGAAACGCCTCTATTTCGATGATGAGCATAGTTGTTCAGAAGCATACCCACAGCAAATCATTCTACTTGAAGTATACTATCTGTTGCTGGAGCCACACTGTCTACTGTTGTCATTGGCATAAGCGCTCAGAACCCTTCAACATTATTTCGACCACATGACTTAAGTTGGATATAAGATTATGCACCCTTGCCCAAGCGTGGATTGTCAAATGGATGTCTGGACATGTATTGGTTTCTCATTGTTTTGCGTATATGTTGATTATATGCATTAAGCTTGGGAGTGTTTATTAGCCTTTGCTTACCAGTTTTACATTTAACCATATATCTTACAGAAATCATTCTACGTTGCTGCCATAACATCCTCCAAATGCGATAATTCCCCTGATATTATCTGGTAAAGGCTTACTCAGTTTAAGCTTGTCAGGTATGAAACCCTTCGACATTGATTTCAAACTGGACTGCAAGAAGGAAGCAGACTACGGTCTGATGTTTTACCACTTAACCCAATATTTACGGTCCTTCAAATGTACCTTTTATATGACCCATTCCCTTTCGCATCAATGTTTTCTCTGCTCTTATTAGGACTTGGTTTTACTTTTTATTCTTTTCGGTTTATTGATTGTAGATATTTAATCTTGAGCAATACATAGACATTTGTGTATGACGCTTACATATTTTCCTCAATGGTTCGCAACCATCTCACTTCTTGCCACTGTTACACTATGTCTACACTATGTCTCACCTGAACTGCGTTAGCGTTAGGGCCGAACACGATCGGCGCGAGTGTGCTTTTGATCAGTCTGTGATATCACAGCCCTTCTTCAATGTGAGGTGGTCACAGTTGCATGCACAATCATGGAATACCTAAATCATCGTATCTTCTCAACATTGGCTTTATTAAAGATGTCATCTGCTGAGAAGTTCGAATAGTGTTGAGAGAATTCTAGTGCTTTTTGTCAAACCTCTAGTCTTGCTGGAGAAGTTTTGGTTATGCTTTTAATGCTACAGTCAAAGTGACAATGGGTCGTCCACAGAATAGCACATCCCATCGGTGACGACTGTATCAGGCCAGTGCGGTGTATGTGGATTTCTTAACTTGTACATTTTGCTTCCAAACATATTATGTGTTCGTTATCCTCTTGTCCCCGCTGTCCCCCAACATTGAAGAATGTTGGGAGCCAACTCCTGAGAGTACACCATGGCAAGGTAAATCTACCTGGAAGTGGCTTAAATAAATAATATTTGCTTCAAATGCGTTTGTGGATTTCACTTAAATGAGTTTGCGTACCGCCATTGTAATAGCCATAGAAATGATCGAGCGATCATCGTTTGGAAACTTTCCAGCCAACTTTTTCAAGTTCGTCCATCAATTAAAATCCATGCGCTAAGAAGACTGAGTCAAGGTTTACACGTGTATTTATTTAAAATGTGACAACAGCACATTATATATAAAGTTATGATGTTGTATTTCCCAATATTCAGAGTTTCTATGCATGTTTTAAACTTTTTCTGTTCTTAGAATTAGCGTCAGTTCGACTCTTCCTTTCATCTTTGTGAACCAGCTTTATCTGCGTTTCTCAGTCTGTTACATCCTTTCCGAATATGCTTCAGACCAAGCGCCTAGCGTTTTATAGCTCTACTGAAGGATTCACTAAATTATCTTTAAAAATGCAGCCCTCTTTTCTTCTTTATTATATTTAAACTGTAAATGTTTACTTTCATTTAGTGGTGTAGATTGATTTGCTTCCATCCCTTTATTCTGCTAAATCAATATACAACACATTAAACTAATGTTTTAAACTAATGTTTTGTTCAGTGAAGAAGATCTTAGTCGTATTAAAATTACGTAAGACACATACGCCCCAGTATCATTTTGCGGTGTCAAAACAAAATACGAACATTAAATTGCGATGTTTACACCATAAAATTGTCATTTCAAATACAAGTCATTCAGTATTTGCATCATTGGAATGCTGCTGTAGCCAGAGAACATTAAAGCATGAATATGATTATCCTCTTGGTCATCATCTTGTTTTATTGTTATCAAGTTGGGTCAAATAATCAAAAACAGTTCATTTGTCAACATAATTTGAACATTTGAATTACAAAACATTGAGCAAATGCAGCACTGGAATCCTGATATTCAATCAGAACTTATGTACTCATATATTATAATTATGGCAATTTTGGTCGCCATGTTTTTTGCTGTTATGATGTGGGGTCATAATCGAAAACCAAACACTTACGTATTATGTGTACAACAAAAATGGACTTTGAAGCACAATACACTGTTTTATGCAACACTTGAATGTCGTTTTATTACGAAAATATTGCTTTTAGTATGATTGTGGCAGCCATCTTGTCCGCCATCTTGCCTCATAATAGTGACATGGGGGTCAAATCTTAGAATTATCTTTTTAATACTGTTTACAGCATAAATTGAGCATTTTAAACACAGAGAAATGAGTTTATTACACCCTGGGGTGCCGTTTTCTTGTTTATGGTGACCATCTTGGACGCCATCTTGATTTTTACAAAACGCTCAATGATGCCAAGGTGGCATCATGCAGTTTCTGAACTAGCATGGCCCAGTGAACAGGAAACCACAATAAAATTTCATGCGGCACCATCTTCCAGGTTATGCTGATGGCTACTGGACTATAATGTTATTATGTATATATCATAGAGATTTCTGCTTGATCATGTTGTATACACACCATCGATCTGTGCACTCTATGAGAAATACTGTTGAAAGTTTCAAACATCAAAGTGTGCAGGTGGATACTAGGTCACAGTGTGTCTTCATATAAGCCAGATAGCATTGGTATATCGAAATCACGAGTCTGATTTTCCACCTTATCTGCATTTCTCTATTTACGATTCTGAATGGGCCCTCTTTCTAGTATCATTAGATATTTCTAGTATCATTAGATAGACTCGTTGGCTCGACGGTCTGCAATCCACACATACTGGCTCAATGCACCCGCTTTGCTCAAGGGATCGATGGGCTCCAGTAAGAGGGGAAAAAAAAAAAAAAAAAAAAAAAAAAAAAAAACACGACAACTCTAATCGTCACCGTAAGTTATGTATGAATAGTGTGCTGAATAGCTGTTTTCCAGTACGGCAGATACTAGTATTTTTAAATAGCTTCAATGGTAGATATAAAGCTGTCGTGTACAACAAGAAGTGCTGAGCAGGAGTTTCCACTCCAGCGTTTTAATTTATGTTCTGTCTACCTACGATAGTATGTTACCTTAGTACTTTATTATTCTAAATGACTCTTCACATTTTATACATGTATGCAACTAAGTTCCAAGGTGTAGTATCGTTTTCAATGTTTATGTGCTCGCAAGCAAAAATGTTTTTATTCCGTTCAGCACCAATATCAATTCTTCGCTCACTTTTTTACTTGGATTACTATATTTCATTTGCTCATTTGTAAACAATGTTTACTCGATCGCTAACTTACTATCACGCCAAAAGGCGAATTAAACATTCTTTCGCAAGCTTGCACATACACACACCAATGGTATTATCAAATTCGTATTATTATATTAACTCATAAATATGTAATGTAGGCAATGATCAGAATATGGTGCAATCAGAAAGTACTTGTCACTCCAAAATCCGAGGTAGGGAAAAACTAAATTATTGACAATTAGGTACATATACTAAGAGAACATATCGTAAGCCGAATGAGGCAAAAATTCAACACCAAAACATAAACCAATTAGAACCACAACCGAAGTATCACATTGGAACGATCAGTAATATAAAATTACTTGCGGACTTAAATCTATTTTACATGGTCATAGCCTCACCATCAGCTTCTGCAGTGGTTCAGTTATATACATATATGAACAAGAAATAAGTAAATCTCCCCTTTCCCCCAATCAGTAGACTTAGTCACTGACAAAGTCAGAAGCAGAATATTTTACTGGTGTCTCGCTGACTCAATCACTGTCTCAATCACTGTCTCACTCACTCACTCACTCACTCACTGACTCACTCACTCACTCACTCACTCACTCACTCACTCACTCACTCACTCACTCACTCACTCACTCACTCACTCACTAAATCGCTCACTAAAGCACTCACTCACTAACTCACTCACTCACTCACTCACTCACTCACTCACTCACTCACTCACTCACTCACTCACTCACTCACTCACTTACACACTAAATCGCTCACTAAATCACTCACTCACTCACTCACTCACTCACTCGCCGAGTTTGTTATGGGCCGAGTTGTCCAGTTACCAACTCAATTACTCACTCACAAACTCGCTCGATGATCACATCAGAATCAGAATCAGAATCAGAATCAGAATAGTTTACTGGTGACACGCCAAATGACATTATTTCACCAGGGGGCTCGGATGGGGGGGGGGGGGAATTAGTCCCTTGAACGCACGAGTGAAGCGAACTTGGACACACAATCATCTGACATTTCAGCAGTAGAAAACAGAGAGTCAGGGAGGTCATTCCAGTCCCTGATAGTCTGGGGAAAGAAACTACATTTATAGGCCTCTATACTAGCAGATGGAAGCTGAAATGCCTTGGAGTGGCTATTTCTACAACGCCTAGTCTTTGGGATAAGGTCATCTGTAGGTATTCTGGCTTTACCCTTCAGACCTTTGTATAGTAATAACATCTCGACATTTCGTCACACGCTTCACTTATTCACCCACACACTCATTCACTCACTCTCTTGATATCATTGTGTGGTGCGCCTTGAGCATGCAACTATAAATCTTTCGGTTCGGTACAAGTCAATTTTTTAAGCATTCGGCCCGTATCAAGACGTTGCGGTTAAAAGGAAATGCTAAAGGGCGGAAGTGAAAAATGTCAACAAAATTCCGAAGCGCCACGGTTTTATCACGAATTAAAGTCACACTAATCTGAAGTAATTGCATTTTTCTCCAACTTGAGTCTTCCTTATTTCTGTCCTTCACAGACAATGTTGCTTGTCCATTTGTACAACCTGAATCTGCCAAGTACTCCAAACACCTCATAAACAGAGTATTACATGGAGCTCCCTAGTCTGGCGGTCAGCCGTCAAAATGAATTTTTGATACCTGATTTATCATTTTGACGTCTGGCTTCAGCACTATCAAAATTTCCCAAGTTCTATTAATACAGTATAGACACCGCGAAGGTTCGATATTCCCTGTCCCCGCGCGATGCGGGGAATAGCCGGGAAAGGATTAAAATTCACGTAAAATCCACGCAAAATTCATGCGAAATCCGCGCGAGTTTCTCGCAGCTCCCCTGCATCGGTAAAATCCGCGCGGGGAATTTCCACACATGAAGCGTGAAGCACGTGGAATTTCCTCGCATGAATTAAGCGTGTGACGTGTACTGTATTTAGGATCGGTCCTAGTGAGATACATGTTAACGGTAAAGTGCAATACAAATGACAAAGTATAGAGTATTTCATGGATGCGCCCCTCATCACTGTTTTCTTTGCCACTGCTAGATAAGACTGAATTTTCTTGTCTTGATGTTTCCAAAATAGACAAAGTGTTTCCACAGGTGCAAGTCCTTAATATTTTGGGATTCTTGCGAATACAACGCTACGTCTGACTGAACGACGCCAGGAAGGCTTTGTAAACATCGTAGTTTATCAGTGAAGGTCACTGACAATGTCGACGTCCGGTGGAAAATTAGGATATTTGTGGTGTTTTGAAAGAAAAAAACGTTGCTGCAGAATGAGAATAGTGAAGATGCATATCGTCGTATATACGGGCCTGAATGTTTTATGGTTTCGCTACGCGTCACCATAAAACGAATTTTCGGCCGCTCTTATATCCGACGGTCTGTGCTCCGTAGCATAGAATATGTAGACATGTAGAATATGATCGGACCTGCACTAGTCAGCACCACGAGTAGCACGTGTATTGCTACATGCACATGCTTTTGCAATCCGCTTGCTACATGTATGTATTGCAACATCGGCTATTTTATGTAGACTTACTTCACGTGCTACTTTGTGTAAACTTGTTGCCACGCGAACTACAGTGAATGGCCAATAACATATTCTACTCACTACCCATATACATGTGCACGTGTACATTCTTATTCACTGAGTGCTGCTATTTTGCATGGAATATTGCATATGCTTTCTCTTAAATCAAAGATCGCAGATTAAAGCTTGAAGTCCTTTGCTTGATGATCAAATGAGAAATGAGCAAATTTAGTGTAACCCATATCTTTTCTACAACAAATTTGGCCATCTACTGTATGCCTCTCAGATAGCAGAAATCCCCTTTAACAAAGTTCGTTTATAAAGACGTTGCATAAAGGAAACTTGCCCATGTAATTTACAGATTTTTTCAGCTGTAAAAATTAGAAGAAAAAAAAATCATTGGAAAATATTTTGCGATTTTTTTTATTTTTGTTCAAAACATAGATTGTGGGTACACGTTAGAACCGCCTCGGCGATGCGGTTCTATGCCGAACCGGTTCTAACGAGTACCCACAACCTATGTTGTGGATCAAAAATAAGAAAAATAGGTATACCCCTGTAGACCACAGTTTTTGCTATATGTAAAAGTGGGGTTCAAAGGGGTATATACATTACACGGTTTTCGTGATGGTATACAATACACGGTTTTCGTGATGGTATACAAGACAGGATACTCCTGTCAGCATTCCACGATACATGTACAATTCTCGGCGGAGCCGCCTCGGGGAGGCGGTTCTATGCCGAGGTGGTTCGCGGTTCTAATTCGAGGCGGTTCTAACGAGTACCCACAATCTATGTTTTGGAGCAAAAATAAGAAAAATAGGTATACCCCTACATATGGAACATATCATACGCACTTGAACGATATTCTGAAATCCTGTCTATAGTGACTTGTTTAATGTTGAAATGTGTGGAAAAGTTCGCAATAATAACAACTGTTTACCATGCACTCTGTTTTATGTTGTAGCTTCTAACCAGGGTCATCTCTCCTATAGCCGCAGGTAGGTATGGGAACCATCAGCCACCTGGAACTACTGCTCACCAACAGAAACGAAGCAAGACACAAAAAGAAGATCGTGACCTGATGAAGACGTGATCTGCATCTGCACATACTGACGGACACTAAATTTAGCTATTGAAGGAGCGCTCTGACCTAACTTAAACTTGTGAACCACTGCAGCAGCTGAGTCCTAGTCCTTAGTCCTGTAAAACTAGTTTACGCCCGCCAGTAATTTACATTACTGATTGTTCCAAGGCGATACTTCAGTGTAGGTTCTAATTGTTTTACGTTTTGGTGTTGAATTTTTGTGTTGTTTGCACCTTTTGTACGTTTACTTATGAGCCGCCTCGTGGGAAAACCAACAATGTGGTTTCCGAACAGGTCTGACACAAACCGGCTTGTACAGCTACAGAAGCAGGCTAGAAGCTTGAAATTTTGGAGTTAAGTAGAGGACGAATTTTACTATCCGAGTAGCAAAAACAAAGGCGCTGATCAGCTTCGCGGTTACCGCGAAGCTGATCTGTGCCTTTGTTTTCGCCTATGCAGATTGTTGGTTTTCCCATGGGGCGACTCATATTTTAGTTAAGTTTGGGTAACATGCTCACTCAACTTAGCACGATATGTTTTCTTTTTATAAGTCTAGGTTTTCCATCCTCTGGTTTTAGAGTGGGAATTTCTTTCTGATTGTGCCATTTCCTGATCACTGCCTACCTTTACCATTATTTCGCAGATCTATTGCATGTACTTGTTTGATTGGGATGAACCATTTCGAAATGTTCTTTTTGGAGACATGTCGTCCTACTAAAATTGTCAGAAATAAAAATTAAAACTGAGATCCTTTAAGAGCAGTGAACGCATTAATGAGAAAGATGATGGGCCATACCGCGGTTTCGACTTAAATCCTGCTTTACGAAGACGATGACAAAATGTTTGAACGTATATATGACGACAACACCCGCCTAGTGCGCCTGTTTGGAATTTTAACATCAATTTTAAGCCATGTGTTGGCCACACACTGTTTGTTTGTATTTAAATTTGCGACCCCGGTGGCCGAGCGGTTAGGAGCGCTGTTTCTTAATCTCTCGATCATCTCACCGCTGGGTTCGAGCCTCGCACTGGCCACATGTGAGACAAGACAAGTTCTGCTTGTGGGTGTGCCAGGTGTTTTTCTCGGGGTTCTCCCGTTTGCGCCAACCTACTGATCGGCCCGTCTCATACGAGCTGAAATAATCTTGAAAGGGACATAAAACTGAATTCTATATTATTTAAAAAAAAATCTTTATTTGAACCGCGACGCGAGAAAACCGGGATTTCCAACCAGGTCCGACACAAACCGGTCTGTGAAGTCACTGAGGATGCTTCAAAGATTGATATTCCGGATGTAAGAAGAAGAATTGTACTATCCGTTTAGCGAAAACAAAGACGCTGATCAGCTGTGCACTGTGCTGATTACTGCACAGCTGATCTGCGCCTTTGTTTTCGCATGGGCAAAAATCGTGAGTTTCTCATGACGCGGCTCATTTCTAAAGCCACAGTATTGAGTAATTTAAACACCACCATGCTACTAAAAGGGTAATGGGCAACCAATAGTGATTGCTCCGAATGCTACAACTTCTGTTTATTCTGCCTGCCTCTCTGTTGCGCTCGTTGTCTTTGGTTTTGATTGAGACTATCCGAATGGCTACCTTGTTGGGAAAGAGCTAGTCATCATGCTCTACCTGTGTCTTGTTGGGGAAATATGGTTTGTGATGTGTTATATTTTTCCTTTCCAGTCTAGTGTTTGATCCCTCTATTCTTACTTCCCAGATGCAAACATTGCGTGCAGATTTCACCTAAATCTTAGATGTCGTAATGATGTCGTAATGATGGACGTGTGTTTTTTAAAGTGTTCGTCCGTTACAAAAGACAGCTATATTCTTTAGGTCGTTAAAAATAGTTATCCAGGGACCAATTTCAGAGCCACCAATGTATCGTAGCGATGCTCGTGATGCTGTTTAGATCCTAAGCATGTAATCGGTTCTTAAGGTAAGATTAAACTCCTGAAATAATAAAAGGAAATCACTGCAATTATACTATGATACTTATTAGCAATTTTTAATTGATTTCCAAATTGCAAAGTGGTATGAAGATGAACTGAAACAAACACTTTAACTCATTTAGGAGCCGCAGTGTCGAACGCTATCTTTTTCTGACGCAAATGCCCTAACGTAACTAAAAATGAAAACCTACATTTTTATAATGTGCTAACAGCAAAATTACAACACCAAGACATAAAACAATAAGAACCACCACAGATGCATCGCCTTGGAACGATCAGTAATATAAATTACGTTACAACCTTGATTGATGGGATAGCTGACGTCACCGGTCCCGATAGCGTAATGGTTAGAGCATCCGCTTCGGGAACGGGAGGTCGTGGGTTCGACCCCGGGCCGCATTATACCAAAGACGCTAAAATGGAACCACCACAGATGCATCGCCTTGGAACGATCAGTAATATAAATTACGTTACAACCTTGATTGATGGGATAGCTGACGTCACCGGTCCCGATAGCGTAATGGTTAGAGCATCCGCTTCGGGAACGGGAGGTCGTGGGTTCGACCCCGGGCCGCATTATACCAAAGACGCTAAAATGGTACCAGTGGCTACATTGCTTGGCGCACATGGCAAACACTAGCTTCTCTATTACCCTTACTCGGGGTTAGACCGAGGTGCGCCGATAAGTCAACGGCGGAACACTATATACATACGAACATGGCACAAAGTAACGTCACGCTTATTCGCCCAGTGAAATGTTGCACAATATAACACATTTTTAATCATTTGCTACATAGGCGAGGTGTGTTGGAATAAAAAGATAGAGAGAAAAATACAGTTATATTGGTTTTAGTGTTCTGTTGGTACACCAGTGATTGATCAGGTTTGGTCAGTTACTTAATATAGAAAGGTTTTAAAAGCATATTAAAGACATTTTGTCTTCGAGTATATACATGTACATGTGTGCGATATACGATATACGTTGACTAATCAAGAAGGTATCTTGCATCATAATTTAAATCCACGCAAGATTGTGGAGACAGAATGTCACCTTGACGTCGCCGTCACAAACTTTATATACATGAACTTGTGCATGCATTTGGGTCTATGATCTTGGTTATCCTTGATTGTACATAATTTGCAGTGAGTTTTTTTTGTTGTTGCTGCTGCAGCTGCTGTGAGGGGGAATTCTGCAAAAAAAATATATACAAAAGCACAGACTTACGTTTGACTTTTGATGCCTCCATTGATCTTCTGTGATTGTACAATCTTGTGTAATTGATTTTCGTCCACGACTACGGTCAACAGCTTAACAGACTGTATTTTATACATATACATGAATATATGAAGCAATGTGTGGTGATAAAGATACGGTAGGATTGAGCGACCAGGAGCTGGGGCAATGAGAACCCATGTTGCGAAAAACACAAATCAGACAATTAGTTACTGATACTCAAAGGAGATATCGTAATAAGAGATAGCAACTATCGTAATACGAGATAGCAACTATTTCCATAAAGGAGGTCAAGCATTTACATGAACTTAACTAAATATAGGAATACGCACACAAAAGACACAAACAGCACAAAAATATCGACACCGAAACATAAAACAAGTAGACCCACAACTTGAACTTGAAATGGTGAGAAATAGAAAGCTATGGCGGGAGGAACCGGTTACGAAATTCCAACCTTGTCCTCAGGTTCTAAAGTGGATGAAATATTTAGTCTATTGTTCTCGACGACATGCATGCTTTTATGACACCGGTTGTCGTCCTTATGACACCGGTTGTCGTCCCAGTTTCGATCGTCGTAGTTGAAGTCCACTGGATGTAGAATCACAGCATCCACAATCAGCCTGCCCAGTCGTTAGTAGCGGAAATGTCAGTCTGACGCATATGTTCTTATATGTACATGTACGTGACTCAATAGCTTGTAATACGTCAAATGCGGACACGAACTTATAAGAGGTAAACACATCGGCAGGAATCGAAACGGGAAGTTCTGTCTTCCCGAAAAATATATGGAAGTAATAGGCCATGCATATCTTTTGAAAACAGGTTATTTTGTTATGGCTTTATGTCCCAGTCAAACGCTTCCAGTCATGTCGGGACATAGCAACCGCTTTCTGCTGGACACTTCGATGCCCCATAGTCCTGAAAGAAAAAAAAAAAAATTTTCCAATAATTTATGACAAAGTCAATTATCAACCTAGTCGACACATAGTTAGGGGATAACTGTATTTAAATTTTTCATTTGGGGTGGTATATCGTCGAATATACGGTCGGAAATCATGTTTTACGGCTCCGCTAACGCGTCGCCGTAAAACAAAATTTCCGACCGTATATCCGACGATATACCGCCCCAAATGAAAAATTTGAATATTGTTATCCCCATTCTAATGTACTTTTTAACTATAAACATCGAAAACTGCTTTGTTTTTCACGAAATGTGAGCGTGACGAGCGACGTATAACCACGACGTTAACCAATCAGAAGCGACGTTGCTCATAACGTTAGGTTTCCGACGGTACATCGCAGAATATACTGTCGCAAATTTTTGACGTTATCCAATAAGACGTCGCGTTACATTCTCGAGTGCATTAGAATAGTGGTTATGTTTGGCCGTCCATGCATATGTTGCTTGCTTGAAAAGTGCTTCGATCATTGTGTTCGTTCATTCCAAGGACCACCGGGGTCCAAAATTCAGGTATGAACATACTTCTTTTTAATTGGATGCTAAACAACGGACAACTCGGTGAAATTTCAAGTTGTGTTTGACAACGGTGGCTCTACCATGCATGTATCTTTTACTATTTTTTTCATTTGATTCAGTTTAGAAAAACCCCGATATCTTTAAGATATCATGTAATTTTCATCCCCCAAACAGTACACGAATGGTAATATTTCTACGGACGCACCTATCTACATCGCGCATGGTCAGAGCATGCTTTCCTCACGTGCACAAAACGTGAACACGATTCAGTGATGATCAAAGTAAGCCACGCCGGCATAATTTTTGACCACTGACCATGCGCGATGTAGATAGTTCTGCACACTATGTGTTTACTTCTTAGTCTACATGTACATGTACTTCTTAACATCGATTTAGACCAGTTTTCGGAGAACAAACGTTAACTTCTTAATCAGTACAAACTGACTTACGGATTCTACATGTAAGTAGGCTTTGTAGAACATGGACAATGGTCAAGAAACGTTGGGGAAATATTGTACACTCACGTGGGTTCCAAAAGAGCTTGGCACAACCTCTGCTCAGCGACAGTGGAAAAGCAAAAACATGCATGAAATTATATGTGTTTGTCCCAGTTTACAAAGGAGGTCGTAGTGACAAGATGAAAACGTTTGCATGCGTCTTCATTGAAGTCGTATTCTAACACACCTCGCCTATATAGCCAATGGTAAAAAACGTGTTATATTGTGCAACAATTTCACTGGGCGAATAAGCGTGACGTTACTTTGCGGCATTCGTGACGTCAGCTATCCCACAAAGCAGCGTTAGACGGTGAAACGTCGTTTTAGCGCACAACAAACGTAATGAGTGTGTGTAAATACCAGCATTACAGTCAAATATTTGGCGGGATATCTGCTATGCAATGGCGAAAAGCTGAACGATATCGACGGTTTCAGCAACATTTATTCCGTTTATTGTGTGTTAGAATCGAAATAGATCAGCTCAAGTGCGTGAATTGTTGAGTAATAATTCACTGTTTGTCGGTCAGTTGTAAGAAGATAAATCACTCGCGCTACGCGCTCGTGATTTGATCTTTTTTACAACTGACCTCCAAACAGTGAATTATTACTCAACAATTCACTGCTAGAGCTGATCTATTTCTTAAATTTAACACAGCACGTACATGAGTGGGTACACAGCAAATTCCTCGCCTTTTAGCATTGTTTAGCGGAAGATGTGATGTTCACTGCATCAAAATATGGATCCGGCAAACATGATTTTTCCCTCATTAAAATTTGCGTAGCCCTCGGTTTTCGACACTCCCAGGTTGACCTTGCGAATGCTAATAAATGACAAAACCATTTTTGATCGCTATTATTGCATAATTCTGCACAAAACGAAATAAATAATGGTGAGCTATACTTTACAGGATTGTCACATTATCAAATGCGTAAAACCTTTCATTCTTATGCTCGTTCCGGGTGGACTTAAGTTAATCATTAGTAGCACGTGTTTTGCGTGGCGCCCGGTAACAGCACGTGTGCACGCAAATTGTCACATAATACACAGCTTTTTTAATATACGCCTGTTAATATCGTATAAATAGATAGAGATTTCGAATCTTAACAATTTGACTTCCGACCGTACTCGTACATACAACAACAATTTACGTACGCACACCACTGGACATGTTATGATTTTCCTACAAACATGCACGTCGTCTATAACGTTTAACCGCGATGAGCATTGACCTATCACACACCACTGGACATGTTATGATTTTCCAACAAACATGTACGTCGTCTGTAACGTTTAACCGCAATGCTGACCTATCACAATCGATGTTACTCATGACTTCGATGTTCCGACGTTATGTCGCAGGATTATACATGTATCTTGACTATATTCCATAAGGACGACGTCACGACATGAACATTCAACTAATCTAAAGAACCAAACGACCAACGAGTTATGAGGGACACATCGAAATACACTTACTTTAAGTTTTTTGAAACTATATATATTCAGAAGTTTATAGACCGTAAGTGTCACTTTGACTTTTCATGCAACACATCATTGTGTCAAAACATACTTCAAGTTCCATGTAATTTTCGTGCCATCCACGCGTGAACTTTTCCCGCCACACGTGAAATTTCCCCGCCACGCGCGAGCGTAGCGTGGAAAAGTCCCGCGACTGGCAACAAAATTTCTCGCAAAATTCATGCGAAATTCACGGATTTTCCGCGCGAGTTTTTTGTTTTTCTTGCGTGGAAAATGTTCAAAATCCACGCGAGACGCGAGTATTATAGAACTATCGCGCCGTGTGTACTGTATCTCTGCAAGCTGTTTTTAGACATTGATTTTATGGGAATTCCTAATCTGATTGGTTGATGGCTGGGTGCTGAGGTCATGCACTCTCTTAGAGCCAATCAGAAGCTCGCAGTTAGAATTGTCTCCCCTCTCGAGATGACAGCCATGTTGAAGGATTCTTGTAAAAAATCATCAAAATAAACAAAATTTGGATATATTTTATGAATTTTCAAATGGAGGTTTGTTTATTATTTTATTTTACAGTGTTTTACACCATTTGTTCTGCATAAAAACTTGTTATTCTTTAATAATGACTTTCACCCAAAAGTGGCTGACAGCTTGGCTTTTTGATAATGTGCTGGAGTCAGACGGCAAAATGAACCACTGGGTATGATATTTCATTTTGACGGCTGACCAGTCAGACTAGGAGCTCCCATCATTGAAGTTATCTTTTTGAGAGAAGAGAAGCCAGTGCTTGCCTTATTAATGCTGAGCGCCAAGCAAGGTAGCCACTGGTACCATTTTTAACGTCTTTGGTATGACGCGGCCCGGGTTAGAACCCGCGCCTCCCGCTTCCGAAGCGAACGCTCTAACCATTACGCTATCGGGACAACTGTTGATTGCTGACGGTGGTAGGGCAGGCCGGGCACATTAGCTTGGGTTTATCAAGGAATTTCTATGGCTGGAGTTACGTTTATCAGCTTATTTAGCACATTTAGTCACATGCTGTGAGCGCAATAAAAGTCAAATGGAAAACATCTAGTCTGAAGTGTTATTATTATCTAAAAAAATTAACAATTAACAATTCCTTTGCACACCTTATCCGGCACCGCCTCTAACACTGAAAATCAATAAAATCGCCACTTCAGTTTTTATAACAGAAAATTACAGTCCAAATTGTGCGCATGTCACGGCACAATAACACTTACAATAAATCATGCGCAACTGATTACCATTGAAAGTAGATAACTAGCTCTACAAGATATATCCGAATTTGAGAAGGTGGAAGAATTTAATGGTCAGTTCTCGGATGTTTTCACTAAAAGTGAATACAAACAGGTCCCTCTTATGGATAGATCTGCCCCATTCATGCATGATATTGTGGTCACAAAGGAAGGGGTGACCAAACTTCTCAAAGGTCTAAACCCGTCTAAAGCCTTAGGGCCTGATTAGCTTCATCCCAGAGTCCTAAAGGAACTGGCTATGGAATTAGGGCGGATATTCGCCCATCTCTTCCAGCAGTCAATTGATACAGGTGAAATTCCTAAAGAATGGTCTCTTGCTAATATTTGCCCCCTGTTTAAGAAGGGCGACAGGTCACTTGCCCGCAATTACCGCCCTGTTTCTTTGACATGCATTCCTTGTAAGCTTCTTGAACATATTGTATGCTCTAATATTATGGCCCAGCTTGATGAACATGAACTCCTGTCGGACAGGCAACATGCATTTAGGAAATGGCATAGCTGTGAAACTCAGTTGACTACAGTGATAAATGACTGGGCCAAAATCTTAGACAAAAAAGGCCAGGTCGACACTTTTATACTCGATTTTGAAAAGGCTTTCGATACTCCTCCCTATGAACTCCTTAAAAGCAAATTGTTCAGCTATGGAATAGGTGGAACAACACTGAATTGGATAAATGCTTTCCTTTGTTTCAGACAACAAAGGGTAGTGCCGTAGTGGTTAATGGTATTAAATCGGATTGGGCTCCAGTTGTGTCGGGTGTCCCTCAGGGCACCGTTCTCGGCCCCTTGCTGTTTTCCTTGTATATAAATGACATCTCAGCAGACATCGAGTCTGAAATAAGACTCTTTGCTGATGATTGTGTTTGCTATCGTGAAATCAATAATGAAGAGGATACATTGAAACTTCAAAGAGACATTGATCGCTTAGGCAGTTGGGCTAGAAAATGGGGAATGAGATTTCAGCCCGTCAAATGCAACATGATGCAGCTGAGAAATAAACGGTCTAGTAGGATACAGGCTAACTACACCCTTGAGGGCACTTTACTGGAAAACGTTGAAAGCATAAAATACCTGGGTGTAACTATCACAAATGATTTGAAATGGAATACTTATATTTCCAATGTTTGTACAAAGGCTAACAGAACTCTCGGATTCTTGAGGAGAAATTTGTATTCTTGTCCCCCAGATGTGAAAGAAGCAGCTTATAAAGGACTGGTGCAGCCGGTCTTGGAATATGGAAGCTCAGTTTGGGACCCTCACACTCATGGCCTCCAGGAAGAACTGGAAAAGGTCCAAAATCGTGCGGCAAGGTTTGTGACGGGAAATTATGTTTTTGAAACTGGGAGCATGACTGGCATTTAAGGTCAACTGAAATGGGAATCTCTTAAGAAAAGGAGGAAGGATAGTAGACTTATATTGCTATACAAAGGTCTAAAGGCCCAGGGTAAAGCCAGAGTACCCACAGATGACCTTATCCCAAAGAATAGGCGTTGTAGAAATCAACACTCTTTGGCTTTTCAGATACCTTCAGCTAGTAAAGAAGCGTACAAAAGTAGTTTCTTTCCATAGACTATCAGGGACTGGAATGACCTCCCTGATTCACTTGTCTCCTCTGCTGAAATGTCTGATGACTGTGTGTCCAAGTTCGCTTCACTCGTGCGTTCAAGGGACTAATTTCTCCCCCATCTGAACCCCCTGGTGAAATAATGTCATTTGGCGTGTCACCAGTAAACTATTCAGAATTAAAAATTGACACTGGCTATCTGCCCAACAGTCGTGCTGATAATAGACCCGGTCGGCAAGCTACTCTTTCGTGAGAAAAAATCAATATTGGTTACTAGAACTGCACCTTTCCCGCCTCTTCACGCATTCGGTTGAGGGTATATCTCGGTCAATATTGTTGTGATTTAATAATATTTAGACGCTTATAAAATCATAATTTGCCAGAAACATAAGGGGGTTCATACCTTGAGTTGAAAAAATTGTGAAGATCGAAAAATACATGCAAAGATTTTATTAATATTTTTATTTTGTTAAATTCATATTTTCTGATTTTAATTCAGTATGGTTACAGCGATAAACACCGAGTAATTCACCTCGTACGAATGTCCTATGACGTCACGCTGACCCGATCAATGCCGCTTATCGGCATGACTGTCATGCAGATAAGTGGCATTTTCCGCACGATAGTGAAATCGATGTTCAAATGTTAAATGTTTATAGTAAATGCAGCATGCCCATTCAGGCATTCACGCACTGCCGTATGTAATTCACGTATAGGAACTGATCTGCATGCACAAAATACCTCCCACTTACTAGCAAAAACATGTAGAAAAAATAGTGCATGCAGAAATTAAAATACCTGTGCAAGTAGTCGATTCTTAATTTAGAAACGAAATGGGATTTTTTAGCTATATATTTAGTAAGTCTAAATATAGCTACTAAATATAGCTACAAAAACTCCACACATTTCTAAATGAAGGATCAGCATAAACCCTGATCGGCGGACAATGCCGTACATAAACAAATTTAACCTGAAAGCCACCGTAAACTTGCCGTTATGTATTCATGGCTGTACTGAAATGAGCATGTGGTCGATTTAAAAAATCATTGCACACTAAATAGTCACTAAGATAATCGTGATCTTTTCACCCCAACGATTCTTAGTGCGTCAATTCTAAATATTTTGAACCAAGGTCAGTGAGAGTGTTTTCAGAAAATGATACAAGGTCATTTGTCCTATTAGTAGTACAGAGCTGTGTCACGCGAAAAGACGTTTTCCAATAATCGTTTTTGACTGGACAGTTTATCTCGTTCAGTCGCAATGTTCTCTAATAAATCTACCCTATAATTCATCTTCATCTAATTGATTGCCTGTAAGTTTATGATAATGATGTAAATCAAGATAAAACGTTGATAAATATTTTCCTTTTCTCTGGACATGGCCATTTACTGCACCTGTGTGCGGATGTTGAACAAAGAACTTCAATCGATAGAATTTGTTTGATGTATATTTTTACCTCCGAATTAGTACAAGTTGACCTCGTGACCTAAAAATATTTCTCACGTTTGCATATAGCGGTTTTCATCGCCCCTTTCTGAAATCGATTGTAATCTGAGCATAAGGCAACTCATACTTTCACTTTCCCTGTAAATTAGCGCTCTAAATTACTGATGTGCAACCTTCGGTTTAGGCGTTTATTGAACAGACCTGTGTTTTTCAACAGAAAGCCGATAATGATAATCATCTTTAATTTGTCTGTTTACAGTAAAAACTTTTTCTCAATAGCAAGTGACCATTTCAATTGTTAATTTATTATTATAATATAAGATGGAGAAAGTTCTTTATTCAAAAGCTTACAGCAGAAATAAAAATTTTGGACAATAAAACTTTGACTAATCTAGGCCGCTGATTCATTTTCACTGGATAATTGAGCAATAACACAAAAAATCGTTTAATAAGTTTTCCAAAAATGGCAAGCACTTATCAGACTGTACAGTCTTAGTATTCAGTCGTTGATTGAATAATTATAGCTTTTTACCTATGTCAAAAGTAATCCATACCTAGATCAGCTGGCTAACTGTCACTCCACTCCACTTCGGTACCTCGTTCCACTTCCCTGACAGCTTAGCATAGGTTGCATTTAAACCAATGTCGAACTGATTGCTGATTTCGTAAGCGACTTGCAACTACCGTAAGTTATTTTGCTATTAATCATATTATTAGCTCACCTGAGCCGTTAGGCTCACAAGGTGAGCTTATAGGATGGCCATGATCCGGCGTCCGTCCGTCCGTCGTCCGTCCGTCGTCCGTCCACAATTTCAAAGATCTTCTTCTCTGAAACCGCCTAGCCAACCAAAGCCAAATTTTATATGAAGCATCTATAGGAAGGGGGAACCAATGTGTATATAAGAAATCCAGGTCACATGACCAAGATGGCTGCTATGCCCATATATGGTAAAAACCCTTCAAAAATCTTCTTCTCCAGAACCGGTGGACTGATTTCAACGAAACTTGGCATGAAGCATCGATGGCTCAAGCACTACAATGTATATATAAATCATGACCCTGTGATGACCTTGACCTATTTTACAGCAAGGTCAACATAGGTCGCCAATGCATTTGAATGGGGATAGCTTTTAAAATGTCATTTAAAGTCATTTAAAGTGAAAGTCTTGCAGGAAATGGGCAGTAGGACTGAATATTAATGATTCTGAGAAAAAAAAAAAGGACCCCAGGGGCTCATATGCCCCCACCCCGGGGCAATATACATGTATATTACCATAATATTCAAACATCATCTCCTCTGAAACCGCTTGGCCAATCAAAGCCAAATTTTATGTGAAGCATCAATAGGAAGGGGTTATCAATGTGTATATAAATAATCCAGGTCACATGAACAAGATGGCCACAATGCCCATATATGCCCCATAATGGTAAAAACCCTTCAAAAATCTTCTTCTCCAGAACCGGTGGATCGATTTCAAAGAAACTTGGCATGAAGCATCGGTGGCGCAAGTACTACAATGTGTATATAAATCATGACCCTGTAATGACCTTGACCTTTTTTAAAGGCACGGTCAACATAGGTCGCCAATGCAGTTGAATAGGGAAAACTTTTAAAATGTCATTTAAAGTGAAAGTCTTGCAGGAAATGGGCAGTAGGACTGAATATTAATGATTCTGAAAAAAACTGGACTCCAGGGTCTCATCTACCCCCACCCCGGGGCAATATACATGTATATTATCATAATATTCAAACATCTTCTCCTCTGAAACCGCTTGGCCAATCAAAGCCAAATTTTATGTGAAGCATCTATGGAATGGGGGAATTAATGTGTATATAAATCATCTAGTTCACATGACCAAGATGGCTGCCATGCCCATATATGGTAAAAACCCTTCAAAAATCTTCTTCTCCGAATCTGGTGGACTGATTTCAAAGAAACTTGGCATGAAGCACCAATGGCTGAAGTACTACAATGTATTTATAAATCATGACCCTGTGGTGACCTTGACCTATTTTACGACAAGGTCAACATAGGTCGCCAATGCATTGGAATGGGGAAAACTTTTAAAAAGTCATTTTAGGTGAAAATCTTGCAGGAAATGGGTAGTAGGACTAAATATTAATGATTCTGAAAAAGAAAATGGTCCTCTGGTTTTTGTTATGCATTTGTACCTGTGGCAAAGATCTTACAGTAAACATATAAAATTTCCTAATACATTTAAATTAATGTAGAAAAACAAACGATTTTTGAATTTGAGTCGCTAATTCTGCAGTAGTCTCCCTTGATTTATTTATGGAAGTGTCTGCTGACAACCGGTTGTCACCAGCAAAATTCGCTGCTGACAACCGGTTGTCAGCAGCGCATCACGCTGCTGACAACCAGCTACATATTTTTTCCAATAAATCAATGGTATAGTAAAAATTATCAGGTTATTATGTAGTCTATTCATCTTTTATTCTATACTTTGATTACAAATGAGTTGCTGAGCTGAAAAATATGAAAAGCAAATATAAAAAAAGTTATTTTGTTAATGTACCTACAATATTGTTCATAACTGTTATTGGCTTATATAGTGGTATACCAATAGTGATCAATGGTGATGAGTGATCAGACATTCTAAAGTCTAAACTATTTAATAATTATCAAAATATTAATTCATGATTTTTATTATTATTATTTTAAGAAACTTCACTTTCCAATTCATACTAATCTTCTCTTAAGTTTTAATGATAGGGTACATGAAAAATGATCATTAAACTCTTTATCTAATACATGTAGACATCTTTATTTTATTTTATACTTTACAGTGAAAACCAATGTATACTAAGCAAAATAAATTTAGCAATTTTTGATGTTACACATATTTTTGATCACCTCAGAGCAATGCTGGACATTTCTTTAATTTAAATGACAAGAACGGCGTCTTAGGCACATGATAAGATGAATTTATAAACGCCCTCCTTTAAAGAGGCTTCTGGAACAACCAACAAATACAGAAAGGGTGTGGATGCAAAATTCTCAACCATTGGACACAATGCAAACAGCTGACGTGTGTTTAGTTCATTAGGCCCATCCTTATGAACGTTGTTGATTATGTGACAAGTGAGATTGGGCTTTTTCGGTACAAACTTTACCTGCCAAAAAACGACGGCAAAGCGCTGTCAATAGGTCGAAATTGCCTTAATTTTGGGTAACTTGGTTTCCATTGATTTTATAAAAACAAAACAAGACAAACAAAGCACAATGCAGCCAATACCGTGGTCAGTAACACTTGAAAGATTCCGTGCCATAACGCGTCATGCTAGTGAGATAACGCTGACGTTAAACTCTTTATTTAAGCTCATGTTATAAAGCCAAGATAGGGAATTTGGCAACCTCTCTTTATTTTAACATATCGGTATACATCAGACATTTAAACGCATTGTCGATTTTCGGGAAATTCCAGTTAGAAATGTAACTGTAAGGCGATAACGTAGGAGCAAAAGAAAAAACGTCGAATTCAAAAACTTACGATCTTAATTTCTCGGCGATAAAATTTTGTTTCCAGACGTTTTAAATGTTTTCCTTTGTTTTGATGACTTTAAAGAGTTGCTTAAGCATGATTTTGGTTTTCCACTTTAAGCAGACCTGCAAGTTTTGATCATGTGTCTTAAATTGTAACGTCATATCAGTATCGCCATAAGGTCTGATTTTTTCGAAATGTTTCACTTGGATGCTCTTGCCGAAAGGTTTCCATGCACTTACTTCCATATTCCAAAATATGACTTTTATTCATTATGTGCAGAGACTGGCGAATGTTACGAAAATTGCTAAATTTAATTTGCTTAGTATATATCTGACAGCGATGTAGATAACGATGCGTACTGCGTATGTACGCACGATTTTTCGCTCTGTACGCATAAGAAATTAAGACCTGTGCGTACCATGTACGCAGTAAAAATCAGCGGTACGCAAACAGTTTTCGGTTTTATGCGTACTCAGATAAAAAAATACCTTTAAATTTGTTACAAAATGACAATCAATTTTCAACTAATTTTGTCTGGCTGCTAAGTCAATAATCGAAAAGTTGTTACAATATTAAATTCAGGGGTCCAGTTACTGGGCTCTAGGGCAAAAAACTTCACCCTAGGAGCCCAGGAATCGCCCTGGGGAGCCCCAAGGGCTACTAAAACTTCGCCTGCTAATTTCTGCAACTTTTTTAAAAGCTTTACTTGTGTAAACAAATGGGTCATCAAACGATGTCTAGTGCAATCAACTGGAACATTATTCCTACCTGTCAACACTTCAAACAGCTGGCAGTTGGTTTGCTAATCCCTTCAGCATATCAATTATCATTGATTAGGTCATAATTGTGTTAAAATTGACACATTTCAGTGATCATTCCACATGTGAGTGGTCAAAGATTTACCTGTCATTTTTATCGGGCCTATTTATCCATGCATTCAAATGAGATCAATAAAGTCAAAGAGAAGCATTTGAAAAGTTTTCTCCACAATTATGCCTTTTTGATGTGGACAGTTATGTATCATAGTAATTGACATTTTGTGCACAGAAGTTGTTTTTATTTTTTTATTCAAAGATCGTTTTACAAGTTCTAGCTTTTACAAAATTGTTGTCCTTTCTATTTAGAGGTTCTTTATGTTTGTAAAATGATTTCACTGTTTCCTTAACTCCGAAAAATGCAGTCTAATAGAAATATTAATAGAACATTAGCAGAATATTTCCTTTCTTTTTTGTTTGGTCATTAAAAATACAAGGAGTGGAAAACTATGTTGTATTTCAAATCAAGGATTTCATTTTAAACCGAAACAATCCAATTCCGTATCATAAGTCGCTTTATTTGTCACTTCTCCCTAGGTCCCAAAACTTCTCCCTAACTTTCTTGGAGAGAGAAGTGATTTCTCCCTATTTTTCAAGGCCAGCAGGACCCCTGATTAATCCAGTTTTTGATCGTTCCATATTACACATTATGCAATATATTATACATATTATGTGTATCTGTAGTAGTTATACCAGATACATGACCTCCGTTAATTGCCTGTCAAACAGACACATTGTTTACCAAAGGTTTATTCATGAAGTTTAATGTTAGTGTGTCATTAAATAGGCATTTTGCATCGATGTATGGTCATTGTTTTTAATTTAACTTGATGTATTCCATGTTCTACAGTCATCCCAGCTTATCATGTTTTCGTCATTCTCTCTTATTATCTACATTGTATATGCAGGGGACAAAATTATGGTTTTACATGCCTAAATGATTGAATAACCTATAATTACAGGATTTTCAACCAGTTTACTTGAATGTTCATACTTGAATACATGACCTTACCATACGTGTACACATATCTGTAAGAATGATTCTGAATGAGAGGTTAGAATAAGAATCCTCAGAAAACGTGTACACATTTGTATTGTCGGTACGCACTGTACGTTTAATTTGATGCGTACAGTACGCATTGTAAAAAATAATTATCTACATCACTGTATCTGACTTGATAAAATTGGTATTTTCTTTGATATGAAATTTCACTGATATCAATCTCACTGATATCAAAAGTCACTAGTGACTGATATCAGCCTACATCTTCACTGTAGATTTTGGATTACTTCTGACATTTCCATTTGCATGCCGTCATTAAATGTGTCTCACTTCAGAAATTCAAACAACTATAACTCTGTTATTTGTGAACGAAAACATAAATTGGGGGTATTCATTTTCTTAATGAAAAAATGCAAAATGGTCAGGGAAAATTGAAATAAATTAAATTCCAAGAAGGCATTGAGTTCTTGTCACCATCCTCTAAACTTTATAGGGGTCCTCTAAAAAATGTGACCCAGAAGTCAACTATGTCTGTATCCGCCATTATTATGACCGCAATCGCAGACCCTGTTCTTTGATGAGTGCACAAGTTTCCAGAGGCTGTTGCGGAACTCTGGTGCATTCCTTCCTCAGAAATTGTCGAAGGTCTTTTAATGTGCTGTTTTGCTCCAGGCCAACCGAAAACAGCTCACCCTAAGATGTCCTAAACATGCTCTATGCATGATCAATCTGGCGAAAGGCGCAACTGCAGGAAAGACAATACCTAAGTAAGAAATCATCAACAATATGTGATCAATGTAGCCTGGCATTTTCGTCTTGGAATAAGCGGAGCGACTTGATCAGTACTGTCAGTTTCATTTTCGAAAATCTGCTAGGCCTGACATTTCATCTAGTGATTTGTTTTTGGGCTTGGTTAAAATGCATTCAAAATTGAGAAACAGTCATATTGGTTGCAAGCAATGAAAACCAAGAATATCTGGTGAATTCTGATCTTTTTACCAAAATAAAGAGCAGGGTGCATTTAACTGCATGAAAAAGGACACAACAGGGCGCTGGAAAAGGGTATCAGGGCGATGCACCCTGCTAAATTATTCTAGCTGAAGCACTGCCGACTTGTGTGAATTTTACCTATATTCTTTTAATGAAACAGCTCCAATGTCTAATTTCTGGTTCACATTACTTGTAGAATTTTTGTCATGTAACATTGCGATTCTGAACATTTATGGTACAATCCTGAACCTAAACAAAATAAGTGAATTCACCACGAGGACCAAACTAAATGTACCTTTTCTAATCTAATTTGGTCCATTTAGAAAGGTGATACAATGTTGAAACCATTTTTGTTTCTTTTGTTTTATTTGTTGCTCAATGTCCCATTTCACAAGTATGGTCATGTTGGGACTTGCCTCCATATTATGAGACTAACATTTCGATCTAATATTTGGGATGACATTGTTTTTCAAACATAACCACCTAAGTAAACAAAGACATGGTTTGAATTAAACGCTTTTCCTAGGCAGGCTCAGAATCTAAGTAGCTATCCAGTAATCAGGTGATCGGTCAGTAGGTGACAGCTCTGCCTGAAACAACAAGCAGCCCATCTATTTCCCATAGCCCAAGGAACTTAAACCTCTTTTACATGTACCATACATGTATGTTTACAACATGTACAAAGTGGCTGTAGAACATGAATTTAACATTTTGATTGCATTTAATCAGGTGAAATAGTTTGAGTCTATTATAGCTTCATGTACTTAAAATACTCTCAATGGGCTGTTTTGCTGAGTCTGGCAACATAGCCATTCCATAGAAATTCTATCACAGTAAATATCACATTTTAGGTTGGTTTTCCATTTATTATTTAGCTAGATGCCTCATAAATAAAAACAAAATATGCATTTATAATTAAAAGATGAAAAGACTACATTATAACCTGATAATTATCACAAAAACCAATGGTTTATTGGAAAATTAAGTAGCTGGTTGTCAGCAGCATAATGCGCTGCTGACAACCGGCTGTCAGCAGCAAATTTTGCTGGTGACAACCGGTTGTCAGCAGACCTCGCCTTTATTTATAGATATTTTTGAAATTTTCCATGAAAAATGAAGTATTTTATGATTCTGTGTACTTAAACAACTAGAATATTTTTAATTTATGTCATATATGCAAGAATAAGTTAGAATAACACAGTTCTGTAGTTTTGCTGAATTTTTCATTTTCGACCAAGGGCTGAATATATCCCATGTTTAACGGAATACCGATTGAAATATTCCGTCTAATCCATACCCAATAATATATTCATGAGGTAACACCCACTTAGTAACATATATGTGAAGCTATATTGACTGTTCAACTTGTGTATTCCGCTTCAGAACCTCTGTGGGACTGTAGCTCAGTGGTTTAGTCTTTGGCCTTTTAAACCAGGGGTTACAGGTTCAATCCTAGGCTTCTCCAATCACTGGCTATTATTGTATGGGACTAAACCGTGGTTCCACCTCCTTATGACCTTAGCTGCTTGTGAGACATTAAACCCCTAAATGGACCATTGCCATCTCTACTTTTTGTGACATTCATCCAAATCACTCAATAAATTGGTTTGATTGTACAACACAACCTCTTTATAACACTATTGTAGGGGCCCAAGCCAATTTCCGTGTTACAACTAGAGTAAAATGTATGGAAATATTATGGCAAAAATAGTTTAAAATGGCAAAATGAGGTCCAACAATGACCAGTTTTATATCCAAAACCATGTTGCTATGAACCATGCTATAAAGGGGTGCAGGTGTAATTTGTTGTCGCAAATTGTCCATTAAACCATAGCTGTAAGTTCAGATGAGCTTTTTGACCCATAGGCCTCTGGTTGTAAACTATGATATGCCTGCAGTTTTGGGGTGCAAAAAGTTATGCTCCATTTGTAACCATTGTCCCTACCACACTTATGGGGCTTAGCCTTTTTAAATTTTTAGAGCCCAGTGATAAGCCACACCCCCAGTGGACAAAAAAGTTCTTTGCCATGCTCTTCATAAGATCAAATCTCACTGTGCACGGTTCCTGGCCCCGAGGTTAGGAAACTTTTTTCATGCTCAGCTCTTCTGAGACTAAAATTTATCTTGCTCATAAATGTTAAAATGCCAACAATTGTTGGCATTTTAACATTTATTAGCAGGATAAATTACAGGATATGGTGATCTAAACATGAAAATTCAATTTATTTAGGCTATTTCAGTAACTATGAGTATTCGAAATTTTAAGCTCAGCTGAGTTGAGCATGAAAAAAGTTTTATAACCTCGGCTCCTGGTGTTCACCTGCAGGGACAACAAAAAAATTGTTTATACATCACTCTTTAGCCCTGCTAGCCCATCATTACCACTACCTTGTAGGTGGAGCAGGGATGGGGCATGGTTACAAATGACAGTCTGTTGCAGTATAAAGGCTTCTTAATTACAACAAATACATCCAAGGAGAAATTCAGTTACTTTAGGCTGCATTTCTTATTTGTCTGTTTAGGTTAGGCTTACATTTTGCTTTGATAAACAAAAGAAATGGTAATTATTTTTACTGTTAATGCCCTTGTTTTTATTTGTTTTACAGGAAGTAACTATTGGAACTCATGGAGATCTAGTGTGTGCCTATAGTGCTGCAAAGTTGTGATGACACATGATTTATAAATTATAAAAGTTGGAACTATTTCTCGGAAGTTGTAAATTTTTGAAAGGATTCACATTACCTCATTTACTGATCTCTTGCCTTTGAAGGTTGTGACTTTTCTATAAATAGCTTTTAAGATGAAATCAACACAGATGTATATTTCACTTAATATTCTCTGGGTGCTCGCTTTGTCCAAAGTGACATGCCTTTCATTGAAACAATACACAGCTTATTCTAATTTGACTCGTGTAGCTGTGGACAAAACAACTGGTCAGGTCTTTGTTGGGGGTAAAAATATACTGGCAGCTTTAGATGCCGATTTAAAAGATTCAAAAGTAAAATCCCTTGGACCAGACTTTGACAATGACAAGTGTTTTAAAGATCCGGCACCTTGCTCAGAGTCTAAAGGCTACATGGATAATATTGTGACAGTTTTAGAAGTAAATCCTGTCCATGATTATGTCATAGTATGTGGATCCATATGGCAGGGACTGTGTAGTTTATACCCGCAATCAGATATAGAAAATGAATTGAGTCTGAATGAAACAAATCATGCCTCGTTTATAGGGAGTAAATTAGCTTCTTCAGTAGCTTTCTTTGGGCTTCAGAGAAATGTTGGAACTAAATCAGTTCGGCTGTACGCTGCTGTGCCGACCTATGATAGAACTGATGAAAAATTTGCGCCATACACAATTTCTACAAGAATAATTAGTAAAAATAATGGTGATAGCCGAATTGAGTATTTGAAGGAAGGTGATTTGTCGCCAAATTCTGACAGCTATCTGACAGTTTCTGAGCCAATAAGAAAAACTTTTAAAGTTCATTACCTGTATGGATTTGAACATGATGGTTACGGCTACTATGTAGCAGTACAGCCCATGGAAGGTGACGTGGCTAGAACAAGATATGTCACAAAATTGATTGAATTCTGTCTCGAAGATGATTACTACCGGACGTACATAGAAATGCCATTGGTTTGCGGTCGCAATGACAGCAACTTCACTCTGGCGACATCAGCCCATATTGGTAGCGATGGAATGAAGGACTATTTGGCTGTCAGTTTTGGTCGCCATGGAAACATGCCATCAAGGGAACCAGAAGTCAGATATGGCAGTGTTGTGTGTAATTTCTCAATGGAAGATGTTCGGGAGATGTTTGGACAGATTAGGAAACGGTGTTCCAATGGTGGCACGGGATCCTATCCATGGTGGATCTATGGAAACGGAAGATCCTGTCAGATCTCACCCGATGTTGTAAGTTGAAAAAAAGATGAGCCTTCGCATAAGGAAACAAACAGTCTAGGCTCCTATTAAACCAGGTCCAACACAAACTAGGTTGTACATCCATGATGTTTCATTACGAAACTTGCCTATGCAATAAACAGAGATTTTTGAACTTTAAAAATTGAAAATTTTTGCTCAAAACATAGATTATGGGTACATGTTAGAACCGCCTCGGTCCTTGCCGAGGCGGTTCCAAGGAGTACCCACAATCTATGTTTTGGTTTACCAGTCTGTTTCATAACATGGATAGTCAGATTTGCTGAATAAACTCACAGTTCTGCACGATGAGTTTCAGCTTTTTCATGTTTGACAATAAAGGTTTTCTTTGAAGAGGGCTTGTAATTCTAGTGATAAATGATTTGTAGCTGAGATTTGAACATAACAGCACGTCACTGTATTTTGATAAGATTTGTTACTTTATAAATCGTAGAGAAGTCATTTCTTAGTCTGATTTCATCTCAAATTGTCATGACAATTCATTTTTAGGACCATTACTGTACATCTATATCATGAGTCTGTGAAAATATATGACTTTTGACATATTTGAGGCTTGAT
This sequence comes from Rugalucina vietnamica, assembly GCA_964017185.1. Classification (NCBI taxonomy): domain Eukaryota; kingdom Metazoa; phylum Mollusca; class Bivalvia; order Lucinida; family Lucinidae; genus Rugalucina; species Rugalucina vietnamica. The sequence continues at coordinate 18,666,955 of OZ024875.1, read as the reverse complement.
TATTTCAGTACACCAATTACCGAGATTACTGTGCATATGATGATCAACAACCATCCAGAGGTATATCAGCAGACTCGCAGGATCCTGGTGCCGTGTTGTATGAAAATGCTGACGTCTGCGTGGAGGAAATGATCACATCATTGGTCACAACCATGCAGGGCTCTCATCCTATAGCTGTTTTGGGAACAGCAGACGGATACTTGCTCAAGGTAGCCATGTTTGCAAAGTCTGAGGTAAATTCCCACAATGCTCTTTGAGTGATGTTCTATAAATAGTCCCGATAGCGTAATGGTTAGAGCGTCCGCTTCGGAAGCGGGAGGTCGCGGGTTCAAACCCGGGCCGCGTCATACCAAAGACGTTAAAAATGGTACCAGTGGCTGCCTTGCTTGGCGCTCAGCATTCATAAGGCTAGCACTGGCTTCTCTTCTCCCCAAAAGATGAAAAAGATAACTTCAGTGATGGAAATACAATAAATATGTTAAGGTGATGGTTGGTGGTGGGCAGTGTAGTTCTGTCATTGTGGTTATCTCGACGTTACTCGGTGAAAACCGAGGTGCTCCCAGTGGTTGGAGGATAATACATTCAAATAATAATAATAATAGTAACAGTGGCTTTGGAGCTTGTAGTTACTAACACAGAGGTAGAGGGGTTGTGTGCTTGAATAATACATGTAAATAATAGTAATTAACAATGTGACACATAAACTTGATAAGTATCTATATCTTGTTATGACCACAAACACAAAATGTTTGTCAAGTGAACATGTTCTTTAACATAGAGTCTTAACCTAATCATTTAGTCTGGAGTTTTTGGGTAAAACACAGATGTTTGTGACCTGTTATAAATTTCGACCACAAAATAATGCTGTTTGGGATTTGTCATTGCATGAACATACTAGTTATTATACATGTAACATGTATTCTAAAGAAGAGCCTGTGTATTAAAAAGAGCATGTATAGATTTGAGAAAAGTGTAGAACCTTTAATGTCTAACACAGTTAGGTTTGGGATACAACATATATGAGCTTAACTATCTTAGTTGTTAAACTAAAAGTAGAACTAGTGTTATTATTAGCTAACACAAGTTAATTTGCACATGTAGGTTATGTATTATAGCTTTTGATATGTATTCAAGAAGAGAAAAGGAATTTTGTCAAAATCTTATGCATAATTTACATTTTCTATGAAATTTTACCTCACTTACCTTCAATTTTTGCAAATTTCAATGAGATTTTTTGAGTAAATTTCTTAAAATCTCCCCAAAAATATAATCCCTGTTATTGACATAATGTCCTTGCTTATTAAGCTCAAATTTCATTATGTCCCCCCAACCGAAGGTGGGGGACATATTGTTTTTGGTGCGGATCCCGTCGGCGTCCGCGTAGCTTCTTTCCGACGCGATATCTTTTGAACCAGTGGATGGATTTTGACCAAACTTGCATAGATACATGGTTGGGAGGGGGGAAAGAGTTGATTAGATTTTGGTGACCTTGACCTCGTTTTCAAGGTCACCAGCCCATGAAATCTGATCAAATTAAGTTTTCTGACGCGATATCTTCTGAACAAATGAATGGATTTTGACTAAACTTGCACAAGAGCATTGTTGGGAGGAGGCTCAGAGTTGATTAGATTTTGGTGACCTTGACCTCATTTTCAAGGTCACAAGTTCATAAAAACTGTTGAAATTAGTCTTTCCAACGCAATATCTTGTAAACCAATATATGGATTTTGACCAAGCTTGCACAGAAGCATTGTTGGGAGGAGGCCCAGAGTTGATTAGATTTTGGTGACCTTGGCCTAATTTCCAAGGTCACGAGTCCATAAAAAAATGTTGAAATTAGTCTTTCCAACGCAATATCTTGTAAACCAATTGATGGATTTTGACCAAACTTGCACAAAAGCATTGTTGGGAAAAGGCTCAGAGTTGATTAGATTTTGGTGACCTTGACCTTATTTTCAAGGTCACGAGTCCATAAAAAATGTTGAAATTAGTCTTTCTGACGCAATATCTCGTAAACTTATCGATGGATTTTGACCAAACTTGCACAGAAGCATTGTTGGGAGGAGGCTCAGAGTTGGTTAGATTTTGATGACCTTGACCTAATTTTCAAGGTCATGAGTCCATAAAAACTGTTGAAATTAGTCTTTCCAACGCAATATCTTATAAACCAATTGATGGATTTTGACCAAACATGCACAGAAGCACTGTTGGGAGAAGGCTCAGAGTTGATTAGATTTTGGTGACCTTGACCTAATTTTCAAGGTCACGAGTCCATAAAAAATGTTGAAATTAGTCTTTCCAACACAATATCTTGTTAACCAATTGATGGATTTTGACCAAACTTGCACAGAAGCATTGTTGGGAGGAGTCTCAGAGATGATTAGATTTTGGTGACCTTGACCTAATTTTCAAGGTCACGAGTCCATAAAAACTGTTGAAATTAGTTTTTCCGATACGATATAATGGATTTTGACCAAACTTGCACAGAAGCATTGTTTGGAGGAGGCTCAGAGTTGATAAGATTTTGGTGATCTTGACCTAATTTCCAAGGTCACTAGTCAAAAACTGTTGAAAACTGTCGCAATATCTTGTAAACCAATAGATGGATCTTGACCAAGCTTGCACAGAAGCATTGTTGGGAGGAGGCTCAGAGTTGATTAGATTTTGGTGACCTTGGCCTAATTTCCAAGGTCACGAGTCCATAAAAAATGTTGAAATTAGTCTTTCTGACGCAATATCTTGTAAACCAATTGATGGATTTTGACCAAACATGCACAGAATTATTGTTGGGAGGAGGCTGAGAGTCGATTAGATTTTGGTGACCTTGACCTAATTTTCAAGGTCACGAGTCCATAAAAAAATGTTGAAATTAGTCTTTCCAACGCAGTAAACCAATTGATGGATTTTGACCAAACTTGCACAGAAGCATAATTGGGAGGAGGCTCAGAGTTGCTTAGATTTTGGTGACCTTGACGTAATTTTCAAGGTCACGAGTCCATAAAAAATGTTGAAATTAGTCTTTCCAACGCAATATCTTGTAAACCAATTGATGGATTTTGACCAAACTTGCACAGAAGCATTGTTGGGAAAAGGCTCAGAGTTGATTAGATTTTGGTGACCTTGATCTAATTTTCAAGGTCACGGGTCCATAAAAACTGTTGAAATTAGTCTTTCCAGCACAATATCTTGTAAACCAATTGATGGATTTTGACCAAACTTGCACAGAATCATTGTTGGGAAGAGGCTCAGAGTTGATTAGATTTTGGTGACCTTGACTTAATTTTCAAGGTCATGAGTCCATAAAAAAGTGTTGAAATTAGTCTTACCAACACAATATCTTGTAAACCAATTGATGGATTTTGACCAAACTTGCACAGAAACATCGTTGGGAGAGGGCTCAGAGTTGGTTAGATTTTGGTGACCTTGACCTAATTTTCAAGGTCACGAGTCCATAAAAACTGTTGAAATTAGTCTTTCTGACGCAATATCTTGTAAACCAATTGATGGATTTTGACCAAACTTGCACAGAATTATTGTTGGGAGGAGGCTGAGAGTCGATTTGATTTTGGTGACCTTGACCTAATTTTCAAGGTCACGAGTCCATAAAAACTGTTGAAATTAGTTTTTCCGATACGATATAATGGATTTTGACCAAACTTGCACATAATCATTGTTTGGAGGAGGCTCAGAGTTGATAAGATTTTGGTGATCTTGACCTAATTTCCAAGGTCACTAGTCAAAAACTGTTGAAATTAGTCTTTCTGACGCGATATCTTGTAAACTAATTGATGGATTGTTGATAAGATTTTGGTGATCTTGACCTAATTTCCAAGGTCACTAGTCAAAAACTGTTGAAATTAGTCTTTCTGACGCGATATCTTGTAAACTAATTGATGGATTTTTGCACAGAAGCATTGTTGGGAGGAGGCTCAGAGTTTATAAGACTTTGGTGACCTTGACCTAATTTCCAAGGTCACTAGTTCATAAATGTTGAAATTAGTCTTTCGGACGCGATAACTTGTAAACCAATTGATGGATTTTAACCAAACTTGCACAGAAGCATTGTTGTGAGGAGGTTCAGAGTTTATAAGAATTTGGTGACCGTGGCCTAATTTTAGACAGGGTCCAAAAAAAGTTTATACTACCACACCATACAGAACAAAATGGGCATGGTGTCTTCCATAGAAAAACTTCATATCACAAGGTAACTACACTTCAATTACTAAACGGTTGGGGGGGGCTTGAAGATTTTTTTTTTAAAAAATTCCAGGACTGAATTTTGTCCAATGAAAATATATCTAAGCCAGGGTATATTGTAATATATATATGCATCGCAAGTTAAAAAAATATACAGGCCGGAAAACATCTTCCAACCCTCTCCCCCCACCCCCCACCCCCCATAAAAATCAAATGGTCACTTTTTTATGAGCACCCACAATATTTGAGCCGCCCCATGGGAAAACCAACAATCTGCATAGGGGAAAATGAAGGCGCAGATCAGCTTCGCGGTAAAGCTGATCAGCGCCTTTGTTTTTGCTACTCGGATAGTACAATTCCTCCTCTACTTAACCCCAAAATTTCAAGCTTCTAGCCTGCTTCTGTAGCTGTACAGCTCGGTTTGTGTCCGACCTGTTTGGAAACCACATTGTTGGTTTTCCACGAGGCGGCTCATTTCTATAGAGCAATGAATTATCTCTCAATTATCATCAAATACTCCCTGTATCTGGTCTTATGTTTCTTTCCCATACAGGCCAGTCTGAAGGGCGGAGTATGTGATGCAAACAAACCGTACATGAGATATAAAATGACAGCTGACGGCACACCAATAGGCAGTGATGTAGACTTCGATCAGAATGAAGATAATCTCTATGTGATCACTGGAAAAACAGTAAGATAACACGTTTTTTCTTGAATGCACCTAATAAAGCATCTATTTTATGCTGCTATGGTTTAACACACATTTTGCAAGTTGTTCTTATTAATTTAATCTATTGTCTAAGACAAGTTCAATCATGACCCTTTAAATTGCAGGGGATCCCAGTGTCTTGGTGGTGGTGCATCACTGCAAATCAAGCGGTCTTTCTCTGATGTGTAGTTGCCTTGAGCAAGACAAATTGAGCCGCATCATGAGAAAACCGGATTTTTGCCTAGGCGAAAACAAAGGCGCAGATCAGCTTCGCGGTAACCGCGAAGCTGATCAGCGCCTTTGTTTTCGCTACTCGGATAGTACAATTCCTCTTCTACTTAAATCCGAAATTTCAAGCTTCTAGCTCTTTTCTGAGCTTGTACAGGCCGGTTTGTGTCGGACCTGTTCGGAAACCCCGAAGACCGGTTTTCTCACGTCGCGGCTCAATTCAGCTCTTTATTGTACTGTATGCTTCCCAGGAAACATTGGCTCCATCCCAACATGACTGAAATATTGTTGAGTGGGAAGTTAAACATGAAATCAACCAAATCTATTTCTGTTAACAAAGTTTACCTTGAATTCCTGTCAAGTTTACAGCGAGTCTTTCACTGTGTGAGCTCCCATGTTCCCCTGGACTACTTGCTGGTGTGACAGCAAGTGTCTCTTAATGACCATAACTGTTGAGTGTAACATAAAACACAAAATCAAACAAATCTATTTCAGTTAACAAAGTTCCCCCTGAATTCCTGTCAAGTTTACAGTGAGTGTTCTACATGTGTGAGCTCCCATGATCCTCTGGGGTGTGGATGGTGCGACGGCAAGTGTACCAAGAGGGGGCAGTGTGACGAGACTACCTCCATCTGGTCACATGACACTTGTAAACCATACATTTCTTCTGTAAGTATATTTATGTGTAAAAAAATGAACTATAGTTGAAGTCAGGGATTATGTTTTTCAACAGTATAATCAAAGATTCTTTAAAATATTTTGGAAGAAAGAGATGGTTAGATGTTTGAAATTTTGAAAGTATAAAGTTGAAAGATTTTACTATAGAACTACAGTACAGTCAGCGTGATGTTTATATCCTTCGCGCTCTCGCACGAAAGAAAAAAGGATTAAGTTCCACGCAAAACCCACGCAAAACCCTCGCTCATTCCTCGCAAAATCCACGCTTGTTCCACGCTCTGTCCACGTTCATTCCTCGCAAGAAGCGTGTGAGTTGCGTGAGATATAAGTAGTTCCACGCTTGCTCACGCTTTCCACGTTCATTAAGGAAAAGAAGCGTGGAAAGGATTAAGAAACATGCGAGAAAAGGATTATCGTTTCGTCTTGTTCAAAAGGGTAAAATTTATTAAAGTTTTATGACCAAATTAAATATATAATATATATTTAATTTATTTATCCTAAGTACGAGGTCGGCAACTAAGTATGATGACGGCAAACCTGTACAAAAACCGAATGATAGTTACACTTGTACAACAAAGCGGCTGCACGTAAATACACGTGTTGCAGTCTGAGCAATATGTTATTCAGTGTTGATTCAATTATCATCGTAGATTAAGTGATGTGAAAATTTGCACGTTTAAATATTATTTAGCAGCGTGGTGCATTTCTGACTGCCGCGGTTTTAGATGCAGAACATTGTACATTTATATCTGATACTTTTGCCATAAGAAAAAATGAGCACCCCGGTTTGTTGTTTTGCAGAACATCTCTCAAATAAATGCGTCTTTCGTATTCTCTAAGATGCCTAACGTCAATTAAAGCTCGACCTACATGTACATGTATCATTTAATCATAAATTACGATGCACGTTACAACTAAATTAACATGCAATTAATTCATCTTAATTTCATCTTAAGAGTCGGTATAATGCCCCTACAAGAGTTCTGATTCCCTTTAACCTATTGTTTTATCTTTCAAGCATTTACCAAAGTCAACAAAATCAAGGTATTCTTTTACACAGGATTAATAAGCGACATAGTCTCTAAGTTATAATTAACAACGCTAATTTGGTGCATAAAGTTATAAATTATCCTAATCAAACAAACACACAAGTCAGTTTGTGTGATAACTGATAAAATGCAAGAATATCTTTGACATTTGAAACGTTAGAAAAAAATAAGTTAAAAAAAACGAAAACAAAAGAAAGTATAGAAAATACAAACACAAACTACGTTTGCGCGTGTCTTCTTTGTTTCGGAAATGTAACACACCATACTGAATAGTACATGTACAGTGGTGTTATGGCTAAAAACCCACTTTTGCACAGTTCGCGCTGATCACTTGTGATTTTTCGCGGCGAAACCACCGCGAAATTTCACCGGCCAAGGGAAAATTTAAACGTTTAACGGGTTAATTTTTTCGCCGCGAAAATCCGATTTTCGCGGTGAAATTTCACCGTGTTTTGCGGCGAAATTCGTTTTTTAACGTTTACAACAGGTAAGTTTAAATTTCCGATTTCGCCGCGAAACACGGCGAAATACCTGGAAATGTTAACATGAAATTATTTATTTTTAATGTAATGACCACACTATGATTTATCTGTTCCTAGTATAGATCGTGATTTACGTGCACATTATTAGTACGAGCATGTACAATTATGCATTCACAGAAATGGAAAACATGCATAATGCGACTTTTCCATCTGTATTACATGGTACAATAGCGAAATCACGGATAGACGAAAATATTTATAACGTAATGAGCCAGCTCGTTGAATCTAACTTTGATTGTTTGTTTGTTTGTTTGTTTGAATATATGCTTTACGTTCCAATCAACAGCAATTGTCATATCCTGACGCTGCCTCCATTTTATGGGACGTAATGGTATCCAACAAGTGTTTGAAATATAACCATCCCTCTAAGCCAATACTGCTTATATGTATGGATAGTTTGACTTGAAAACAGTTTTCCTAGGCAGGCACAGACCTGAGCGGTAAACCAGTAATCCGATGATCAGTCAATAGCGTATAAGCTTTGCCTGGAGGCACAAACAGCCCATATATTTCTTTAGGTCCAAATGGGCAGGGGCCATCTTACTTTGTGCCTTGTTTTGTAGCACAAACATTGTCTAAAGGGTATTGCTCAATTAACAGTTAGATTCCTTGCTTTCTTTTTTAACATTTTCTTCAATTGCTTCGTTTTATAGCGTTTAAGGTGTGAACTACGATAACTTAATTTGAGCTCAACCATGTAAAAACGACAAAACAAAAAGAGACATATTGGCATTTGGGCTTGCTGGTTACCACTCTGATCACCCTCTATGAATGCCAGCACAAGATTAATCACAATCATATCGATTTATACATTCATGATAGCCTTGTAGAAGTACAACTTGCGAAGACCATACTGAGTTCAGTTTAACAGTAAACAATGTTTGAGTTCCATGGCGACAACACTTTTAGGGTAATACATGTATACCGGTTTTGCTCAAGTACGAAACCCAACGAACATAGGAATCGAACACAGGACATTTTGTTTCCGGTCAATTCCTACAATCCACCACCAGGCTTCTGCGCTCAACTTTGTTCTAATTAATCTATTCACCATCGATTTATGCGGCATGAGCTCATATTGCCACGGTGCGTACTCATGGCCCTTACTTTGTTTTAAACACAATATCCTCCCTTTTTCTAGTGTATTGTACATTGTATGCAATGATGTTTTGACATTCGACATGCATGTACGTGTTCCAAACCATCCGTACATGTTGATTTTGGAAAGCACACAACACGCTGTTTAACTCAAAACGGTTAGCAAACGAACACCGTCAATTATTGACAATTTCGACACAGTTTTGTACATGTACGTTGCTGCACTGCTCGTATTCGACCGAATATCGTATCGACCCGGCGAAGGCCGTATGCGACCAAATGTCGTTTCGACTAAATTGAATTCAACGAAACGGCGTCCACTTGGCGTAATCGAAAATTCACTGATGCTTTTAGCAGTGCCATTACCACACGCGATTAAATGTCTAAAGAAGAAGCCGATTGCTTCATCATGTTGAATCCAAAGACTTGTATACAGCTGTGGGTTGGGATCGCAGTGCATCAGATTCCGAATCGAGAGGTCATGAGTTCGATCCGCACTGGCGACACCGTGTTGTGTCCTTGAGTAAGACACTTTAACTACCAACAGTACTACTTAATACCCAGGAAACGGTAGCTCCGTCCATACATGACTGAAAAAAATTGGTGATTGGGACGTTCAGCCTCAATACAAACAAACAAATCTGTGGGCAATCATCCCCTGAAAATTGCTTACGCCACTATAAGCTTATGTTCCGTTAATTAAGCTAGATAATAGGATCTAATATTATCGGGTAAGTCTGATTAATTTGAAAAAGAAGCATGAAAATAAACACAAAGCCGATAATCAGGGTCTCAGAAACTTCAATGCAGTTAACACACGAATAATTAACGTAACTTAAACGATTGTTATACAAAATTGAAAAGAAAACAAAAAATTGATTCGACTTGAAATGAAATAGAAACATCCAAATTAAAATTAAATTGAAACAAAAAAAAACTTTTGTGACTGTCATCTTTTTCGCCGCGAAACACCGCGAAAAACAGGTCAATTGGTTTTTATGCGTAATGACAGGTACACTTTTTCGCCGTGTTCCGCCGCGAAATTTCGCCGCGAAATCCGGAATTTCGCGGCGAAATTCCGCGCTGACTTTTATTTTTCACACAATTTCGCCGCGAAATTTTACAATTAGCCGTTAACAAATTAGCCGTTAAAACGGCTAATTTGGGTTTTTAGCCATAACACCACTGTACATGTCCGTACGCGGCAAAGTTCCAGACTTTCAGCGGTGCAAATGACTTCACTGCTTTTATTTTGGTTGACAAGAGACATATACATAAATATATAAAAAATGAAAAATATCACTTTTTTCATGTCCCTTTTTCCTGAGCGTGAAACAAACGTGGGAAACGTGAGCGAGCGTGGGACTGTAGATATCTCACGCAACTCTCTTAATCCTTTCCACGTTTCATTTCACGCTACAGTTAAGCAGTTCCACGTTTCGTCTCCTAATTCCACGCAAACCTCACGCTACTTCCTCGCAAAACTCACGCAAAATCCACGCTTATTCCACGCAAAATCCACGGAAAAAAGTCACGTGACATGCGAAATTCCACGTTCGTAAGCGTGAGAGATATAAACATCACGCTGACTGTACTGTATAAAGCAAAACATAATGCATTGATCAGTTACATGGTGAGGTGTATTTGTTTGTTTGTTTGTTATTCGTTGCAGTACATTATATGCATAGCATAACTGTTCTATTTATACCCCCGGCATTTATGCCGACGGGTATATAGTTTTCGCTTTTCCGTTCATCCGTTCGTATGTTCGTTTGTTTCGTTCGTTCGTTCGTTAGTTCGTTCGTTATTCCGGAACGTGCGTGGAATTTATGTCAAAGTTTTTGTTAAAGTTTCTCTGGTGGTGTATATCTCATGAACCAATGATCAAAAACCATTCATATTTTAACCATAGGTACCCTATAGGGTTTGCTTTGTTTCTGTGTGTTCGGACCCTGGGTCCATGCCCGGGGGTGGGGCTAGAGGTCAAAATCTAGGTCACCTTTTATTTGGGTCAAAGTTTTGGTTTAAGTTTCTCTGGTGGTGTATATCTCATGAACGAATGATCAGAAACCATTCATATTTTAAACATAGGTACCATATATGGTTTGCTTTGTTTCTGTCAGTTCGGACCCTGGGTCCATGCCCGGGGGTGGGGCTAGAGGTCAAAATCTAGGTCACCTTGAAAATGTGCTATTTACATAGTGTTTTTTCATCTCTAAGTTCATATCTTAACAAATACTTATAGGAATGTATTCCTGTTTGGATCACAGATACCCTTTAGGGTTGAATTAAATTCCATGGCACCAAACTCCAGGGGTGGGGCTGGAGGTCAAAATCTAGGACACATTTATAAGATAGAATAGTTACCAAGATTAATATTCTGTATGTCTATATCTTGACAACCATGTGTCAGAAAATGTTCATGCTTACAACACAACATAGGTACCACATAAGGGTTAGACCCAAGGGTCCATGCATGGAGGTGGGGGTGGGGGTGGGACCTGAGGTCAAGATCTAGGACTTTTTTTTTTTTTTTTTTTTTTTTTTTTTTTTTTTTTTTTTTTTTAAGAATGACATTCTACTTTCATTTCAATCTAGGACTGAGGACCTGACCCACAATTTCCGTGATTATGTCCTAGATTGGGTATACACGTCAGCTCTGTATACTGCTCTAAAATAGATATGTCATTCTAAAACTACACTTCCCCATGTTTGTAAGCAAAGTACTTTACGCTGCTTATTTCTAAAATGTACTTGATAAGGGTACTGTCTTTTATTGGTAATGTGAGGTTCAATGTCAGGGGTGAGCATGTGCCGGGTTGTTTAGGTAGGGGGTAGGGAAGGGGGCTGGCTACCAACCTGGGTAGGGAAGGGGGCTTGGTGGCTACCAGCCGGGGGTATACGTGCCTCTCAAGGCACTTTTTCTAGTTGAATCAAAATATAATGCAACCACAATGACATGTTTTAAAATTCTTGAAAATTGCTCTCTTTGTAAAAAGAAAACAAAGTGAAATTAAATTACTTGTAGCAATTGATTGTTTGCTGGTATGTTGATTTACAGTATTTGCTGTGCTTTCAGATCAGTCCTAGAACAGGTCCATCAGCAGGTGGGACGTTACTGACAATCTCAGGGAACAACTTCGGCAGCAAGGATGTTCATGTCTTCATCGGAGAAAGTGTAGAGAAATGTAATGTTACTTCCAATAACAATACTGTGTAAGTAGCACAATACTGTGTAGTTGGGGGTGGGGGAGGGGGGATGGGTTGGGGGAGAGTTGGTGGGACATTACTGACAATCTCAGGAAATAGCTTTGGCAGCAAGAATGTTAATGTATTCATAGGAGAAAATGTTGAGAAATGTTACATAACCTCCAATAACAATACTGTGTAAGTATCACAATACGGTGTAGTTGGGGGGTGGGGGTGGCTGGGATGGTTACTGTAACTGACAATCTCAGTGAATAATTTCGGCTGCAATGATGTTAATGTATTCATAGGAGAAAGTGTAGAAAAATGTAACGTTACCTCCAATAACAATACTGCGTAGGTATCACAACACTTTTAGGGGATTCTACAGTCTGTTGGATGAGATTTAAACTGGCGTCCAGTCTCCATATGACCTTAGCTGTAGGTGGGATGTTAAACCCCAAATCAAGCAGCCAACTTGTAGGGGAGCACTGTGCCTAGTGGTAGTGGTCAGACTCCTGATTGGGAGACCAGGGGTTTTACCCTAGTTGTGCCAGGTTGTGTATTTGTACTTGAGGAAGACCCTTTCACTTAATATTGTACCGGTTAATATCCAGGAAGTGATGGCTCTATCATAACATGACATGAATAAGGTTTTTTTCTTGTAAAATATGCAGCAAAAAGCTATGAGACTGAAATTTTAGCAAATTTTAGACTTTGTTACAGATATATTGTTTTATGTATTTCAGTATAGTGTGTAGGACCTTTTCTACAACTTCCCATGAGGAAGTTTCGCATGAAGGAAGTTTCCCAGTGACTGTTGAAGTCAAAGATCTGTCAATGGAATCTCTCAAATATAAAGTGAATGGCTCGGCAAAAACTACAACACTGCTTTTTGAGTACAAGGTAAAAACAATACGAAAACTTGCTCAATATACAGATTTTTTTTTCAGCTGTAAAAAATGTAAATATCATTGAAAAAAAAATGATATTTTTAGTATTTTTAGCTCACCTGAGCCGAAGGCTCACAGGTGAGCTTATAGGATAGGCAGGCATCCGTCGTCCGTCGTCGTCGTCCGTCGTCGTGGTCCGTCCACAATTTCAAAGAAGAATATTTCTGAAGCTAGTTGGCCGATCTTGATCAAATTTAATGTGAACCATAATTGGGTTGGGGGATTGATGGCATTAGGTTTTGGAGCAGATTGTATCAAAATTGTGGTTTCCATGGCAACAGATAGGTCCCATAGACTTACAATGGGAAAAACTAAAAAAATCTTCTTTTCTGAAACCACTAGCCCACAGCTTTGATATTTGGTATGTAGCAATGGCTAATGGTCCTCTACATGAATTGTGCCATTCATGCCCCTGGGGTCAAATTTGGCCACGCCCCGGGGGTCGATAGTCTCCATAGACTTACAACTGGAAAAACTAAAAAAATCTTCTTCTCTGAAACCACTAGGCCCACAGCTTTGATATTTTGTATGTGGCAATGGCTAATGGTCCTCTACATAAATTGTGCCATTCATGCCCCTGGGGTCAAATTTGGCCACGCCCCGGGGGTTGATAGTCTCCATAGACTTACTATGGGAAAAAAATTAAAAAATCTTCTTCTCTGAAACCACAGGGCCCACAGCTTTGATATTTTGTAGGTGGCAATGGCTAATGGTCCTCTACATAAATTTTGCCAATCATGCCCCTGGGGTCAAATTTGGCCACGCCCCGGGGGTCGATAGTCTCCATAGACCTACAATAGGAAAAAAAAAACTAAAAAAATCTTCTTCTCTGAAACCACTATAGGCCAACAGCTTTGATATTTGGTATGTAGCAATGGCTAATGGTCCTCTACATAAATTGTGCCATTCATGCCCCTGGGGTCAAATTTGGCCACGCCCCGGGGGTTGATAGTCTCCATAGACTTACTATAGGAAAGAGATTAAAAAATCTTCTTCTCTGATACCACAGGGCCCACAGCTTTGATATTTTGTAGGTGGCAATGGCTAATGGTCCTCTACATAAATTGTGCCAATCATGCCCCTGGGGTCAAATTTGGCCACGCCCCGGGGGTGGATTGTCTCCATAGACCTACAATAGGAAAAAAACTAAAAAAATCTTCTTCTCTGAAACCACTGGGCCAACAGCTTTGATATTTGGTATGTAGCAATGGCTAATGGTCCTCTACATAAATTGTGCCATTCATGCCCCTGGGGTCAAATTTGGCCACGCCCCGGGGGTTGATAGTCTCCATAGACTTATTATGGGAAAAAAATTAAAAAATCTTCTCTGAAACCACAGGGCCCACAGCTTTGATATTTTGTAGGTGGCAATGGCTAATGGTCCTCTACATAAATTGTGCCAATCCTGTCCCCGGGGTCAAATTTGGCCACGCCCCGGGGGTCGATAGTCTCCATAGACCTACAATAGGAAAAAAACTAAAAAAATCTTCTTCTCTGAAACCACTAGGCCCACAGCTTTGATATTTGGTATGTAGCAATGGCTAATGGTCCTCTACATAAATTGTGCCATTCATGCCCCTGGGGTCAAATTTGGCCACGGGGGTTGATAGTCTCCATAGACTTACTATGGGAAAAAAATAAAAAATCTTCTTCTCTGAAACCACAGGGCCCACAGCTTTGATATTTGGTATGTAGCAATGGCTAATGGTCCTCTACATAAATTGTGCCATTCATGCCCCTGGGGTCAAATTTGGCCAGGCCCCGGAGGTTGATAGTCTCAATAGACTTGCTATGGGAAAAAATTTCAAAAATCTTCTTCTCTGAAACCACAGGGCACACAGCTTTAAATATTTTGTATGTGGCAATGGCTAATGGCTACATAAATTGTGCCAGCCATGCCCCTGGGGTCAAATTTGGCCACGCCCCGGGGGTAGATAGTCTCCATAGACTTACAATGGGAAAAACAAACAAAAATCTTCTTCTCTGAAACCAAAAGGCCCAGAGCTTCTATATTTTGTATGTAGCAATGTTTGGTAGTCCCCATTATAAATTGTGCCAGTCATGCCCCTGGGTCAAATTTGGCCATGCCCCGGGGGTCAATAGTGTCCATGCATAGACTTTCATTGGTCGATTCTCAATTAATTTAAATCTCATGAGCTTACAATGTGATAATCTCTCAGGTGAGCTACAGGACCAATGGTCCTCTAGTTAGCTCACCTGAGCCAAAGGCTCACAGGTGAGCTTTTAGGATAGGCAGGCATCCGTCGTCCGTCGTCGTCCGTCGTCGTCCGTCCACAATTTCAAAGAAGAATATTTCTGAAGCTAGTAGGCCGATCTTGATCAAATTTAATGTGAACCATAATTGGGTTGGGGGATTGATGGCATTAGGTTTTGGAGCAGATTGTATCAAAATTGTGGTTTCCATGGCATCAGATAGGTCCCATAGACTTACAATGGGAAAAACTAAAAAAATCTTCTTCTCTGAAACCACTAGGCCCACAGCTTTGATATTTGGTATGTAGCAATGGCTAATGGTCCTCTACATAAATTGTGCCATTCATACCCCTGGGGTCAAATTGGCCACAACCCGGGGGTCGATAGTCTCCATAGACTTACTATGGGAAAAAAATTAAAAAATCTTCTTCTTTGAAACCACAGGGCCCACAGCTTTGATATTTTGTATGTGGCAATGGCTAATGGTCCTCTACATAAATTGTGCCAGCCATGCCCCTGGGGTCAAATTTGGCCATGCCCCGGAGGTCGATAGTCTCCATAGACTTACAATTGGAAAAACTAAAAAAATCTTCTTCTCTGAAACCACTAGGCCCACAGCTTTGATATTTGGTATGTAGCAATGGCTAATGGTCCTCTACATAAATTGTGCCATTCATGCCCCTGGGGTCAAATTTGGCCACGCTTCGGGGGTTGATAGTCTCCATAGACTTACTATGGGAAAAAAATTAAAAAATCTTCTTCTCTGAAACCACAGGGCCCACAGCTTTGATATTTTGTAGGTGGCAATGGCTAATGGTCCTCTACATAAATTGTGCCAATCATGCCCCTGGGGTCAAATTTGGCCAGGCCCCGGGGGTCGACAGTCTCCATAGACCTACAATAGGAAAAAAACTAAAAAAATCTTCTTCTCTGAAACCACTAGGCCCACAGCTTTGATATTTGGTATGTAGCAATGGCTAATGGTCCTCTACATAAATTATGCCATTCATGCCCCTGGGGTCAAATTTGGCCACGTCCCGGGCGTTGATAGTCTCCATAGACTTACTATGGGAAAAAAATTAAAAAATCTTCTTCTCTGAAACCACAGGGCCCACAGCTTTGATATTTTGTATGTGGCAATGGCTAATGGTCCTCTACATAAATTGTGCCAATCATGTCCACGGGGTCAAATTTGGCCACGCCCCGGGGGTCGATAGTCTCCATAGACCTACAATAGGAAAAACTAAAAAAATCTTCTCTGAAACCACTAGGCCCACAGCTTTGATATTTGGTATGTAGCAATGGCTAATGGTCCTCTACATAAATTGTGCCATTCATGCCCCTGGGGTCAAATTTGGCCACGCCCCAGGGGTTGATAGTCTCCATAGACTTACTATGGGAAAAAAAATCTTCTTCTCTGAAACCACTAGGCCCACAGCTTTGATATTTGGTATGTAGCAATGGCTAATGGTCCTCTACATAAATTGTGCCATTCATGCCCCTGGGGTCAAATTTGGCCAGGCCCCGGAGGTTGATAGTCTCAATAGACTTGCTATGGGAAAAAAATTCAAAAATCTTCTTCTCTGAAACCACAGGGCACACAGCTTTGATATTTTGTATGTGGCAATGACTAATGGTCCTCTACATAAATTGTGCCAGCCATGCCCCTGGGGTCAAATTTGGCCACGCCCCGGGGGTAGATAGTCTCCATAGACTTACAATGGGAAAAACTAACAAAAATCTTCTCTGAAACCAAAAGGCCCAGAGCTTCTATATTTTGTATGTAGCAATGTTTGGTAGTCCCCATTATAAATTGTGCCAGTCATGCCCCTGGGTCAAATTTGGCCATGCCCCGGGGGTCAATAGTGTCCATGCATAGACTTTCATTAGTCGATTCTCAATTAATTTAAATCTCATGAGCTTACAATGTGATAATCTCTCAGGTGAGCTACAGGACCAATGGTCCTCTAGTTGTTCAAAACAGTGATTGTGGGTATAGGTTAGAAACTACCTAAATTCTAAAGCTTGGCTTTTTCAGAAAGCCCAATGTCAAGAGGAACTAAGGTGACTGCAGTCGGGACCAGTTCTTAGGGGGGCTTCATGTGCACTGCGACATGACTGAAAAATTGTCAATTGGGGCATTAAATCACATAACCAGGGCACCCGGTAACCTATAAAATCCTATATTATCCTATATTTTGAGGTTTACCTATAAAATCCTATATTATCCTATATTTTTCCAAAATACCTATAAAAACCTATATTTTTGGATTTTTTGATACACACGAAACTAAAAGATTGAATAAAAGTCCCTTTATAGTACAAGATTTCATATAAGTGGAGCTACCTAATTACATGTAATTCAATTTGAATTTAGTCTGTAGGAATTAATATTCCTTTAAAGTGTATTGACTTTTTTAGTTAATACTGTAAATGTAACTACATGTATAATGACTTTAACTTTTTGTATATAATAATCAAAAAAACACTTTTTACAAACACCCTGGATCACTTACTAACCTTAATTAAACCATAGAGAAAAAAAATGGAATAGATTTCTAACTGTGGTCATTCTGGACTGAGACAGGCATGTGTAGCAAGTGAAAAAAAGCAATACTGCTATTTCATTTGTGGTGGCAACTGAAGGCACAATTTCAAAGAAGTAATAAATTGTCGTCTTTGACATCAAGGGCAGAGGCATATTCATGTTCTGCTCTGAAATGTGTCATTTCCACTATAATTGTGGGCATTTAAATCTGTTTTTTTAGATTTTAAGATTTAGTGCCATAAAAGATAGAAGAAAAATCTTAGTGTCCAAAGTTGATAGGTTAGTGTATGATAAAATCCAAACTTTGCTACCCATTGGCTTAGTCTTGTGATGACTATAAAGCTGAACAAAGGTATGATGTGTTACACTCAAATATTCAACATATCATTTCACCATAATGAGAAGATAATAACTTGAGGCAGATTTTATAAACATATTCATAAAATACTGATTCTGAACATAATAACAACAGACTCTGAAATTTATTTTTTGTGCTTAAATTATAATTTCCTTCAAAGGTCTTTATAGTGACAATGATAGTGTTTTACTATTCACAACATGACAAGAATCATAAGATGTTTGAAGAATTTCATGAACACTACAATTCTGAAAGCATGAAAGCTTTTACCCCAAACATCTTATTTACTCATTTCTCTTTCTTGTATTGTTGATAAGCAACATGTCGCATTTCCTTTTTGGAGGATCTCCCTACTTTTGGAAACAATCTCCCCATTTGGAATTTCAGAATTTCCAAGTTATATAAACCTCTTGATTTGGAATTTCAGAGCAAGATTCCAGCTTTAAGAATTTCTCCTTTGTTCAATCTTTCTTTCTATTTGGAAAGAGGAATATATCTGGTTGGCTTCCCAGATGTATAACGTGTGTAAAAGAGAAGACTGGTGATTGATCAACATTAATTTAGCTTGTTTTCTTCATTCTATATACATCCTATTTTATCCTATATTTCTGGCCTCGAAAAACCTATATTTTTTAACCTGACCTATATTTTTGACACCAAAAGTCACCGGGCGCCCTGCATAACAATGGAGCAAATAGGTCTTTAAATCTTAATCATTTAAGACTGGTGACCTATTTATGAGACATAGGCAAACATTATAGCCCCAGATGTGACACCACAGAACGTGGTGTGCCATCTGGGGCTATTCTGTTTGCTTAAAGAAATTTCCTTGAAAAAGGAAATAAAAGTTAAAAAGGACTCTTGATTACCCTTAAAATGAAAGTGGGCTCATCCAAATGATAATGATGGGCAAGTCCATTTGTCAAAAATAATTTGAGCCAACTAATGGGAAAACCAACAATCTGCATAGGCGAAAACAAAGGCGCAGATCAGCTTCGCAGTAAATGCGAAGCTGATCAGCGCCTTTGTTTTCGCTTCACTGATAGCACAATTCCTCTACTTTCTAAATCCAAAATTTCCAGGCTCTAACCATCTTTTGTGACTGTACAGCCCGGTTTGTGTCGGACCTGGTCTGAACCCAAATTGTTGGTTTTCTCACACACAGGCTTGGTTAGTATATTATTGAATATTTCAGACTCCCACACTTGAGAGAGTATTCCCAACTTACGGCCCAATGTCGGGAGGAACTAAAGTGACTGTGAAGGGGACGAATTTTAATGTGGGCCTTACTCATACTGTGTTGCTGGGAAATGTCCCATGTGACATCACAGGGTATGCATGAAATTAGAAATATCTTATTTTATTTTTAGCTGGCCTGCACGAAGTGCACAGAGCTATTGTTGTCACCTCGGTCGTCCGCGTTTACGTTTACGTGTACGTCCGCGTCCGCATCACACTTCCGGTTAAAGTTATTAGAAGTCTATATCTCTTGAACATGTAGATGTATGAAGTTGATACTTTGCATATTGGAAGATATTGGTCTAAGTTTTATGCAGTACCATCATGACCCATCCTGGGTGACCTTGAGGTCAAGGTCACAGACTTAGAAATTTTATGTTAAAGTTTTTCATTAAAGTTTTTAGAAGTCTATATCTCTTGAACATGTTGATGGATCAAGTTGATACTTTGCATGTTGGTAGATATTGTTCTGAAGTTTTATGCAGTACCATCGTGGTCCACCCTGGGTGACCTTGAGGTCAAGGTCACGGACTTAAAAAGTTTTTCATTGAAGATTTAAGAAGTCTATATCTCTTGAACATGTTGATGGATCAAGTTGATACTTTGCATGTTTGAAGATATTGGTCTGAAGTTTTATGGAGTACCATCATGACCCACCCTGGGTGAGCGTGAGGTCAAGGTCACAGATTTAGAAATTTTTTGTTGAAGTTTTTCGTTAAAAGTTGTTAGAAGTCTATATCTCTTGAACATGTTGATGGATCAAGTTGATACTTTGCATGTTTGTAGATATTGGTCTGAAATTTTATGCTTTTACGACCCACCATAGCGACCTTGAGGTTAAGGTCATGGGTAATAGATTTTGATAAATTTAGTGGCAAAGCACAAGTCAGGCGAGCTACGCTGTCCTGCGACAGCTCTTATTGTATTTTTTTTTTCTTCATATTTTTGTGAAGAAAAAGATATATATATAAAAATCTACTGAAAAAATTCAATAAAATCTGTTATGGCTAGTAAAAGTAAAGGGAGTGGTATTGCAATTGTGATGAAAAATTACTTGATTTTATTGTTTGATTTAAATTTGTGTATACCCAGTAGATGGGTGGAAAACCGCCAAACTATTTTAAAAAGTGGTGTTGAAGTAATTGATAATCTTGTAATTTAATGCAAATATGACCATTCAAACCCTGACTAGAAAATCTTGTGATTTAATGCAAATTTGCAAATATGACCATTTGAACCCTGACAAAAGCTTTGTAGTCAGTACAAAACATTTTTACCTTGCAATAATAAATTTATTGTCAAAAAGTATACCAGTTATAAGATTAAATGGCCATTATCCATGGCCCTAATTTCATTTACAGAATCAACATGACAGTAATACAGTGCCTTACACAGCGTGCCCCTACCCTACTGGGCGGCACCAGGTCTCGGCGACTGGCCAGACAGTATTTTATCAAGGTCAACATTGACGGGGCATCTCTGACCTATAATGAACCATACCTGTATAAAGAAGATTCTACCATTACAGCAGTTAGACCAGGTGTTACAATTCATAGGTAAAGTTTTACTGTACAGACAGTTTCATCAACATCTCGGTATTAATTACTGACATAAAATTAAACTGAACAGTGGCTTCACAGAGGCTCTCAGATAGCTCGGTTGGTATAATGTTTGGCTATATGCTTCTTCCCCACAGGTTTGAATCCCATTTTTCCTGCAGGGGATGATTCAGTCGTTCGACTGTATCATTCCGGCCACATTAGTTTCTGCTCAGAAAATAAGTCGATATACAGAAGTTAAAATACCAATAAGTTCCAATTTGGAGTGGCTTGAACAGGATGTGACTTGCTGGTCCTGATAATACTGTTTCTAGACCAGTAGGGCCGACCTTAAAAAATTGTTGGTTTGCTATGCTCCTACCTACCCAAAGAAATTGGCCCTACCCAAAATATTTTAATGGCCATGCTGGGGAAAATATATTTTTTTTTATCAAAAAACCTAAAATCAAAGATTCAGTTTCTGGTTAATATTTAAATCAAAACTTCCAAATTTAGTTTCAAACAATATTTCCACAGTGACTTCTCTTTAAATATATAGCTTTTTAACCATATTCAAGTACTGGTAAGGCAAATGAACTTTTTTTTTGGTCCCCCCCCCCCCCCCCAAAAAAAAAAAAAATTGCCCTACCTACCTACCCATTCTGAAATTGATGGGTAGGAGCACGGCAAACATAGAATTATTTAAGGATGGCCTAGTCTAGTCATGATATATATTTTTTATATTTTGTAAATCTCTTTGCTATTTCTTTCTTTGATTACAGTGGTGGCACTGAAGTGACAATTACGGGCAGCAATTTAAACATTGTCCAGAAGCCGCAGCTTGGCATCATCATAACGCGAATCAACAAACAAGCTTTGAGTGAAAAGGTAAGTCCAGACGCCTATTTTAAGGTAAAGAATTACACAGAGATAAAAAAAAAATGTATTTTAGCATACCATAGTCTTATTGATTGATGTCGCCAGAACTATAATGTTCCCTCATCAGTTGAATTATGAGCACATTTACATCTTACTTCAGTTGTGTAATGCACAGCAAAGTAAAACTAATCCATAATTAAAACATGATTTACTGTCAGAAATGGGCTGATTTACTGTCAGAAGTGAACATGTGTTTAGTTTGTAAACTAAGTTTTAGATTTATTGTGGGGTGGACTGGATTGAAAAAGTTTGGGACTTTGGGCTGAGGGGTCCCTGGTGAGACATTGTTTGTTGTGGCATTTAGCAAGTCAGGTTTCTACAACTCCTGAAGTTATTATCCAGAATTTATTGACTGAGTTAACATTAAAGAGAAATGTAAAATTTATGCATTTCTTTTTTCTCAGCCATGTGTTCCAAACAAGGATGGCACCCAGATGGTCTGTATAATGCCAAGCATCAAAACATTCATGAGTAATTTTGACGAGACAGACACCATCTCCACGAGCATTTTCTTCTTGATGGATGGAATAACGAGCCTGGGTCCAGGGGATGATGGGTTCAAGTCGAATGTGAAGTTAAGTCGGTATCTCTACTACGAAGATCCAGAGCCGTACAACTTCGAAGGGGATGAAAGTGTGGTCCTGTTTGATGTCGGAGATGATTTGTTAACAATTAAGGTAAGTTATCAAAATTTAAGAAGTTTTGACATTTGAAAGAGTTTGTGCTGCCTAAAATTGTTTAAAAAATGGATATGGCAGAACATTTACATTTGTTTGTTTGTTGTATTGCTTTCATCAGTAGTTAACATTTACGGTCAGTTATCCTAACCATGCTGTTCCCGAGTAAGCCTCCCATATTACCAGTACTAAATGCACATTTCTTTTAACCACTAAACAACAAATGAGCCACCCCGTGGGAAAACCAACAATCTGCATAGGCGAAAACAAAGACGCAGATCAGCTTCGCGGTAACCGCGAAGCTGATCAGCGCCTTTGTTTTCACTACACGGATAGTACAATTCCTCTTCTACTTAAATCCGAAATTTCAAGCTTCTAGCCTGCTTCTGTGACTGTACAGACCGGTTTGTGTCGGACCTGTTCGGAAACCACATTGTTGGTTTTCCCACAAGGTGGCTCAAATGCTATTCTTGAATCAGCAGAAGAAAAAAGAAATGATCATAGAATTATTTTTTGACCAAATTTCGGGATTCCGATTACAGGCTCACTTCGATAATTTTCCAACATTCTACTGATCAAGCTCTATAATGTTCCTGGTTCAAGTTAATTTTTCTGCTTCCATATTAGGTGATGATGTAAAAATTTAAGTTTATGCTTTTCCACAAATTAGATAATTACAATAATACATACATACATAAATGAGCCGCATCGTGAGAAAACTGGTCTTTTGCCTATGCGAAAACAAAGTTGCAGATCAGCTTCGCAGTTACTGATCAGCACCTTTGTTTTTGCTACACGGATAGTACAATTTCTCTTCTTAAATCCCAAATTCTAAGCCTCTAGCCATTTTCTTTGACCGTACAAATCGGTTTGTGTCAGACCTGGTCGGAAACCCAGAAGACCGGTTTTCTCACGCACAGGCTCAAATAATATCCATTCATTTATTTAGGGTGAGCATCTTCACCTGGGATTGCAGCCCTCGGATTACAGAGTCATAATCGGGAAGACAGAATGTAATGTGACCTATCTTGGTGATTCCGAGTTACAGTGTAAGCCAGTAAAACCAGGCAGTGTCGGAGATAATGAACCTAGGCAATCCGTGGAGGTAAGATAATACTTACAGAAATCCATTCATTAAGAAAACACACCCATGTAATATATAGATTTTTAGCTCGACTGCACGAAGTGCATAGAGCTATTGCAGTCACCCCGGTCGTCCACGTTCCCGTTCCCGTGCGCGTGCGCGTGCGCGTTCCCGTGCGCGTCACACTTGCGTTAAAGTTTTCTAAAAGTCCATATCTTGACAACCACTCATCAGAAAGCATTCATACTTGGACCATAGATACCCTGTAGGGTTAGCTTTCATTCCATGGCATCGGGCCCCTGGGTCCAGGCCAGGGGGTGGGGCTGGAGGTTAAAATCTAGAACACCTTCAAAAATGGCAATTCTTGTGTTAAAGTTTTCTAGAAGTCCATATCTTGACAACCACTCATCAGAAAGCATTGATACTTGGGCCATTGACACCCTGTAGGGTCGGCTTTCATTCCATGGCATCAGATCCCTGGGTCCATGCCAGGGGGTGGGGCTAGAGGTTAAAATCTAGAACACCATTAATAATAATGGCTTTTCTGTGATATAGTATTCTAGAAGTCTATATCTTGAAAACTTTTTATCAGAGGGCTTTCATACTCGGACCATAGGTACCCTGTAGGGTTGAGTTTCATTTCATGGCATCGGATCTCTGGGTCCATGTCTGGGGGGTGGGGCTGGAGGTTAAAAACTAGAACACTGTAAAAAATAGATGTACTGCTGTGTAACTTTTACAAGGAGTCCATATCTTGACAACAACTTATCATAAAGCATTCATACTTCATACACTTTAGGTTCCATGACATCGAACCTCTGGGTCGGAGTCAGGGGGGCGGGGCTTTATTTCTCAATAGAAACAACTTAGGAAGATGGTTGGTCATTCATCTTTTGACTTTGTGACACTGACTTGTGTGTCATGACGGTAAGGGTTGGTTGACCTACTTTCCATGGTTCAGTGATCTTGCCTTATATCTTGACACTCAATTAGTATATGTTCTTACTTCTTTCAGATTATGAGTGAGTACGACCAGGCCTGTGACCCCAATATACTTATAGGTCACTGTGACCTAATTTCACGGTTCAGTGATTTTGCCTTATATCTTGACACTCAATTAGTATATTTTCATACTTTTTTCAGATTATGCGTGAGTATGACTAGACCTTTGACCCCAATATACTTATAGGTCACTGTGACCTAATTTCACGGTTCAGTGATTTTGCCTTATATCTCAGTACTCAAATGGTTTCTGAACAAACTTCTTTCTAAGTATGTTTGCATATGACAAGACCTTTGACCCTGAAGTAGTCCTAGGTCACTGTGACCTAATTTCATGGTTCAGTGATTTTACCTTATATCTTGACACTCAATTAGTATATTTTCATACTTTTTTCAGATTATGAGTGAGTATGACCAGACCTTTGACCCCAATATACTTATAGGTCAGTGTGACCTAATTTCACGGTTCAGTGACTTTTCCTTATATCTCAGCACTCAAGTGGTTTATGACCAAACTTCTTTCACACTATGTTTGCATATGACAAGACCTTTGACCCTAAAGTAGTCCTAGGTCAATATGACCTAATTTCACGGTTCAGTGATTTTCCTTTATATCTCGGCACTCAATTGGTATATGGACATACTTCTTTCACGATATGTATGAGTATGACAAGACCTTTGACCATAAAGTATTCCTGGGTCACTGTGACCTAATTTCATGGTTCAGTGATTTTGCCTTATATCTCGACACTCAGTTGGTATTTTTTCATACTTCTTTCTGATTATGAATAAGTATGACCAGACCTTTAACCCAAACATACTTATAGGTCACTATGACCTAATTTCATGGTTCAGTGATTTTGCTTTATATCTCAACACTGAATGGGTATATGATCATATTTCTTTCACATTATGAGTAAGTATCACTAGACCTTTGACCCTGAAATACTTATAGGTCAGTGTGACCTTATTTCATGCTTCAGTGATTTTGCCTTGTGTCTTGGCACTCAGTTGGTATATGAACACACTTCTTTCACAATGTGAGTGAGACCTCTAAATCTTAGGTAGTTATAGTTAACTTTCATGGTTCAGTGATTTGCCTTATTGCATCAAGGCAAAAAGATGTATGAGCATAATGCTTTGGGTTACTGGTCGGGTTTGACCTTATGTTTGACAAAGGTCAGAAGCAGTCGAGCACGCTGTCCTGCGACAGCTCTTATTCTTAAGTTGTAAAAAATGAAAATTTTCAGTTGACAATTTTTGATATTTTTCTTATTTTTGCTCAAAACATAGATTGTGGGCTATTGTTGGCACATGTTAGAACCGCCTCGCCGAGGCGGTTCTAACGAGTACCCACAATCTATGTTTTGGAGCAAAAATAAGAAAAATAGGGGTAAACCCCTGCATACCCAAGTTTTACTATATATAAAAGTGGGGTTTAAGGGGGTATTCATTGCACGGACATGTTTTCCTGATGGCTTATAACTACAGTTAAAAAGTCAACTCTCAGACAAAGAGCTCAAACACCCAGTATGTACACACAAGCTTTGCATGATCTTCTCACATGTGAGCCGCAACGCGAGAAAACCGGTCTTCGGGGTTTCCAACCAGGTCTGACACAAAAACCGACCTGTATGGTCACAGAAGCAGGCTAGAAGCTTGAACTTTCGGATTTAAGAAGAAGAGAAAGTGTACTATCCGTGTAGCGAAAACAAAGACGCTGATCAGCTTAGCAGTTATCGCGAAGCTGATCTGCGTCTTTGTTTTTGCATATGCAGATTGTTGGTTTTCCCACGAGGCGGCTCATATGGGTCTTCATTTGTAGCATTTGAAATCTTGCCGCTGCAGAAAGTATTTATTGGCACTTGCATGTTGGTTATAAGTAATGTTGCTCAGATTTTCAAAATAAGGTTCTGGGCAAACAATGTGAATCACAAAAAACTATTTACAGAGCCGTGTTT